>CM064483.1:38097311-38497311 GCA_032716605.1 Paralithodes platypus | reverse complement strand
ACAAGTACCTATCCCTGAAAGGGCATAAACAGAGCTTTCGAATGACACCATAACGATCCTTGTATGATGGATAGTTTTCTTGCAATAACCGTGCAACGCGAGTGCAAAAAGCAGGTAATTCGGTAGTTTCGGTACATAATTGAGTATGTAGCGAGTGAGAGAGGGAGGAGGGAGCTGAGATTTGTGTCAGTAGGTTCGCCGCGGTGGTCTGGAGCAGTCATACGCTCGCTAGTCTCCTGCCACCACTTGTCTCTCTCTCTCAGCCACATTACGTGCTGAAATTGCCACTCGACCTATGTCGAGCGCCGCCACATAGTCCAGCTTTATTTAACTCGACTTATGTTGCTCGCCGCTAATTAAGGGTTAAAACCCATCAGTTACCTTCATATATATTTATTAAATAGTTGAACTTGACCTTTGACGTTTACCTTGACCTTCATGATATGTGTCTCAAAATGTATTATTTTCCTTTTCATTTAAAGTGCAACAATATTACCAAATTTTTTGAAGTTTGCATGAAAAGTAAAGAAATTAGCATGTTGACCTTTTATTTGACTTTGACCTGTGAACTTTACCTTTCATATGGAATTGTATAGTTTCTTGTATGACCTTGGCCTAAGTATTCCGAATATACATGGTAAGTTTAGTGAGAATCTAACAGTTAATATAAGAAATACTAGTAAACAAATTATTTTGACCTTTGACCTTGACCTTTGACCTTACCCTTCAGATTATTTATCTAAAATTTGGTCAATAAGATATCGAGGTTACCAGTAACTTGTATAGTGAAAATGAAGAAATTTTAGTAAAAACCAAGACACATGAAACATTGACCTTATCTTTAACCTTGACCTTTGACCTTAACCTTTACGTTATATTAAAAATTTCTTTTAGAATAACCTTTGCATTGACCAAATGGATATGCCTGTGAAATTTGGTGAAAATCCATCGAATGATCTAGGAGGAGTTTCCAGACTAACGACGACGACGGACGATGACGGACGACAACAGACGACGACGGACAACGACAGACAAGCTGACTGAAGGTGCACAGTATACGGGCGAAATCTGTGTGCGCGATACCACTCTGCTTCGCAGAGTTGATAACTTGAAAGTTAATGCAACATATTGAAGATATAAATCTCCATTAACCTATACGGTCACAATCATGAATATTAGTTCTGGGAACTGAGGATAATTAATATTAGCCCGCGTGAGAAGCTGAAATCTCGACTTATAAATATTAACGCGAGGAGGTATGAATAGAATTTAATAAAGAATTTAAATAATGCTTAATCTGAGTTTGAAGTCAGGAAGCATGGATATATATCGGTCTGACTGAGAGCCAAAATAAATTAACACTCTGTGGACACTTATACGCAATTACGTACCCAGCTAATTATACTTTAACATAGAATAAGATCTACTAGGCGTTCACTGGTAATTTACGTGTAGGGTGCGTGTTGTTATTTCCGAATGAATATATCTATAAACATTAACACCTAACGAGCGGCCTAGGCGGTAAATAATATGAAGCCACCAGCGGGGTGTTTTTACCCAAAATAGGGCTGTTTACGTGATCATTTTCATGCCTAAATAAGACCCAGAGCGTAAAACAAGTATCTATCCCTGAAAGGGCATAAACAGAGCTTTCCTATGACACCCCAACGATCCTTGTATGACCGCTAGTTCTCTTGCAACAATCGTGCAACACGAGTGCAAAAACCATGTAATTCGGTACTTTCCCTAAACAATTCACTGTGTAGCGAGTGTGAGAGGGTAGAGGAGGGTGGGATTCATGTCAGTTGGTCCACCGCGGTGGTCTGGAGCAGTCATACGCTCGCTACTCTCCTGCCACCACTTGTCTCTCTCTCTCAGCAACATTACGTGCTGAAAATGCCACACGACTTATGTTGTGAGCCGCCACATAGTCCAAATTTCTTTCACTCGACATATGATGCGCGCCGCTAAAGAAGGGTTAAATGTAATATAGAAATCTATATTACAAAGTATCTAGATACATCAATCCCAAGACAGAGTTTGTATGTTCTCTCAATACGAGCAACGATTGCTAGAAGACGAGAATAGTAAATCTCGGCGGTTGACGTTAAAGTAAAACACATAACATATCCTATCGTCACTTTGCAATAATCAACACACTCATAAGATCGAACAAGAAGCACTTAATTTGAGTTGGAGTATAGAAGGAAACAGCCATGCGAGATCTGGTCACACGTGGCGACTAGGCAAAGTGTCTGTGTTCCTGTTTACACCAGGGGGACACGTACTACACTCGCACTAACTAGAGAGGGCACTTCTAGCTTGTCTGCTACACTCCTCTTGGCCAACACACAACCAATACACTCAGCTTGCAGATACTTTTCAAGGGGACTTAGGCTAACCCATACAGAAGTATTCTCCGAGTTGACTGGGTCACGTATAGATGAAGGTATTGAGGGATAAGCCTTTACGTATAATCCAGGTACAGACGGATCTGTACCAGACAGTGAATCAACTTTGCCTAACTTTCTCCTGTTTTCTATCAGGAAGTATTACACATTTCAGATAGTGACAAGGCTGATGGATATCGGAACAGTAGAGGCATGAAAAATACAGTATTTGAATTATTGCTCGGTTATACACATTTTAAGAATATAATACATACATGGTTATATGGGGAATAGTATCTGAGATGACGAGGTTGACAACCAGAGGCAAAGCAACCCCTGCAGAGGTCCTAACAGTGCAGGGAAATGAACAACCTCAAGAGTCAAAATAGCTGCAGTGAAAGAGAGCAAAAGGACAAGGAAGAAGGCACAGCAGAGGGTGGAAACAGAAACCACACAGCTTCCCCGAGTTTCCCGTGCTCTATTACCTGCAGAGATAATACAGTCTACCCAGCAAGGGAAGCATACCCATGCTATAATCCCTGCAGGTATAGGACAGTCTACCCGCCAAAGGTCATTACATCCGGGGCCTACCACTACCAAAAGTTCGAACCCGGACCAATCACAGAGATCCCTGTCCAGCCAATTGCAAAGCCTGAGACAAACACAAAAGGCAGGCACTCAACAGCAGCCGGATTTGGAATACGACGAAGAAGAATTTATGCTAATTCCGCATAAATATCCAGACGTGCGGATGGGGGGTATTTTTTTTTTTTTTTTGTCTATGTGATTGAGGGAGGCAAAAGGCATTACTGCCTATAGCGAGTGCCTCCCCCATAGTTGAAAGAGTGACAGGGCCAAAATCAAGGGACGTTCGAGCCAAAATGCCAGGACACACGGAGTTTGAAGCAATTTAAGTCATAGGAAGAGGGAAAGACTGATTCTGGGAGAGAGTTCCAGAGCTCAGCTGTTGAGTAGAAGAAAGTTTGAGAGTAACGTTTCACTCTTGGGTTGGAGAGTTGCAAAGAGTAGGGGTGGGATTGAGTTGCAAGACGGGTACCACGTGCCCTACGTAACGGAGGTGGTATGCACTGGGATAGCTCTGAGGAACACTGATTATTATAGTAGCGATAGAATAGCGAGAGAGATGCAACATTGCGGCGGAGAGAGAGAGATTGCAAAGAGTTGGTGAGTGGACGGGAGTTAATGATACGAAAGGCCTTCCTTTCAACTTTGTCTAGGAGAGCGGTGTGAGAGGAACCTCCCCACACATGTGAACAATACTCAATACAAGGGCGCACTATGCCCCTGTACAGAGCAAGAAGCTGTGCTGGGGAAAAGAACCCCCTAAGGCGGTTGAGAACACCCAGCTTCTAGGAGGCTGCCTTAGCAAGACTGGTAATATGGTCCTTCCAAATGAGAGCAGAAGAAAAGAGACACCAAGAATATTGAGAGAAGATGAAGGGTTGAATTTTGTATTGTTGAAGAATAAGGGATAGTCCGCTGGGAGATCCTGACGGGTAGATAGATGGAGAAATTGGGTTTTGGAAGCATTAAAGTTAACAAGGTTTTCTCTGCCCCAATTGGAAATAGTATTTAGATCAGAATTTAAGAGTTCTATGGCTTCATTACGTTTGTCGTTGAGGAATTGCTGGCTGGGGCATTCTGAAAAACTAATGGAGTAGTGTAAGGTTGAGTCATCTGCGTATGAATGGATGGGAATTAAGGTACAGTTAAGGAGATCATTTATAAAAATTAGAAAGAGAATAGGAGATAGGACAGAGCCCTGAGGAACACCGGAGTTTATAGGGTGAGGAAGTGAACAATGGCCGTCCACAACCGTGGCTATGGAACGGCCGGAAAGGAAATTAGAGACAAAGGCACAGATGGAGGGATAGAAACCGAAGGAGGGTAGTTTAGAAGTTAAAGATTTATGCCAGACTCTATCGAAGGCTTTCGATATGTCTAGTGCAATAGAAAAAGTCTCACCGAAGTCCCGAAAGGAGGATGACCAAGAGTTAGTAAGATATGAAAGAAGATCACCAGTAGAGCGACCCTTAAGGAAGCCATACTGGCAATCTGAGAGCAGATTATGAGAAGAGAAATGCTTAAGAAATTTGGAAGCAAGAATAGTTTCAAAAACTTTAGAAAGACAAGAGATGAGAGCAATTGGACGATAGTTGGAGGGTTGAGAGTGGTCACCCTTCTTTGGGACAGGTTGAATGTGAGCAAACTTCCAGCATTAAGGGAAGACGTTAGAGGATAGACAGAGACGAAAGAGTTTGCCTAGGCAGGGAGTCAGCACGGAAGCACAGTTTTTGAGAACAACAGGAGGAACACTGTCAGGACTGTACGCCTTATTAGTGTTAAGCCCAGAGAGGATAGAAAGTACATCTTTAGAAGAGATTAGGATATTAGGCATAAGTATGAGAGAGGAGGGCGGAGAGGGAGGAATAGCACCGGAATCATCCAAGGTGGAGTTTCTAGCAAAAGTTTGAGCGAAGAGTTTAGCTTTGTCAGAGGAAGAAGTGATGGTTGTGCCATCAGAGTGGGAAAGGGGAGGGAAAGACGAGGAAGAGAAATTGTTGGAGAGGTTTTTGGCTAGATGCCAGAAAGCTTGGGAAGAGCTAGAGTTGGATAGTTCAGTGCATTTATTATTGATGAAAGAGTGTTTGGCAAGTCGAAGAACAGATTTGGCTTGATTCCGGGCAGAAACATAAGAAGAATGAGAGTCTTGAGTTTTAAGGCGTCGGTACCGTTTGAATGCTTCCTCCTTATTGCGGACAGCAGTAGAACAGGCGTGAGTAAACCAAGATTTTTTAGCATTAGTCTGAGAGAAAGAGAATGGAATGTATGCTTCCATGGCCGATAGGATTACCTCGGTAATGCGTTCAGCACTCTCCGAGGATCCCCGGCCACGGAAGCAGAAATCATTCCATGGGAAATCAAAGAAGTACTGCCGGAGAGCCTCCCAGTCGGCAGCGCCAAAGTGCCACAAGCGCCGCCGGCTAGGAGGATCGGGTGGCCGTACTGGAGAGATAGGACAGGTGACAGAGATAAGTTTATGGTCGGAGGAGCCCAGAGGAGAGAAAAGATCGACAGTATAAGAAGAAGGGTTAGAAGTTAGAAACAAAGTCAAGACTGTTGGGCCGATCTCCGATGCGATCCGGGATACGGGTGGGTTGCTGAACTAACTGCTCTAGGTCATTTATGATAGAAAAGACGTAGGCTTGTTCACCAGGTGGATCAGTAGTGTGAGAGGAGAGCCATTGGCGGTGGTGAACGTTGAAATCTCCTAAGATGGAGATTTCTGAGAAAGGAGAAATGGATAGAATGTGTTCCACTGTAGAGTTTAGATAGTCAAAGAATTTGGGAAAGTTGGTAGAGTTAGGGGAAAGATAGACAGCACAGAAATATTTAGTAAGAGAATGACAGGAATGTTTGAGCCATAAAGTTGAGAATTCAGAGGAGTCGAAATCGGGAACACGAGAGCAAGTGAGTTTGTTGTGCACATATGCACAACATCCGCCTTTGGCTTTGAAACTAGGATAGAGAAAGTAGGAGGATACAGAGAAGTGGCTGCTGGATGTTGCTACAGACACCTGAGTTTCGGTGAGGAAGAGAAGATCAGGTTTGTAGGAGGAGAGATGGTGCTCGCCCGAGTGAAAGTTAGAGGAAAGTCCACGAATGTTGCAGAAATTAATAGAAAGAGTAACAGGCCGAGGTCCAGGTAATTGTGTGGGGTCGTCAGGGGATGGTCGGTTGGGTGTGGGGGTATTTATGGTCCCCCCCCTCTGGGGACTCCGAGGCTGGGCTAGAATTCATAATTTATTTTTATTTTTTTATTTTGGTGTGGAGGAATGAAGTGTGGTGTGCATGTTTAGTGTAGTGAAGTGGATAGGAGGAGGAGGTGTTTGTGAGAGCTAGATGGATTGCTCTCAGTGTAAATGAGGCACAAAGAAAATCAGTAAGAGAGGCCAAGCAAATGAAACAGGAGTTCCAGCGACTCTTTATCACATGCCTATAACCTTACCTGGGTCTAGCCCTGATCGATTGGTGCATACAATCGAATGCCAGCTTCACGTTTTTTCATTTATTTATTAATTTATTTGTTTACCGAAAAAAGTTCGACCTGGGAATATATTGCGTGAAGTGTTAATGCATGGTTGGAGTGGCTGTAGATATGCATGTAATCTGTAATAAGCCAATTGCCGATATCTGGATTTTGAGTGTTTGGTTGTTGTTGTTGTTGTTGTTCCCCAAGCTGCCTGGCCGAACAGCCCCAAGGCCCCGAGCAAGGCCAAGGCCATACCCGAGCGCCCCCACAGAACCCTCCCTGTCGACCACAATAAAGCCTGGGTGACCCAAGCCACTCCATGGCGGGGAGCTGAGGAGGGTGCAGAAACACCCGGAAACCAAAGCCCAACCCAGGGCCCTGTGCCCCTCAGCATTTATGAAGAAAAAGTTGAGGGGCAAAGGAAAAATGTGACGCTTTGGCTTCCAACCTTGGTAGATTGGGAGGTCAATCCACGGAAGAGACGCCGTCACTTGAGATCTAGAAAATATATAAGTAAAAAGAACAGTCAGAGTAAGCTATGGGTATGGCAGAGATCGCTCAGTTCTCACTCTGATAGACCAGCCCATCACCACATGACTAGAACCCAATCCTCTCAGCATCAGGTAGGAAAGGCCCTAGAAAGCCGCCTTTGGCAGGGGGATAGCTCCCCTATTTCAACCCCTGTTGGGGTTGGGCACCCGCCCTGAGTGTTTGGTTGACCTGTACGGTACCCGTCCTGGTAGTAATAGACCGCCAACACTAAAACAAACGTCGTAAGTGGCCTCTTATTCCAGAGGCTTATTTATACTGCTAGGTCAAGAGAGGCGCATGGTGTAAGAAGAATTGCCAAAATGTTACTTTCCCGCCTGGGAATGGAACCTGTGTCCTTTTGGCTGTGAACCAAATGCGCTAACCAATATGCTACGGACCACTGTGTGTGTGTATGTATTCACTTACTTACTTGTTCGTCAAGGGGAATCCACACAATGCGAGCTAAGCTCATTATTATCGCGCCTCCTTAACTGGGAATTTATTGCGTGAAATGCATGTTGACCCCTTCAGACTCATATGACGCAGAGGTTGCCAGATTAGCAATAAGAAATAGAGTTCTCTCACTCTTATAATTACCTCTCCAAAATTAGTTTTCTGCCCACAGCTAACTCAAAGACAACTGCAGAGGTTGAAGTAACTAAACTAAAGGTTTGTAAATACCCCTGATGGTAATAAAGGTTTTAAAGTATCCCTAATAGGCTCAAAATTGCGTCATATGTCGGAGAGGGTTAAGTGTTTATGTATCGTTGGAATATAGCTGTGGATGTGTGTGTAGTCTGTATTTTAGCCAATTGGCGACATTTGGAAACGAAGGCTTAGGGTTAATCTGTACGGTAACATTCTCAATACGGTACCAGTCTCACCCGAAGGCTTAGGTTGACCAGTACGATACCCATCTCAGCTTGCAACCGATCACCAACCCCAGATGGGACGTCACAACTTCGTCCACTTATTCCAGGTTCCTATTTATACTGCTAGGTGAACAGAGGCTACACCGTTAGTAGACTTGCCCAAATGTCTCTTCCCCGCCCGGGTCTCGAACCCGGGACCTTCTGGTTGTGAGCCAGACGCGCTATCTGTTACGCCACGGGGAGGTGTGTGTGTGTACTTACACTAGTTGTACTTACACTAGTTGTATTTGAGGGATTGAGCATGCTCGTTAATTCCCGCCTCCTAAGATATGTTTGTCATACCGTGCTTTGAAACTATGCACTGATGGTGCAGTGTGTGTCTGTGATTCTGTAAAATAGAATTTAAATATTATTATATACCCGGTAAACTAAATAATGTTTAGATATAACTTCCATATATTTCCATAGTAGACAGAATTTCATCAAAATTAGATTTTAAAATCATGATACGGTAACGAGAATGTTCTATATTCTAATAGTATCTCATAGAAACAGTAAGAACTTTAGCTGTATATTAATACACGTTCTTATCATTAATAATATTACCTGATGCAGATGTTGCAAATAGAACTACTCGTATAACCCAGCACTGCAAGATGATGCAGATTATAACATACCTGTATTATCTAAAGAGTGTAAATTAGATAAAAGAACACAATTATTTACACCTCATTGTTTTATCAGGGAGATCAGCGTAGATTGTGGGTTTATAACACTGAACTTTGCCTTCCATTTCTGTGTGTGTGTGTTTGTGTGTGCTAATTAATCTACAAATATTGTAGCGCCCATTGATATTAACCTCAGAGAGAGAGAGAGAGAGAGAGAGAGAGAGAGAGAGAGAGAGAGAGAGAGAGAGAGAGAGAGAGAGAGCGAGCCTTCTAATATGATACAAACAAATAATAATAGCAATATTGTCATATGTAGCGCCCAGCATGTGCGAGTACTGTGTCTGTGTGCCCTGGCTGTGGTGTCGCAGGTGGTGGCGCCTGCCTAGACACCACGGGTCTCTGCTAGACACGACCACACGGGCTTGGGACGGGAGTGCAAACTAGACAGGTGCCACGTACCTAATTTTGTCGCAAAACTTAGTTGGGCTACTGTACATGTCTTATTAGGGTAAGTGTATTTTTAGAATAATGAATGCCTTCACAATAAGTAAAAATAATGAAATTCCCATGTCCCTAGTATTCTGAGATAGGTCAAATTGAGTTCAAATTATCATCCAAAATATAACCTGACTGAAATATAGGGAAGGTATGCAAACACAGGTAATACCTTCCACTGGTTCAGCTTTTAGTGGGTAGAGAACAGTGTTGGCTATACTTTTCTATAGGACACGCCTGTCCCTATAGTAAAGTTCAACTAGGGTGGCGACCGAGAGTGTGTTAGAGGAGCCAGGAGCAACCTTCTCTAGTGTCCGTGAGAGAGGCAAATCCCTTTGACGTCCAGCCAGAGGAAGAACTACGAGTCCTACGTCCTCCAGATTCTCCCTCATGGAAATTACCTCTCCTCTGCACCCATACCCTGAGTGTCTCTGTGTTTATAAGTTTTGGGAATTATTGTGAAGGTAATATAAAATATGCGAGTGTTCAATTTCACTTTTTCGTAGAGATCCGCTTCTAGGACTCCCCTTGTCAATTTAGTACATGTGTGAGATTTATCAAACTTCATGCAGTTATTTAAATATATAAGTACGGTGTATTGTCTATGTAATTCGTATTCAAGCATTTGTTCAATTATTTTTACCTACGTTACATAGCCGATATTATACTTGATACTTAGTGAATGCTCTCATATTTTATTCTATTGTGTTATTATTCATTGCATGTCCAAGTCAAAGTGAAGTGTATAACGAGGGCTATTTTCCTTCTTAAAACTTAACTCCTCAACTCAGGACCATATTACGTCTAATTATAACAAGAGAATACTTAGTGTATGAAGTTGCCACCGCTGAAAGTAAAGAACCCATCCGTTGAGTTAGAGTTAATCTATAATCAAGATATCTAATTTGTATTAGTTCTTGTGAATAATCTAATCATATACGTTACCCGGGATATTTAATGTTTTCACCACCGATTTAGGAATTCAGATTATACATTCCTATTTTCATCAAGCCTGTATTTCTGGTTATTGAAAAGTTACTACTTTGTTCTGTAATTAAATTATTATAACGATTATTAACCTACTGAGTACCAGCGACGACAACGTGTCGTCGGTAATGTTTGTTCCCCACAGACCACGACGCACAAGTGTCGTCGGGGTTTAATTACTCCGGTCCTATGGCACCTAGAGGGCTCAGATTTGTATGGAAACTGTGTAAGTATCCCACGCAACCATGCCGATGGTTAAAAACTCTCAAAGTCCAACCACGTTCGCGTGAGCGCGCAAAAACATGGTTTTTGGGTGTTTTTGCCTTCAATTTTATACTCTTGTAAAATCGACTTTCGGGGGCTCCGTAGGACCCCTTTTTGACCTTTTTGATCGTTTTTTTTTGGGGCGGTCCTTCATTCCTAACCCATTTGCTATTGTTTCTGGAAAAAAAAATATATCAAAACCTGCTGGTCCCTGGTGGTACATTTATTTATAACTAGCTGGGGCTCAGTGGGTTAAAGTTATAGTAAAGCGATACTTAGTTCTGCGTTCCATTCGCAGTATGTTCATTTATTCAGACTCCTTCTGATGTCATCATTTTAGGCTATTTATTAAGTTACTACTTGGTTCTGTATCTATGTCATTATTGCTCTTATTAAAGCTATAATAAAGCACTACTTCGTTCTGCGTTACATTCAGTAGTTTGTTAATTAATTCAAACTTACTTGTCTATAGCTATTGTGCCGCTATAATTTATTCACTATATTTGCTGTGAATCTTATTTCCTTACTCCGTGTAATTTTAACTCATTTACGATTTTATTTATTTTTCGTGTATCGTGTGAAAGATAATTCACAATTATCCTTTGATAGTTAAATTCAGATTTAAATTATCATTCCCCCTAGAATAAAGCGAAGGTCATATCTTCTAAACTCGATTTAACGTTGCACTAAATAGAAACTATATTTAACCTGACCTCAGCCCGACTGAACTGTACCCCTGTGCGCGGTGCCTTTGAGCGTACACCTGAGCGCAGCATTATTTGTTTTTCACGCCGCGCAGACTTATGCTCAGGTGTGTAGTTGACCTCAGTTGCCAATTCTAGCAATGATTATACCTCGCATTATACACTTGGCCCGTATAGATATTGTCATCATTATTTGTATTTCCGTATTTATTTTATGTAATTGTGTATTTCTTATTGATGCTTTATAAGTGACGACATTATTTCACTAAAGAGTAAAACTTATTCAAATCATTATAAGTCACATTGTGTTTATATTGAAATCCTATCTTTATAGTAGAAGTTTTGATACTCCATTTCTTGTACTTATGTTTACATAATAAATGCGAGTGTAATTATTCTGTGTGTTTATTGTACTTTGGGAGAGTGATTGAGTAATCTAAAAGTAACATTGATCAAGCGAGATATGCTCCTTTTGAGCATTATCTAATTCTGAGTATCCGAAACCGGGATTATTAAAGAATACATAACAAAGCGAGTTAGATTACAACCCGGCATAACACTGGCGGTAGCGGTGTCTCGATACGGCATATCAGCTTTATTGTGCTTTTATTTTGTTTTTACTCAATCATCTTCGGACGCAAAATTCATTATGGCGGCTAAGACACTCGATATTATTGCGTTCAAAACAGAGGTGCATGACATTAACACTTATTTGGAAGTTGTCAAACCGGTCCTGGACATTACGTTTATCTATCTATCTATTGCCTGATGCCATGATCCCCGAAGGGGTGGCCACGAACGAACCGCCCCATGCACCTCTGTCCCCAGTCAGTCGATGCCCCTCCCCCCAACCAGTACCGCCCTCGTTCATGTACTTCCTCACTCCATCCTTCCACCTCATATTCGGTCTACCTCTCCCTCTCTGTCCCTCCACCTCTCTCTCGTACACCCTCTTAGTCATTCTCTCGCTTTCCATACGTTCCATATGGCCGAACCATCTCAAGTTGTTCCTTTTCACACTTTCCAGCACATCTACCTCCACACCACACCTCCTTCTTACTTTCTCATTAGTCTGTCTATCCCTCCATGTAACTCCGCACGCACTCCTTAAGTAATTCATTTCCACTGCTCTCACTCTTGGTCTGAGTCTCTCAACCAAAGTCCATGCTTCGCTTCCGTAAGTCAGTGTCGGGATTACCACACTGTCATGCAAGGACTTCTTCACTTCCATACTGACCACCCTATTTCTTGTTACTGCTTTTAGCGTTCCTACAACCCTCTTCCCCTGTTGTACCCTCTCCCGCACTTCTTCATCCATAGTCCCATCTTTACTCAACACACTGCCCAGATACTTAAAAGAGTTGACGATCTCCATAGCCTGACCGTTCAGCTTCACCTCACACTCTGTGACTTCACCCCTTTCGAAGACCATAACCTTGCTCTTCCCCGTATTTACCTTCAAATTCCGTTTTTCCGCACACTGTTCCAAACTCATTTACGTTTAGGGATGATGAAATGTCCAAGATCCATACTGTGGTTATGAAGTTAGGGAAATACGCGGCTAAGGTATCCGGGTATGTGCGTTACACTCCAGGGTTGACCTGGGCACAGTTTGAGAGCTATACAAATTTAGCTATCATGCCAGCACTGGCTCAAACCATAGCGGACTGTCACTTTCATTAGGTTAAATATACAGGAAACTTAGACAGCATAATCAGTCAGTTGAGTTAACTTGCGATAACAGCTTTTCCTGAGGATAACACAGCTTAACGGAAGAAAGTTGTGTTCAAAGCTTAACTGAGAATACTACCCTTGGCAGTAGTAGATCATTTCTCTATAACAGAGCCCACAAATTATGAGGATGATTTGCCAGTGGTAAGGCGCATCTTGGCTTTAAGAAAAACCAAGGAACATGATAAGATCGCCGTCATCAGTAGGGTCACTACTCACCCGTTAACAGCACCTTCACCTACCCTTGCGGCGCCACGACCCAGTGATAAAGTGGAGGAATGGGCCAGAATTCGCCCCTCTGCCTGGAAACCATGCAATGGCCAATGTTCACTGGTGTCCATGAAGAAATCATTTATGGAGTTAACCAAGCGGACGTCCAGGTTACCTAGTAGGTGGGCTCAGATTCCCTGGATTAAGCTCTGGCGTATGGCTACAATCACGGAATATGGAACCCCAGGGATCGAGGACCTTGACGAAGAGGAAAGTTTCGAAGAGCCGGAAATAGTAGCGGAAGCTACAGAAATTCATGGCAACCTGGATTTTTAATCCGACCCAGTTGACAAACGATTGTCAAACTGGCTCACGAGGGGACAGACCCAGATAATCTTCCCATATATAGGAAAATCAGTTTAAAAGGAGTGAAAGTCCGACTTTGAATTAATCTTTATTTTTATTAATCTCACCACAACACCCCCAATGAAATTAATTAAAGTATACTATATAATATGATCCACCGGGATTCGAACCCGGGTTATCACACACAGATTTTTGCCACCTTAACCATTACACCACCAGGACGGTTAAAGGTTTATGCACACGCCTACGACTTATTATCCATTCTCGAATGCTGGATATTAATCAAATCATGTTCATATTCCCAACCGCGCTATGGTAGCCTACTGTTTAACCCGGGAACTGCCGGGAGACTCTTAAGAGTTCCCCCGGCGGACTGCGGGGAGACTCTTAAGAGTGAGTGAAAAAGAAAATCAACTTTTGACATCAATTTTTTTTTTTTTTTTTTTTGGCCCCTGGGCCATGCAAAATCTCAGTCCTCTACCTCCCCTCCTTCCCCACGTTCCTCCTCTCCTTCAGTTATCACCTATTTTCCCTGTTATTCCCTTATTCTGAGGTATATTTTCGTGCTAACATTAGAAATCCGGTTGGAGGGTGTGGTCATCACTGATAGCAAGCGAATGCAAGAGAGAGAGAGAGAGTATCGATCGACTGTGTCTCAGTGGCCTTGGGGGAAATTGGCGGGAAAGCAGCTTTCCTCACCCATACATTATACAACTCGCGGGCTATATCTCCGATTTTGACCATCCAAACGCTGTTTTCACTCGTTTTATTGTTGTTTCAGGTTAATACCTTTATAATCAATCCATAATAGGCGCATATGGATAAGTATTAATGCTATTAACGGCACAATTAATATTTTAGTGACGGAAACACCTCAAATACGTCAGCACAGGGGGACGTTTCCAATTACCCCCATGCGCACTTGTTAGGTTAAGTGAGAGGAAAGAATATTCATGGAGCACAGATCATATAGACCGGCCTCTCGACGAAATATCCCTGAACCTACTAATAATCTTTATTTTTATTAATTCTCGAATACTGGATATCAATCTAATCATGTTCATATTCCCAACCGCTCTATGGTAGCCTACTGTTTAAGTGAGAGGAAAGAATATTCATGGGGCACCGATCATATAGACCGGCCTCTCGACGAAATATCCATGAACCTACTAATAATCTTTATTTTTATTAATCTCACCACAACACCCCCAATGAAATTAATTAAAGTATATATGATCCACCGGGATTCGAACCCGGGTTATCACACACAAATTTTTGCCACCTTAACCATTACACCACCAGGACGGTTAAAGGTTTATGCACACGCCTACGACTTATTATCCATTTTCGAATACTGGATATTAATCTAATCATGTTCATATTCCCAACCGCGCTATGGTAGCCTACTTAACACGGGGGCTTCCCGTTCATGTCTCTTCTTTCTTTTCTTCAAACAGCATCACAAAACTTTAGGTCTTATTCAACCCTCTTCAATATTTTTGATTAGTGCAAATGATGACATTATTCCTAACTGTGGACAGACACTTCCACTTTATGTTAGTACACCTGTCCCTGATCATGGGACAAAACATTCCTTCATGATTTATGATTCCCAAGAGAACAAGTACGATGGGTATTTGGGTCTCGATTTGCTCACTTCTCTGGGAGCTTCCATTGATTGTAAACTGAGAACATTAAAGTTTTCACCCTCACTTGATAAAAAAACAAATAAGCAAAAACTCAGACGGTCAAAAAGTCTAATGTCACCCCCATTGCTAAAACATTGAGTAACGTAACCCCTACAATAAAGTCTATGATCAATCAGGAGAAACAAAATCAGCCTACCATTTGTCACATATAGACAACTCAAGCAGTCACTTCCAAATTAGTGACACTCCCCCCTCATCATGAACAATGGGTACCTATCCAACCTACATTGCCTGGGATGTAATTATGACCCCTAACCTCCGAGGCCCTTTTGACAGGGATTGCCTGACCGCTCCAGTCATCATCTCTAATAAATAAAATTGCATCAGAATAGCTAATATCTCCGATCAACCTATCACTTTGCCGAAAGGGTTAACCATTGGGGAACTTGAAACTTATGCAGAAGAACTATCTTTACCTTCAGAAGATACCTCTCCACCTTCCTTTCCCCTACTTGACATCACTTCTCATTGAACTTCTCAACAATAAACTGACTTACGTGACTTAATGACTTCTTATCAAAACATCTTCGCCACATCCAGCAGAGACGTCGGGAAAATTAACGTACTGCATCATACTATACATACTGTAGGACACCCGATCAAACAGCCGATTCGGAGGAAAAATACAATACAGAGACAGGAAGAGGAATCCCAGGTGAAAGACATGCTAGGAACTGGAGTTGTCCAACATTCCACTAGTCCTTGGTCATCTCCGGTGGTACTCGTCCGAAAGAAAGATGGATCCACCCGTTTCTGTATCGATTACCGACAACTGAATGATGTAACCATCAAAGACGCCACACCATTGCCTAGAATTGATGACTCCTTAGATTCCCTGTTAGGAGCTAAATGGTTCACAACTCTCGATCTACAAGCCGGATATTGGCAAGTACCCGTACTTCCAGAACACCAACAGAAGACGGGTTTTGCCACAAGCCAAGGACGGTTGTATAAATTCACAGTATTGCCGTTTGGCCTATGCAATGGGCCTGCCACCTTTTCCAGGTTGATGGAATCTGTTTTACAAGGATTAACCTGGGAAACTTGTCTGGCGTACTTGGACGACATCATTGTGTTTGGAAAAACCTGGGCTGAACTTCTACATAGGCTACGTCAAGTATTGCATAGGATTCGGGAGGCACACTTGAAACCCAAACCCTCTAAATGTACCTTGGCTAAGAAAGAAGTTCAATTTCTAGGCCACATAGTCTTAGATCAAGGAATTGCCCCAGATCCAGACAAATTACATGCCATTATTACCATACCTCCTCCCACCAATGTAAAAGGAGTCCGAGCCTTTCTCGGCCTGGCATCATACTATCGCCGATTTGTGAAATTTGTTGCCACCATTGCCAAACCACTATATGATTTAACCAAGAAAGAAGAACCATTCCTGTGGACAGACCAACGCCTACAAGCCTTTGAGTCCTCAAAAGAACGTTTAGTAGCATCCCCGGTAATATCTTTTCCAGACTATAACAAATAATTCCGTCTATATACCGATGTTTCACAATTTGGTATTGGAGCCGTTCTAGGGCAAACTAGAGAAGGAAGAGAGCATATTATTGCATGTGTCAGCCGAACTCTCAATCCAGCAGAAGTCAACTATCCCGTTACCAAGCGAGAATGTCTGGGGATAATTTGGGCCTTGCAACATTTTAAAGCTAACCTAGCTGGTGTCAAGGTCACTATCATTACGGATCACCAATGGCTACGCAAATCTGACAATAAAAATGCCCTAACTGTCAGATGGCGAGAATCGCTAGAGGAATTCAATTTTGAAATAACTTATCGGCCTGGAAAACTTCACACACATGCAGATGCTTTGTCCAGACTTCCAACTACATCAATAGCAGACACATCTAGCCAGAACACGGATTCTCAAACTATCCTAGCCATTCATCATCAAGACTCAATGGATCAAGATCAACAACAACTACTTAAGCAGTTTCTGAGACAAGAAAAGCCAGATTGGATGCCTAGACGTATTTTCTCCCAACTAACAAGAAGAGGAGCTAATTTGTATACTCCAGAAGGGAAAATTGTAATTACACCCAACTCGGCTCTATCTACTATGCACCCCATACATGCACACAATGGCATTCATTTGGCACAGAGGAAGTTAACTACTACTTTCCAGCAGGTATACTGGACTCCTCCTTACATCACGGCAAAAAGAATCACTGAAGCCTGCCGAACCTGTGCCCTGGGCAAAGATAGGACCCGCACAGCCGGACCTACAGGCAAGTTTGTAGTGTCCAAACCATGGCAACTTTTAGCAGTAGATGTAATGGGACCCATGGAAGGTATAAAAGGATTTAACGCCTTACAAGTGGGCCCGTCAGTAACTTCTACTACCCGCCAAGTGGGTGGTTTTACCCTAAACGACCTTGTTTCCGTGCTCTTGTTCATGCATAAACAAGAGACAGAGCGTAATACAATTATGTATCCCTGAAAGGGCGATAATTGAGCTTTCCAATGTCACCAGAACCATCCTTCTACGACCACTCGTTCTCTTGCAACGATCGTGGACGACGAAGGAAAAATCCCTAAAATACGGTAATTTCCTTACATAATTCCCTGTGTAGCGAGGTAGTGAGTGTGGATGTGTGTGGAGGGGACGGCAGTTGAAGCACGGGACCCGTGCCGAACGGTCAGAGCCGACCTACGCTCCTCCCACCGTTCGTCTCTCTCTCAGAGCCAACTATTGCTCAAAATTGCACACCGTCTGAAATCGGTCCCTGCCACATAGTCATTTCTTCTCTAGACCGACTTAAGTCCGGTCCCGCCAGACAGGGCTTAAGTACATTATCACCTTTGTGGACACATATTCTAAATATGTAATTGCCTGTCCAGCAAAGGAACACTCAGCTTTAGCATTAGCTGAGGCAATGATACAGCATGTTTTCCCCTATTTTGGGTTACCTGAAGCTATTCATTCCGATAATGCACCTGAGTTCACCGGTCACATATAGTCACAACTATCCCAGATGTGTGGATTCAAAATTAGCCATTCATCCTCTTATTGGCCTCAAGGGAACTCTATTTGTGAGAGGAATCACCGCCCTATTGCTAACCAAATAAGGACTCGTCTGCAGCAGATGAAAACCACTGATTGGCCCAGTCAAATCAAAATAGTGCATTGGGGAATCAATACCTGCCCCCGTCAAGACGGAATTTCACCCCATGAACATGTTTTTGGAGTACCACCTCTACTCCTACTTCTACGTCGCCTGTCTGTCCCTTACGAGCCCTCCTCCAATTTTGACCATTCTTTAGTTCACCTAAAGAACCGCCTTCGACAACTTCAAAACATCCAAGAGACCTGACGAGACAGCGAAGTAAATCCTCACCATGTCGGCGATCTTGTCATGGTTGCTCACCTGCCAGTCCCTTCCAAACTCAAACCAAGATATAAAGGTCCTTTTGAAATATTAACTGTGCCAAACTCGTTACCAGGTCACCATATATTACTTTGGAGAGTCATGCACCTACCGAAATAGATATGCACGTAGGTTTCAGCCCATTGATGACAATATGACTATGCTTTCTGACCCCAAAGATAATGACACTTTGCCTGCAATTGATAACCAAAATTTAGGATCCACAGAACCATTGACACCTCCTATCCTTCCACCCATCAAATTCCTGCTCCTTTGGTGATAAAAAATACTTGTACAACCACCTGTGCCAAAAGTGACTGACACCGAGTTCATCTATCCAAACCCCCCTATCCCTCCTCCATCAAACCCCTATCGCACCAGTCTCTTTAGTGATCTTCCACCTCCTACTCGCATTGTCTCTGCTCCTCCTAAACTTCTCACACAACCTAACCCTACCGTGCTTCAACTAAGACCTACCCTTACTACTACATCACCTGCCACCAGTCTACCTATTTTTCCTACTTCACCCTGTACTCTCCCTACCACTCCAACAATTAATAATATTCCATCTCTAAAAACAAATCAACAAACCTCCCCTTCTCTGTCCAACACTTCATCTAATTCATCCACTCACCAACTTATCAACCCAGCAATTTTACCTGTTCAGGAAAACTATTCAATTACACCTAAATCTAAACTCTCTTCACAACTTCCTAAACCTCTGATTCAATCTCCTCAACCTACCACCTCTGCCTATTAGCCTCCTACATTTCCTCCTTCTAATCCTAAATCCTATAAAAAAAAACTATATCTCCCCTCATCCTTCTTCCCGCATGCCAACTAGCAAAATTAGACCATCTTCGCTAATGCAACCTTTATCTAATCCTACATTTCGAAGATGTGGCCGACGTGTGACTCCACCTAAGCGTTGGGCCCCTACCTTCAACCCAACCAACAAAAGGTGGCTCCCCACCAAAGTCACCTCCTCACAGCCTTCAAAGGTCAACCCCCACACCTGTTGCGAGGTCACCCAGCTAACCTGTTCCTCTGACCACGGCGATGTTACCTGACCTAAGGACTGGCCCCTAAACCACCAAGCCCCTTCCACCTGGGCCAACTGTCAATACCAAATCCAGTCCAGTCACAACTCCACCAGCTCCCTAACCAACCACAACTTCCAGTACTGGTCCTCCTGGTTCCATCATGAAAATCAACAGTTTGTTCGTGTCCACCAACAACACCACTATCAACATCACGTCTCCAGCCCACCTAGTCCATGTGGCCAATTAATGTATTACTTCCCTCCAACTGACTCTGCAGTACAACGCCGATGCCTCTAATGACATACCAACCATAGTTTGGTGTCTCCAGCACCTCACACCTTATCTTATCACCAGAACTTCCAAGAAGTGCAACCTTAAGTCTCGCGGCAGAGATTTTTTTTTTTTTGGAAGAAGGTGGTGAGATGACAGGGTTGCAAACCAGGGGCAAAGCAACCCCCGCAGAGGTCCTAACAATGCAGGGAAATTAACAACCTACAAGAGTCAAAATAGCTGCAGTGAAGGAGAGCAAAAGGACAAACGGACACCCACAGCAGAGGGTGGAAAGAGAAACCACACAGTTTCCCCGAGTTTCCCGTGCTCTAATACTTGCAGAAATAATACAGTCTACCCAACAAGGGAGGCATACCCATGCTCTAATCCCTGCAGGCTATACCTGCAGGGATTAGAGCATGGGTATGCCTCCCTTGTTGGGTAGACTGTACTGGGTCTACCCGCCAAAGGTCATCACATCCGGGGCCTACCAGAAGTTCGAACCAGGACCAATCACAGAGATCTCTGTCCAGCCAATTGCAGAGCCTGAGACAAACACAAAAGGCAGGCACTCAACAGCAGCCGGATTTGGAATACGACGAAGAATTTATGCTAATTCCGCATAAAGATCCAGTACAATACCTCTACAGATGGGACCAAGAGAATCACCTCTACAGTACCTCACTTGAGGAGTGGAAATAATAGAAAGGAATTAGGAGGAACAAAAGCATGGCCTGCAATATAGAAAAAGTCAGGAAGAGTGAATCAAAGAAAAACATTTATCATGCAGCCATGCAAGCCTTTCATATAAAGAATATAATCTTAAGATATAGAGAATAACCTTGTACATGTATTATTAGGGTAAGTGTATTTTTAGAATAAGGATTGCCTTCCCAATAAGGAAAATAAGGAAATTCCCATGCCCTACTATTCTGAGATAGATCAAATTGAGTTCAAATTATCATCCAAATAATTATAACCTGACTGAAATATAGGGAAGGTATGCAAACACAGGTAATACCTTCCACTGGTTCAGCTTTTAGTGGGTAGAGAACAGTGTTGGCTATACTTTTCTCTAAGACAAGCCTGTCCCTATAGTAAAGTTCAACTAGGGTGGCGAACGAGAGTGTGTTAGAGGAGCCAGGAGCAACCTTCTCTAGTGTCCGTGAGAGAGGCAACTCCCTTTGACGTCCAGCAGGAGAAAGAACTACGAATCCTACGTCGTCCAGATTCTCCCTCATGGAAATTACCTCTCCTCTGCACCCATACCCTGAGTGTCTCTGTGTTTATAAGTTTTGGGAATTATTGTGAAGGTAATAAATTATAAAATATGCGAGTGTTTAATTTCACTTTTTTGTAGAGATCCGCTTCTAGGACTCCCCTTGTCAATTTAGTACACATGTGAGATTTATCAAACTTCGATCCGTGCAGTGATTTAATATAAGTACGGTGTATCGTCTATGTAATTCGTGTTCAAGCATTTGTTCAATTATTTTTACCTACGTTACATAGCCGATATTATACGTGATACTTGGTGAATGCTCTCAGATTTTATTCTATTGTGTTATTATTCATTGCGTGTCCAAGTCGAAGTGAAGTGTATAACAAGGGCTATTTTCCTTCTTAAAACTTAAATCCTAAACTTAACTCCTGAACTCAGGACCGTATTACGTCTAATTATAACAAGAGAATACTGAGTGTAGAAAGTCGCCAACGCTGAAAGTAAAGAACCCGTCCATTGAGTAAGAGTTAATCTATATTCAAGATATCTATTTGTATTAGTTCTTGTGAATAATCTAATCATATACGTTACCTGGGCTATTTAATATTTTCACCACCGATTTAGGAATTCAGATTATACACTCCTATATTCATCAAGCCTGTATTTCTGGTTATTGATAAGTTACTATTTTGTTCTGTAATTAAATTATTATAACGATAATTAAAGTTATAGTAGAGCGCTACTTAATTCTGTGTTCCATTCAGCAGTTTGTTCATTTATTCAGACTCCTTCTGATGCCATCATTTTGGGCTATTTATTAACACTCCACGAGCGGCCTGGTCGGTAACTTCTACTACCTGCCAAGCGGGTGGTTTTACCCTAAACGAGCTTATTTCCATGCTCTTTTTCATGCATAAACAAGAGCCAGAGCGTAATACAAGTATATATCCGTGAAAGGGCGATAATTGAGCTTTCCAATGACACCAGAACCATCCTTCTACAATCACAGGTTGTCTTGCAACGATCGTGCAACACGAAGGAAAAATCCCTAAACTACGGTAATTTCCTGACATTTTTCTCTGTCTAGGGAGGCAGTGAGTGTGGATGTGTGTGGAGCTGGGCCCAGTGCTGGCGCAGGAGCCGTGCCGAATGGTCAGAGTCAACGTACGCTCCTCCCACCGCTCGGACTCTCTCTCAGAGCCAATTATGTGCTCAAAATTGCTACCGACTTAACACCTTACGAGCGGCCTATGCGGTTTATTTATATGTACCGCCCAGCGGGGTGTTTTTAGCCAAAATAGGGCTGTTTACGTGATCATTTTCATGCCTAAATAAGACCCAGAACGTAAAACAAGTACCTATCCCTGAAAGGGCATAAACAGAGCTTTCGAATGACACCATAACGATCCTTTTATGATGGCTAGTTTTCTTGCAATAACCGTGCAACGCGAGTGCAAAAAGCATGTAATTAGCCACTTTCCCGATACAATTCCTTATATAGCGAGTGAGAGAGGGAGGAGGGAGCTGGGATTCGTGTCAGTATGTTCGCCGCGGTGGTCTGGAGCAGTCATACGCTCGCTACTCTCCTGCCACCACTTGTCTCTCTCTCTCAGCAACATTACGTGCTGAAATTGCCACTCGAGTTATGTCGAGCGCCGCCACATAGTCCAGCTTTATTTAACTCGACTTATGTGGTGAGCCTCTAATTAAGGGTTAAGGCGGGCCCCGCCACATAGTCCTTTCTTCTCTAGACCGACTTAAGTCCGGCCCCGATAGACAAGGGTTAAGTTACTACTTTGTTCTGTATTTAAGTCATTATAGCTCTTATTAAAGCTATAATAAAGCGCTACTTCGTTCTGCGTTACATTCAGTAGTTTGTTATTACATTCAAACATACTTGTCTATAGCTATTGTGCCATTAAAATGTATTCACTATATTTACTGTGAATCTGATTTCCTTACTCCATGTAGTTTTAACTCATTTACGAATTAATTAATTTTTCGTGTATAGTATTGTGTGAGAGATTATTCACAATAATCTTTTGATAGTTAAATTCAGATTTATATTATCATTCCCCCTAGAATAAAGCTAAGTTCATATCTTCTAAGCTCGATTTAATGTTGCACTAAATCGAAACTTTATTTAACCTGACCTCAGTTCGACTGAACTGTACCCCCGTGAGCGGTACCTTTGAGTGTACACCTGAGCGCGGCATTATTTGTTTTTCACGCCGCGCAGACCTATGCGCAGCTGAGTAGTTGACCTCAGTTGCCATACATAGCAATTATTATACCTCGCGTTATACACTTGATCCGTATAGGTATTGTCATCAGTATAGTTGTGTACTTATTTTATGTAATTGTGTATTTCTTATTTGATGCTTTTGTAAGTGACGACAATATTTCACTAAAGAGTAAAACTTATTCAACTCTTTATAAGTCACATTGTGTTTATATTGGAATCCTACTCATTATAGTAGAGGTTTTGATACCCCATTTCCTGTACCTATGTTTACATAATAAATACGAGTGTAATTATTCTGTGTGTTTATTGTATTTTGGGAGAGTGATTGAGTAATCTAAAAGTAACATTGATCAAGCGAGATATGTTCCGTTTGAGCATTATCTAATTCTGAATATCCGAAACCCGGATAATTAAAGAATACATAACAAAGCGAGTTGGATTACAACCCGGCATAACAGTATCCTTTATTTATTCATTTCAAAAGCAAATTTTAGGAGGCTTGTATAAGGACAGAATAAATTATTTACAGTTTTCACATGTTCTTGGTCTAGGGCGGCTTCTATGTTATGCTTCGATTATCAACTGTAATCTTCTGTTTACAGATGTTGCCCTTCTTCGTCACATTAACCCTTAAAAAGCGGCTCACCACTTAAGTCGAGTTAAATAAAGCTGGACTATGTGGCGGCGCTCGACATAACTCGAGTGGCAATTTCAGCACGTAATGTGGCTGAGAGAGAGAGACAAGTGGTGGCAGGAGACTAGCGAGCGTATGACTGCTCCAGACCACCGCGGCGAACCTACTGACACAAATCTCAGCTCCCTCCTCCCTCTCTCACTCGCTACATACTCAATTATGTACCGAAAGTACCGAATTACCTGCTTTTTGCACTCGCGTTGCACGGTTATTGCAAGAAAACTATCCATCATACAAGGATCGTTATGGTGTCATTCGAAAGCTCTGTTTATGCCCTTTCAGGGATAGATACTTGTTTTACGTTCTGGGTCTTATTTAGGCATGAAAATGATCACGTAAACAGCCCTATTTTGGCTAAAAACACCCCGCTGGGCGGTACACATAAATAAACCGCATAGGCCGCTCGTAAGGTGTTAATGGTAGTTATTTCCGTCTGGGTAACTAGACGGAAATGGAGGCGGTTGATGAGTTAATTGCATAAAATAGGCCTCATCGTAAAATTTAAATTAGGTTCTAGATGTGTCCTCTAACCCTTTGAGGAGAACGGCCATTTTTTATCATTCCCCTGGGAATCCTTAATGAGGGGGGCCGGGCCACGGTCGGTATGATATGTATATGTATCGTAAGGGTTCCTGTGACCATTGTTTTCTTTCTACTTGTAGTAGGGGTGACTGTTGTAGGTGATTTCTCAATTCCAGGGGAGATTGAGGCTTTGGTCTTTTCCTGTTGGAAATGGAGGCAATCTTAGAGGTTGGGGGCTCTTCTGCAGATATGGATGGGTTATTGATTGTCTTGACTTCCTCTCCTTTTCGCCCTGTCATCTCAAGAAGTATGATTGGGAGTAACGTTTCACTCTTGAGTTGGAGAGTTGTACAGAGTAGGAGTGGGATTGTGTTGCAAGACGGGTAATACGTACCCTACATAGAGGAGGTGGTATGCACTGAGAGAGCTTTGAGGAACACTGATTATTGTAGTAGCGATAGAATAGCAAGAGAGATGCAACATTGCGGCGAAGAGAGAGAGATTGCAGAGAATTGGTGAGTGGACAGTAGTTAATGATACAAAAGGCTTTCCTTTCTACTTGCTGTGCTGTGTGAGAGAATCCTCCCCACACATGTGAACAATACTCAATACAAGGACGCAGTGTGCCCCTGTACAGAGCAAGAAGCTGAGCAGGGGTAAAGAACTCCTTGAGGCGGTTGAGCACATCCAGCTTCTGGGAGGCCGCCTTAGCAATACTGGTAATATGGTCCTTCCAAGAGAGAGCAGAAGAAAAAGTGACACCAAGAATACTGAGAGAAGATGAAGGGTTGATTTTTGTATTGTTGAAGAATAAGGGAAAGTCCGCTGGGAGTTCCTGACGGGTAGATGGATGAAGAAATTGAGTTATAGAAGCATTAAAGGTAATAAGGTTTTCTCTGCCCCAATTGGAGATGGTAGTTAGATTAAAAGACAAGTGTTCTATGGCTTCATTACGTTTGCTTTTGAGGGATTGCTGGCTGAGGCATTCTGGGAAACTAATTTAATAGTGTAAGGTAGAGTCGTTTGCATATGAATGGATAGGACTGGAGGTACAGTTGAGACGATCATTCATGAAAATTAGAAAGAGAATAGGAGATAGGACAGATCCCTGAGGAACACCGGAGTTGATAGGATGAGAAAGTGAACGATGGCCGTCCACAAACGCTGCAATGACCGGAAAGGAAATTAGAGAAGGCACAGATGGAGGGATAGAAACCGAAGGAGGGTAGTTTAGGAATTAGAGATTTGTGCCAGACTCTATCGAAGGCTTTCGATATGTCTAACGCAATAGAAA
Source organism: Paralithodes platypus (assembly GCA_032716605.1). NCBI lineage: Eukaryota > Metazoa > Arthropoda > Malacostraca > Decapoda > Lithodidae > Paralithodes > Paralithodes platypus. Next base: position 38,471,657 of record CM064483.1, on the reverse strand, counting down.
AGGTCTCACCGAAGTCCCGAAAGGAGGATGACGAAGAGTTAGTAAGCTATGAAAGAAGATCACCAGTAGAGCGACCCTTAACCCGGCAGCTATGGGAAGACTCTTAACCCGTAAACGGCGGCAAAGCTCATAAGATATTTTACTGGGCGACGGCGGCAAAGCTCTTAAGAGGGAGGCCTAAAAAAAAACATTTAAACAGCCCCAGTATCACTAAAAAAAAAAAAAATTATTTGTTTTTATTTTTTTTTATTTCCCTATACCTCATATCACTCCTCCACATCCCCTCCTTCCTCCCTTTCCCCTTCCCCTTCAATTATCACCTATTTTCCCTGTTATTCCCTAATTCGTTGGTATATTTTTGTGCTAACATTAGCAAACTGTGTGGAGGATATGCTTACGTGCCTAGAGGGTGTGTTACATAACCGAGTGTGTGTATGAGTAGGCTCAGTGTGGCTTGAGGCCTCGTGGAGGGAGGGGTTGCCTCAATTTTCTCCATAATTCATGAATGGGCTGGTCCAGCTATATTCGCAATTTTGACCAGAAAAATGATATTTTCACATGTTTTCTTGTTGTTACAGGTTACTATCTTCATAGTGAAGGTAAAATAGGCTCATATGAATAAGTAATAACTATATTTATCGTAAAATGATGATTATAGGCCTGAATGGAGCCTATTTGCTCGCCCATGGGGACCGGGTTCAATACCCCCCCCTCGCCGTTACCGGGTTAAGAGGTGCCACTGGGCGGCTGCGGGAAGACTCTTAAGATTTTAGGCCTAAAAAAAAAAACATTTAAAACACCCCAGTGGCACTTTAAAAGTATTTTCGTGGGAGGACAAGTGGGAGAGAGGGAGGAGGGTGGAGGAGTGTAATTCCGACCCACCAAGCCAGTCTGAGTCCACCCCAAGTCCTCTCAGTGCCATGCGAGAGACGAGAGAGGGAGGGTGTGCCTGTCTCGCCGGGCTGGGCCAGATTACAGCCGCGGGGCTAAAATATACAATTTTCACCAGCCAATTGCTGTTAACACATGTTTTATTGCTTTCCCATGTTCATACGTTCATATTAAAAGTAAAATAGGCGCATATGGATAAGTATTAATCATGTATATGGTAAATTTCCGATTTTAGTGAGGAATGAATCAGAATACCTTCGCACTGGGGTATGGTGTATACTACAGGGGCTTAGTACTTTGGAGGTTAAGGAAGCCATACTGGCGATCTGAGAGTAGATTATGAGAAGATAAATGCTTAAGAAATTTGAAAGTAAGAATAGTTTCAAAACTTTAGAGATACAAGAGATGAGAGCAATTGGACGATATTTGGAAGGTTGAGAGTGGTCACCCTTTTTGGGGACAGGTTGAATGAGAGCTAATTTCCAGCAAGAAGGGAAGACGTTAGAGGAGAGACAGAGACGAAAGAGTTTGCCTAGGCAGGAAGTCAGCACGGAAGCACAGTTTTTTAGTACAATAGGAGGAACACTATCCGGACCATACACCTTCATATTATGAAGCCCAGATAGGGTAGAAAGTACATCTTTAGAAGAGATTAGGATGTTAGGCATAAGTACAAAGGAGTACAAAGGAGTACAAAGGAGTACAAAGGAAATCAAGCAACAACAGGTCTAGTGACCCTTCTAGGTTGCTTGTCCTCCAAAACACTGAGGATCAAGTGTCCAAACAGTGGTTTAGAGTGGGTAAGGGAACATTGGAAAGGGAACTACTGCCCTGCCACTAACGTGGCAGGACTAGGAAGTTAGTAGGGGACATATGGGTTAGTAACTGAGGGGAGGATAAAGTTATTCATTTACAAACGCAGTCAGTCGCGGGTTTGATGCGAGATATTTGTCTAGGCGGAATTTAAATGAATCAACGGTGCTGCAGTCTATAACGTCTCGGGGAAGCCCATTCCACAAGTTGACAACTCGATTGAAGAAGAAATTCTTAGATTCGTGCGAGTTAAAAGATTTACCAATAATTTTGCAACCGTTTCCCCGCGTGTAATTAGATTGGTCGATAGTGAAGTACTTACTACAGTTCATATTGTCGATGCCTTTGATGATTTTGAACACTTGAATTAAGTCGCCTCTTAATCTGCGCTGGGTTAAAGGAAATAGATTTAATTCTCTAAGACGCTCTTCGTATGGTTTGTTCTTTAGGCTAGGTATCATTTTGGTAACTCTACGTTGAACTCGTTCTAGCTTGTTTATATCTTTTTGGTAATAAGGGCACCAGGATTGAACGCAGTATTCCAGAAGAGGGCGGACTAAGGAATTGTAAAGGGTTAGGATAACTTCTTTGGATTTATGCTCAAATGACCTGCCTATAAAGCCAATTATTTTGTTTGCCTTCTTAACAACTTCTGAACATTGTTGACTCGGTTTTAGGTTACTCGATATTGTTACTCCCAGATCAGTTTCTCTGTTTACATTCTTAAGCTGAGTGCCATTCATCGAATAGTTTGCTTTCTCATTTAGGTATCCGACATGTAGTACTTTACATTTATCCGCATTGAAACTCATTTGCCAAATTTGGGCCCAACATGACAATTTATCTAGATTGTGTTGCATATCGTCAACAAAGTAGGAGAGAGGGGGGTGGAGAGGGAGGAATAGCACCAGAATCATCCAAGGTTGAGTTTCTAATGAAAGTTTGAGCAAAGTGTTCAGCTTTGTCAGAGAGAGAAGTGATGGTAGTGCCATCAGAGTGGAAAAGGGGAGTAAAAGACGAAGAAGATTTTTTTTGAGAGAGCTTTTTGGCTAGATGCCAGAAAGCTTGGGAATAGCTAGAGTTGGATAGTTCAGTGAATTTAATATTGATGAAAGAGTGTTTGGCAAGTCGAAGAACAGATTTGGCTTGATTCTGGGCTAAAACATAGGAAGAATGAGATTCTTGAGTTTTAAGGTGTCGGCCCGTTTGAATGTTTTCTCCTTACAGCAGTAGAACAGGAGTGAGTAAACCAAGATTTGTTTGCATTAGTCTGAGAGAAAGAAGATGGAAAGTATGTCTCCATGTCCGATAGGATTACCTCGGTAATGCGTTCAGCACTCTCCGAGATCCCCGGCCACGGAAGCAAAAATAATTCCATGGGAAATCAAAGAAGTACTGCTGGAGAGCCTCCCAGTCGGCAGCGGCAAAGTGCCACAAGCGCCGCCGGCTGGGAGGATCGGGTGGCCGTACAGGAGAGATAGGACAAGTGACAGAGATAAGTTTATGGTTGGAGTAGCCCAAAGGAGAGAAAAGATAGAGAGTATATGAAGAAAGGTTAAAAGTTAGAAACAAGTCAAGAATGTTGGGCCGATCTCCAAAGCGATCCGGGATACAGGGGGGTTGCTGAACTAACTGCTGTAGGTCAATTAGGATAGAAAAGACGTAGGCTTGTTCTCCAGGCTGGTCAGTAGTGTGAGAGGAGAGCCATTGGCGGAGGTGAACGTTAAATCTCCTAAGATGGAGATATCTGAGAAAGGATAAATGGATAGAATGTGTTCCACTTTAGAGTTTAGATAGTCGAAGAATATGGGAAAATCGGTAGAGTTAGGGGATAGATAGACAGCACAGAAATATTTAGTATGAGAATGATAGGATAGTTTGAGCCATAAAGTTGAGAAAGTGAGTTGAATTTGGGAACATGAGAGCAAGTGAGTTTGTTGTGCACATATGCACAACATCCTCCTTTGGCTTTGAAACTAGGATAGAGAAGGTAGGAAGATACAGAGAAGGGGCTGCTGGCAGTTGCTTCATCTATATTTTATAGTTTAACACCTTAAGAGCGGCCTATGCGGTTTATTTATATGTACCGCCCAGCGGGGTGTTTTTAGCCAAAATAGGGCTGTTTACATGATCATTTTCATGCCTAAATAAGACCCAGAACGTAAAACAAGTATCTATCCCTGAAAGGGCATAAACAGAGCTTTCGAATGACACCATAACGATCCTTTTATGATGGCTAGTTTTCTTGCAATAACCGTGCAACGCGAGTGCAAAAAGCATGTAATTAGGCACTTTCCCCATACAATTCCGTATATAGCGAGTGAGAGAGGGAGGAGGGAGGTGGGATTCGTGTCAGTAGGTTCGCCGCGGTGGTCTGGAGCAGTCATACGCTCGCTACTCTCCTGCCACCACTTGTCTCTCTCTCTCAGCAACATTACGTGCTGAAATTGCCACTCGACCTATGTCGAGCACCGCCACATAGTCCAGCTTTATTTAACTCGACTTATGTTGCTCGCCGCTAATTAAGGGTTAAGGAATTTGGCGCGAAAAAGGAAAAGATAAAATATCGGGTTGACGATTAATCTGGCAGTCTACGTGTAGCAGTCTGAAGTTGAGTACCTCTCTCTCAGTACTAGTGGAAATGGCTTTATGGTGAAAATGACGGGTTCAAAAAGCAATGCAACGAAACCCTCACCAGACCTACCCAAATACCTAGAAGACACACGGGTTAAAGGAGACACGAGGACCTCAACCTATATATCAACATTCAAGGAAGAAGTGACTCAACCACAAGCCAAGATAGCCACCCTGGGAGTGAGGAGAAAGTGGAAGAAAAAGAATGGGACCCAAGCACAAACGGAGAAAGGAACAACACAGTCTGTGCTCCTAAATCAACGTTCTCTAATATATCAAGGAACAACACAGTCTACCGTAAATAAACAACACCCTCTACCGATAATCACAGGAACTACAAGGCCCCTCATCGAGCATGACCCGAGTCCGAGCCAATCACCTGGGCTTCTTCCGGACCAATCACAAGGTCAGAGGTACGAATTAGAGACGGCTCCAACCCATGGACCCGATTTAAATTACAACAAAGAGGAATTTATGCAAATTCCTCATCAAGATCCGATATTTCATTACGACAGATTAGACCAGAATAAGTCTCTCGACTGTGCAGAAGACCAATACGATCAACGAGAACAGATCCACAGCGAGTAAAGAAAATGTTGCATAGACAAGTGATAATAGAGAAAAGTATGAATTACAGGAAAATATTGATCATGCAACCATGCAAGCTTCTTTAAATAAGAATTTAATGTTAACAAATAAAGAATAACATTCCCCATGTATTACTATATGTATTGTATTTTTAAGGCCAATATTAACTTCACCATAATTCGAAAACTGAAATTCCAATGCCCCTAATATTCCGAAATCAATTAAACCTGGTCCAAATTAAACCTTGAATATCACCTCACGGAAATTGAGGAAAGTTAGGCAAGCATTGTCGCATCCGTCTACTAACCAACGGCGATCTAGAATGAGATCCAATGTTAGGTAGTGACTGTTAGGGTTAAGCCAATCGTCCCTATACATAGCTCTCTCCTAACACTAGAAGTGCTCGTTCTAGTAAGTGTAAAATACCTAGGAGTGTATATTCTAGAAAAGGGGTGGGTGAGCTAGAAGTGAAAAATCTAGTTGTGTAGGAGAGGCTCTAGAAGTGAAAGTTCTAGATTAGTAGCCAATCACTAGAAGTGAAAGTTCTAGATTAATAGCCCAGCACTAGAAGTGAAAGATCTAGATGCAGTGAAAATACTAGAAGTGATTATTCTAATTCTGTGGAAAACACCGTCTCTCTCTCTGATAAATAAGAGAGGCTTAAAAACGTACGAGTGAACCGCAGACCAGATTTATCTAAAGGATCATTCCCCCCCAGTCTAAGTGTTTTCTATAGTTCTTGAGTTTTGGAATTGATGTGAAGGTATTATAAGATATATTAAGTTTTCAAGTCATAATAATTCATCGAGACCCCTTTTGGCTTCTCCCTTTATTAAATCATACTACTGTACATAGCCGTGGAAACTTTATATACGTCTTTCTCGTAATTAATATATATAATAATCAGAATATAACTTCGTTATATTCCCTAGAATATTATATATAGATGGGTGCGACCTAGATATATATGAAAACATCACATATAAACCTTTTATGAACATTAGTAGATTTTATTTCGTGTGTGTATTATCAGTCTATATCTATGTGTGTAGCAAAGTGTTCAAAGAGAGCGTGACTACTATAACCAGCCTTAATTTAAAATACTACTAAGCTACGGACATTCCTAGGTCCATGATATATATACTTTCAAATAACTAGAGATTCATTCCCCTTGTAATCTTTTTCTATGTACGTTCGAGTACCTTATACCTTTAATTCCGATTAATTTAATTCCTAGTTAATCTTGCGAATAATTCGGCCCACTACGTGATACGGTGAATAATATTCTAACTGATATCGGGAAGTTCTATTATACCCAACTGTATGCATAGCCTTTACATTTTGACTATATTGATTCGCTACGATAGTTCTGTGAAATAATTTATATTTGCAGCCTATATATTCTGGCTATTCTGATTCGCTACTGTAGTTCTGTGAATTAATTTTATCTTATATTCCCAGCCTCCAATTCTATGTATTGTTGTTTCTATATACGTTTTTGAAATAGAAATTCCTTCCTACAGTTCATATAGTCCATGTGGGACTATAATTATTTTTCGTAGACCCGGTGTTTAATTATTCACTAGTTTACACTTATATTATATGTGTAATTTAAATTACTATATCTCTGGGATTAACGTCAAATTCGTATCTACCTATCCTAGAGCAAACATTCCATATTGTTAAGATCTTCAAGTATACGTCGCAGTTAACTCTAACCTATACCTAGCGCCGCTACTTTGACCTTAGTTCTACCTGATCACATGACCTTCAGCCACCCGTCGCGCTACCTCACCTGTGTGGGTGCCCACGATATCAGCTGCCCACTGTTATGCTACGCGATTCCTCTCTTTGTATACTTTGCTTTATTTGTGATATTGTCATCATTATTATAGGCATTATTTTGTACATTGATTCTGATGTTTTGTAAGTGACGCCATTTTCGTGAATGAGTAAAACTTCTTTTAACTTATTCCAGTCACACATCGCAGCCATTGATGTTAAGCTCCATAGCTAATTATCTGATGTGCCCCACTTGTATCTAGCTAATAAGAAATGAAAAGTATGAACCATATGTGTGTATTTATTGTCTTTGGGAGTGATTTGAGTGATCTAGTATTTTTTTGTTTTTGTTTCTATATTCCAACTACTCCCTCTCGGGCATAGGCTGATAGCCTTTACACTCTACCACTGAACACGGTGAGGCCCGTGAGGTCTTGTTTCAGTCTAGGGAGTGAGACATGCGAAGCACCTATTCACGGCTTGAACCCAACTCCATCTCTGAAGCTGCTTCACCTCTGCGCTTCACAGTCTCACTCCCCAGGCTCGGACCCTCACTCTCAGAACGCCACCTATTGAGCAATTAACTCACTAACAATGAGGGTATTTTGTTTTGGCATTTCGGTGTGCTGTGGTAATGCACTGAAACTAGGTACAGCACAAATTCCATCCCAATAATATCTTCCCATTGACATATTGGGATTCGAACCCGGGTCCATTGGATTACCAGTCTAGTGGCAAGACCACTCTGCCACACCTCCCCTTAGACTTATATCAATGCAAGTTATGTTCCTGTCGGGCAGGAGTATGTTCTAAACTACCCAAATAGGGAGCTTATGAAGACACAGTACCAAGCGGGTTGGATTACAACCACGCAACACTGGAGGCAGCGGTGCCTCGATACAGCATAACAGCATTTGATTTCTAGATTGCTTTTATATACACTCAATCAACTCCGATTTCCATAGTAAACATGGCTGTAAAAACACTTTATGTTATTTCTTTCAAGCAAGAAGACCACGACATAGCTACGTATCTTGAAATTGTGAAACCTGTTCTGGATCTGATATTCAGAGAGGATGTACACGCAAAAATTCATACAGTGGTTATGAAATTAGGGAAATATGCAGCTAAAGTATCAGGACATGTGCATGACACTCCCCAGCTGACCTGTGCACAGTTTGAGAGTTTCACGAAGGTAGCTATCAACCCATCCTTGGGTAAAGCAATAGCGGACAAGCAATTCCACAAAGTTCAGTATTCAGGGGACCTAGACGACACGATCAGCCAATTAAATCAGCTGGCCGTGACAGCATTCCCTCAGGATACTGCGGCACAAAGGAAAGAGAGTGTGTTTAGTGCCCTTTTAAGAATATTACCTGATGCTGTCTCTGATCATTTTGCCATAATAGAACCCACGGGTTATGATGTCGATATGCCAGTAATTAGGCGTATATTGGTCCTGAACAAAAATAAAGAGCATAACAATATCACCGTCACACGCCGAGCCACCACTCACCCTTCTACAAACCTCTCAACTAGCCCTGCAGTGCCCCGTCCAAGTGGCAAAGTAAAGGAATGAGCCCGAGTCCGCCCCTCCGACTGGAAGCCATGCACTTACCAATGTCCTTTAACGTCCTTTAAAAAATCCTTTAATGAACTCACCAAGCGTCGATTCAGGATGCCTACCCTGTGGGCTCAAATTCCATGGATCAAGCCCCGACGCGTGGCTACGATAAATGATGATGGGACTGCAGACATCGAGAAGGACAATGAAGATGCAAAAGCTGAAGAACCTGAGGTAGTACCAGTTACTGCAGATGATCAAGACAACCCAGATTTTTAATCCGCCCCCGTCCACAAATCGTCAAATTGGCGGGGGCTCATGATGAGACAGACACAGAAAAACTTCCCATTTATAAACATCTCACTCTTAATGGAGTGAAAGTTAACCTCTTAATAGATACGGGGGCTTCCCATTCCTGTCTTTTCTCTCCTTTTTTCCGACGACATCAAAACACTTTTGGCCCTCCTCATCCCTCCTCTATTATTCTAATTGATGCCAATGATGGCATCATTCTCAACTGTGGAGAAACTGTTTCACTTTATGTAAATACTCCCCTTCCTGATCACGGAACCATTAATTTCTTCATGATATACAATCCTCAAGAAACTCAGTACGATGGATATTTGGGTCTCGATTTGCTCACTTCCCTTCACGCATCCATTGATTGTCATATAGTCTAAGCGAATTACGCCAAAAATGGGCCAAACCCGGAAGTAATTAGCAGCAAGACATGTTTGGTACCATGAGAACCGCAATTTCTTGTAGATTAACATACTAAAAGCCTCGCTTCACATCTTTCGGGGAAATTTTCTTACAGATTTAAACATGAAGGGTAGTATTTAGCAGATTTACACCAAATTTGGACCTAGATTTTCATTCATTGTAGACTTGTTGCTGCCCTGGTTCAAAGAATTCCTCTTTGATCGATATTTGTCTACGACCTAATTTTTAAGAAAATTGCCGATCAGTGTGAACTTGTCATGCCAGATTTAAAGTTGACCATGAGCTAAAAAGAAAACTATTTAGAGTTGGTATGAGTATAGTAAATAGAGTGAATATCATAACGTTGAACAAATAAATGAATTCAATCTAGCATAAACTTATGTAACATTGTCTACACAAATAATTCAAAACATATTTCTGTCAAAGTCTGAATCAATATTATCATCTTCATCTAATGGAAGCTCAGCAGGGATGGTGCTGTTGCCACATGATTCACCTCGACAGCCACTGCAGGCCGATACGCATTTCAAGCCGATTGTAATGCCAGGGCACAAGGACTCGAGTGTTTTCACTTGGTGTTTTCGACGAATTTTTGCATCCTCCACGCAAACGTTGTCTAGCTTCTCTTGGATGGACCTCCCAACGCTGTCTGCATCGTCGCAGTTGATTCCATCTTCCTTCGTAGCCGTTAAACCAGTGAAGAGACTTCTCAAGCTTGGGTCTTCAACAGAAAAGGGGTTATGACAGCAGAACCTGTCGATGATCTTCAGTAAGTCAGCATTTTCCCTCTTTATTCGAGATTGCCCTAATTCTGTGTGCTTCTCACTAGTTTTGTGAAGAAGCCCAGTAAGATCACTCATAGCATTGTGAACACTTGCGCAACGATGCATGGTCTTCACCCACAACAACCTTACAGATTCAGATACACCCCGACCACGTGTAAACTCTCCACGACTTTTCAGCGCTCGCATCAGGACTTGCTCTATCACCAGGTCCGTCCAGAGGCCTGCCCAGAAACGGTCACTTCTTCGTACCGTGTGGTAACTATGGTCAGAGAAGTTGGTGTACACCCATGGCTATGTTGTTTCTAATTCCATCATCTGCTGTAAATGAAGTCTTGAAGACTTGGCGTAGTTGAAGTGACACGTCACAGCAAACAAATCAATCATCTTGCTCAGAGCGCTTAGATGCAGTGCCCAATTTCCTGATCTTTCTGCATGGATGAACAACTTCAGGACATCAATGTAATGAAGGTACTGGAGCCAGAATTTTGCTGTTCGAGATTTCACGGCGAGATCATCCTTATATCTCTTCAGCCGATCTTCTAGCTGGACTAGCTCCTCTGATGTTTGAAGATGTGTCTCGCAATTGATTGGATCCTCTTGAAGTTTCCTGTCAAGCATTGCCAGGTTATTTACTTGCTCTGTTGTTAAATGATCAACCAATCTGAATCCTGAGTCCTCTCTTCAGACTCACTTACATCTTCTTCCTGATCTTCTTTTTCTTCCTCCTCTTCTGTACCCAATTCAATTATTTCTACATGAGAAGGAATAAATGTCGACAAGAGCTTTGAATGAAGTGCTGAGGAGATACGGAAGTGACCTCTAAGGGCCCTTGAAACGGCTTTCCCTGACAGCACATGTTCCAAAGCATTTGGGCCATAGACTGTCCCCAGTGCCTCCGAAATTCCAGACCCTTTCATCAGGTGACCAATACTTCCAATGAAGCTCATCATGACATGAAAACCACCCAGGATCAGAACCACCTTCAGCGATTTTGCCTGCACAACCTCCATTGCTTTTAACCAAAGCGGCTGATCAAATGTTACCACTGGTGCTTGGACATTTAGAACCTTGGACTGGTCTAGGATTAATAACAATGTTGAGTATATACATTAGAGATCCGAAGGGTTTAGATCGATTATTGGAAGAAGGGACACAGTCGACTTTCCAGGATATTTTCCATCGCAGACTTCAGTCACATAGCCTGACCAATTTGGACGAGTTCCATTAGCTCTCAAGAATATTGCACTCTTCCAGAGTAGATCTAGTCGGACGGGAGTGTGAAGCACTTGCATGATATCCAATGTACACCTTTCCTTGAAAGACCAAACTTATTAGTGGTAGAGAATATTATGCCCATGCCATGAAGAGAGCTTTTTCCATCTAAGGTTCTGACGTTGTGATCAACATTGTCGGCAGACCACTGGGCAAACGATCCTGCTAATTTGTTAACTTCGGTGTCATAGCTGTCATTCTCCATCACAGTTTGCTTATACCTGGTCACTTCGTCCATGCTCACACATAATCCCAATCTGTTAAGCTGATCAATAAGCCACCTTGACCCAAAGACGTGGTCAACATCTACACTGAGTCCAAAAAGTATGGGTGGTATGCATGATCGTGATCGGGAAGCGCTGACTAATGCTTGACCAATACTACTTTGGTGTAGTGTATTTTTACAAATACATCGCAGGAACAATCAAAGTTTGGGAGGAATCCACGCCAGTGCATTTTCAGTACTTTGCATTAGTTCTGTTGTTGGATACCACTCACAGTCGAAGTTGCTAGATCGAATATCATCTAAAACTGTATTTGCTGCCATCGATATTATTCGCTCAGCTTCACCCTGGGTACTTGACCTTCGATCTTGGTACCACTTGTCATTTATCAAGTAGTCCACCATGTTGCGAAAACAGACCTTGCTACCTTTATCCTCCCCTTCAGAAAAAGTCACATGGTCTCCATATCTTTCCTTCAGCTTTGTTTTCAACCATTTCTGACTGTACACACTATCTTCAGAGCCACCTATTTCCACCATGCGATTGTAGATCTCAGTCAGGGTGTGGATTTCAGCCTCTGATTCCACCCAGGTGCAAAATTCATTGAAATTAACCATCCTGTCTTGGTCTGTTGGTCTTCCAGGTGTAGAGCCTGCTGGCATGTTTGTCTTGAACTCACGTCGACAATGAAAGTGATATCGTGCTTTGGCTGCTACCAGATCAATGCAATCCAACAACCTCCTTCTCAGATTGTCTACCATTTGATCATTTCTAGAAGAACAGATCGAAGCAAGGTTTCACGCATTGAAAGCACTTGAACTTGCCGCCAATCAATGCGATCTGGATGCTTTCTGTCGTAAAGGCACTCCTTCTCACAGAACATGCACTGTTTTTTCCAATCAAACTTGGGTACCTCGGATCGTTTTGTTGCCACTTTCTGTATTTTCGTCTTACTAGCAATTGGCTCTGATAACTTTCGTTTCATTTCATTGTATACACTTTTCTGACAGTCTCGGTGAATATGTATTATTGTTTCACTTGTTTTCCTTGCCAATAGCATATCCGTCATTTGGTGATTACATATTGCTTTGCTATATTCAACAAGCTTTTCCACTCCCTTTTTCACAGTTGTGAGGTCTTCATGTTGCAACTTTGGAGCTTTGCATTTAACACAGCAAAGTTCATGTAATGCATCATCCATGTCAGTACCATCTCGTGTATTCGAGCCACTACATTCCCCACACTCCATCACTGGTCAGCTCTTGTCCACTTTGCAATCTATGACCTGAAAAATGATCGAATAACAATAGATTAGAATTGAACATAATAGAAATTGATACAAAAAAATTCAAATCGAAACTTGCACCCAATAAAACACAAAATCTGGCTTTCACTCCCATGATTTTGCTTACTTTATCCCCTGATTAGAGCTGAATTATACAATCCAAAAAATACTAACTGTCATTTCTTAAATATACTGGTACTGAAAAGCTCTGGAAACTCTTTTAAAGATAATTATCTATATTTGACAAGGATATTAATGTACTTCTTTTATTATAATAGAAGAAGTACATTAATATCCTTGTCAAATATAGTTCAATTGACCTATCTATCTATTTACTCAGGCCCAATCTCCACTTTTTCTATTTTTGTTTTACCAATTGAACCAACGAAACTGAACCGAAAAAGTGAACACAAATACTAAAAACCACCCTTCACGTTTACATCTGCAAGAAAATGTCCCCAAAAGCTATGAAGCGAGGCTTTTAGTATGTTAATCTACAACAAATTGCGGTTCTCATGGTACCAAACATGTCTTGATGCTAATTACTTCCGGGTTCAACCCTAATTCGCTTAGACTAATAGTAGACAATTGAAATTTGCTCCCCTAAAAAAAATCAACAAACCAATCAGTCTAACGTCACTCCAGTCATCAAGTCCATGATCAAGAACAATCCTGAATTACATTCTAGTCAACATCAGGAGAAATCCATCAACCATATGTACCATCAAAACTAACCAAGCTATCACATCAAAAGCAGTGACACTTCCCTCTCATCATGAAAAATGGGTACCCATTCTCCCTACGTAACGTTGTAATCACCCCGAACCTCCAAAGTCCTTTTGACAGAGATTGCCTGACCGCTCCAGCCATTATCCCCTACCAATTAAAATGTATCAAAATTGCTAACATCTCTGATCAACCCATCACGTTACCGAAAGGATTAGCCATTGGAGAGCTAGAAACACATGCAGACGAACTATCTTTGCCAAATGACACTGCATCTTTTTCTCCTATGACTCTACCTGACATTCCTTCTCACTTAACCCCTCAACTACAAAATGACTTACGTGACTTGATGACTTCCTTTCAAGACATCTTCGCCACCTCCAACCGAGACGTCGGGGAAACAAACGTACTTCACTCCATTCATACTTTAGGACCTCCAATCAAACAACCTATCCGCAGAAAGAATCCAATACAACGACAAGAGGAAGACTCACAAGTATAGGATATGTTAATCACCGGAGTAGATAAACATTCCACTAGTCCGTGGTCATCACCTGTAGTACTCATCAGAAAAAAAGATGGATCTACACGATTTTGCATAGATTATCGTCAACTAAATGATGTAACTATAAAAGATGCTACCCCACTGCCTCGCATCGCCGATTCTCTGGACTCCCTATTCGGTGAAAAATGGTTTACCACCTTAGATTTAAAAGCCGGATATTGGCAAGTACCTTTACTTCCGGAACATCAACAGAAAACGGCTTTTTTTACCAGCCAGGGGAGAGTATATGTGTTCACTGTACTGCCTTTGGCCTTTGCAACGGCCCTGCCACCTTTTCGAGACTCATGGAATCTGTATTACAAGGATTAACATGAGAAACTTGTCTGGCCTACTTAGATGATATCATTGTTTCTTGGGAAAACATGGGCTGAACATATCCAAAGACTTCGCTAAGTATTCCAGCGAATTAGAGATGCCAAATTAAAACTCAAGCCTTCTAATTGCGCGCTAGCCTAGAAAGAAGTTCAATTCCTAGGTCACACCGTCTCAGAAGAAGGAATTGCACCAGACCCAAACAAATTGCAAGCTATCAGGACCATAACACCCCCCCCCCCCTCCCCCCACCCACCTATGTAGAAGGGGTCAGAGCATTTCTTGGATTAGCGTCATAATATCGTCGCTTTGTACAAACATTTGCCACAATTGCCCAAACCTCTCCATGAGTTAACCAAGAAAGAAGAACCCTTCATATGGACAACCCAACACATTCAATCTTTCAACTCTCTGAAGGACCTATTAGTAGCATCTCCAGTTGTCTCTTTCCCTGATTATACCAAACCATTCCGTCTCTACACCGATGTTTCACAATTCGGTATTGAAGCAGTTCTGGGGCAAACCAGAGATGGTCGCGAACACATTATCGCGTGTGCCAGCCGAACTCTGAATCCTGCTGAGATAAACTACCCTGTCTGTCACCAAGAGAGAATGTTTGGGAATAATTTCGGCCCTGCAACATTTCAAAGCCTACCTTGCAGGTGTCAAAGTCACCATTATTACAGATCATCACGCCCTCCAATGGCTCCGCAAATCTGACACCAAGAACGCTTTAACCGTCAGATGGCGGGAATCTCTCAAAGAATTCGACTTTGAAATAGCCTACAGATCAGGAAAATTACATACGAATGCCGATGCCCTATCCCGACTCCCTTTAGATTCAACAAGCAACGCAACCAACATTGAAAATGACAATCAACCCATCTTAGCCATTCATCATCAAGATTCGGCAGATCAACATCAACAGAACCTATTGCAACAATTTCAACGACAACAATAAACGGATTGGACACCTAGGCATCCTTTCTCGCAGCTACAAAGAAGAGGGGATAATTTATATACGCCAGATGGTAAAATTGTGATCACCCCCAATTCTACCATACCAACTATGCAATCCTTACACTCCCACAACGGCATTCATTTGGCTCAAAGGAAATTAGCATCAACTTTTCAACAAGTTTATTGGATCCCTTCTACCTACGTCACTGCCAAGAATATTACGGAAGCCTGCCGCCGTGCCTGCGCATTAGGAAACAATCGTACCCGCACCTCAGGCCCTGCCGGGAAAATAGTAGCCTCAATGCCATGGCAATTAGTAGAAATCGACGTCATGGTACCCATGGAAGGCATAACAGGGTTTAAATACATCATCACTTTCGTAGATACTCTAAGTATGTAATTGCCTGTCCCGCGAAAGAACACTCTGCCTTTGCCGTAGCTGAAGCCATGATCCAGCATGTGTTTCCTTATTTTGGTTTACTGGAAGCTATACACTCAGATAATGCACCTGAGTTCACAGGACCAGCATGTGTTCCCTTATTTTGGTTTATTGGAAGCGATACACTCAGATAATGCACCTGAGTTCACAGGACCCATCTGGACTCAAATTTCTCAGATGTGCGGACTCAAAATTAGCCATTCCTCACCTTATTGGCCTCAAGGGAATTCAATCTGTGAGAGAAGCCATCGTACCATTGTCAACCAAATAAGGACTCGCCTACAACAAATGAACGACACCGACTGGCCCAGTCAAGTCAAAATAGTACAGTGGGGTATAAATTCCTGCCCCCGCCAAGATGGAGTTTCACCTTATTAACGAGTGTTTGGGATACAACCACTCCTTCTCCCTTTACGTCACCTGTCTGTCCCATATGGACCTTCGTCTAACCTCGACCAATCTTTGTTACACCTAATACACCGGTTAAGACAACTACAATACCTACAGGACCTTCAACCCAACGAAACACCAAAAGTCAGTCCGCACCATGTCGGCGATCTTGTTATGGTTGCTCAACTTCCTGTGCCTTCTAAGCTCAAACCAAGGTACAAAGGGCCCTTCGAGATACTCACAGTACCGAACTGTTACCAGGTCACTATTAACTATTACGGAGAGTCACGCACTTACAGAAATAGATATGTACGTAGGTTTCAACCGATTGATGACCATATCATTATGCTAGCTGATCCCACTGATAATGACACATTACCTGCAACTAATAACCAAAATTTAGGCTCCACAGATTCACCATCATCTCAAATCATATTCCCTCCTTCTCCTTTTCCTCCCAGACAAAAAGCACCTATCAAACCCACAGATCCACCTGTTCAACCTAGAAGCAACTCTGCCATCAATTATCATCCTTCTTCTCCCTTTCCATTTAATCCCTATCGTGCCAGTCTCTCAAATACTCACCCTCCTTCTTTCCGTGTTTTCTCCGCTCCACCTCAACTGAACAATCAGACTAAACTTTTTATACCTCAACCTCATTCTCCACATCTTTCCACCAACACATCTGAAATAGTTATTTCTATGTCTTCTATGATTGTCACCCACTACTCAACCGACCACTCCATTAGTATCTCACCTACCTTCCCGTAGTGTCAAACAAACTACCCCTAAATCACATGTACACTCGGTCAAAGAAGTATCTGCACCCCTACGCTGATCATCTGGTGTATACAGCTCGGTAGGGTTAGCACCTCTGCCTGCAACTACATCCATGTGTCAGATACGATCCGCTCTGACACATGGATATAGTTCCAAGCAGAGGTGCCAACCCTATCGAGCTGTACTCATCAGATGATCAGTGTAGGGGTGCAGATACTTCTTTGACCAAGTGTACCTTCCAAAATTCCTCAACCTATCCCTTTGTCGCCACAGCCATCCACCTCCACTATTACCCATACACAACGCAATCATTCTTCCACTACCACACCTCATTAATCTGTTACTCTACCTGTCAGACATATTCCAACTTCCTCACCATTGTCATCACCTCCACAATCTATCAGCAAACATTCGCAAAGGCAACAGAAGAAATTGCCACATTCATCCTACTTGCCTCATCCCCTCTCCCATCATACCTGTAGAAGATCTGGTCGACGTGTCACGCACTCAAAACGTTATGCTCCTACCAATAAGAAAAGAACATCCCACAAATTGACCACACCTGTCCCAGTCTCCAATACACCTGTCACAAAGTCACCTAACCAGGTGAACTCCGGAAAATCTGCCACACCCACTGTCATTACCACACCTGCCACAGTCTCTACGTCACCTGTCACAAAGTCACCTGTACAGGTGACCTCACTAAAGACAACCACACCCACTGTATCTATTTCTACCGTCACCCAGTCACCTGCGCAAGTGACCTAGCAGCAGAAAAACGCACCTGTCAAACCCACCAAGCAGGCCACCACTTCACACCCTGACTTACCTTACCTGCTCAGTGACCTCACCTCCGGCAAGCCCCTCCCCTCAATACCGGAGGACAGTGACCTCATCACCAACACCACTTCACCAGGCATTACTGAACCAGCACCCATACTGTCTACTACCTCCAGTCCTGATCCAGCCACATCCAACATGAGGATAAATAGTATATTTGTATCCACCAGCTGTAAAGAAACACCTATATCCTCTCCAGCCCAGTTACTGCAACTGGTCAACTCTTCACCCACCGACATGATGTTCACCATGAATTATGACGCCAAGATGCCCCATGACATTCCGACAACAGTTTGGTGTAATTTTTTACAAGGCCTAACACCGTGTGTCGTAACTACAAACCAAAGGACTTACCAACTTCAAGCTCGGGGTCGAGACTTCTTTTTGGACGAAGGTGGTGTAATGACGGGTTCAAAAAGCAATGCAACGAAACCCTCACCAGACCTACCCCAATACCTAGAAGACACATGGGTTAAAGGAGACACGAGGACCTCAACCTATATTCTATTTTTGTTATTAATTTCACCACCCGGGTTATTACACACAGATTTTTGACACCCTAACCATTACACCGCCAAGACGGTTATAAAGGATTATGCACACGCCTACGACTTATTATTCATTCTCGAATACTGGATATTAATCTAATCATGTTCATATTCCCACCGCACTATGGTAGCCTATGTTTAGGTGAGAGGAAGGAATATTCATGGGGCGCAGATCATACAGACCGGCCTCGCTACGAAATATCCCTGAACCTACTGATAATTTATTTTTTGTTTTATTAATTTCACCACAACACCAAACACCTCCAACAAAATTAATGAAAGCATACTATATTTGATCCACTGGAATTCGAACCGGGGTTATCACACACAAATTTGTAAACACTCTAGCCATTACACCACAAGGACGGTTACAGATTTATGCACACGCCTACGACTTATTATCCATTCTCTAATACTGGATATTAATCTAAGCATGTGCATATTCCCAACCGCGCTACAGTAACCTAATGTAAAAGTGAGAGGAAAGAATATTCATGGGGCACAGATCATATAGACCGGCCTACTAATATTTTATTTGTATTAATTTCACCACAACACTAAACACCTCCAACGAAATTAATGAAAGCATATATGTGTAAAGTCATCATATTAATTTACTAACAAAAATAAAGGCATGATAGATACAGCATAATACAAATGCTTCCAAAGAAAGAAAACAAATGAGATTTAATAATTATGAATGTGCAAACCTAAAATAATATTAAGATAAATATTGATATAGATGTCTCCTAGAATTCGAACAAAAATTAGATAAAAATTAATTAAATTAATATTATTGTATTAAATAAAACCAAAACTAGTCAAATCATAGAGTCACATGCTTTACCAGAAAATATACTAATGGACTAAACATAATTCATAATTCATAATTCATAATTCATAATCTTACTCTCAGCAAAATTAAATTACAGAACAAATTAATAAACAATAAATATAACAATACCAATAAATATAACAATTACAATAAAACACAATTAATAAGATTAAAAACCGCCCAAGCTCATTCCTAAATTTTCCCACTTAGCTGAACTCTGTAGAGTATATCCAATACGTCAAGTCTCCACGGACGGACGACACAGGGGCCGGAGGTAACTCACACAGCCCTCACAGGAGCAAACCACCGGAGCGATATCACAAGGTCAACTGATTCTCTAAATTAGGACTACTCTTTATATCAACTCTGGTCATCATCATCATCATCATTTTAGTACAAGAATATACGCAACTCCAGTGAATGAAAGAATAGTCGTAGCAAATACACAGATGGCTCTCCATGAAGCAGGTAGCGAATAGATACGAGTGTCATGTGGTTCATTCCGGGAAACCTGAGGGTTTACTAGGCGGGTGAGAACAGCTCAGTAGTTCACTAGGGGGGTGAGAAAAGTTCAGTGGTTCGAATGCCCAGTCATCAGGTCAGAACGTAATACATCCCCCCCCCATAGTCTTACCCAGGCCCGATGGAGGAGGACAAAGGAGCTGATGGAAGGGAACCCTCGAAGTCCTCCACAGGCCGGAAGGAGGAGACTAAGGAGCCGACGGAAGGGAATCCTCGAAGTCCTCCACAGAGCGGAAGGAGCAGACTAAGGAGCCGATGGAAGGGAATCCTTAGAGGTAGAACGAGAGAGGGCGTCCACTATCCCATTGTCCACTCCGCGGATGTGTCTAATGTAGAGGTTATACTGTTAAACTTGTAAGGCCCACCTTAGGATACGCTGATTCTTGTCCTGCATGCGCTGGAGAAAGACAAGTGGGTTATGATCGGTGTACACAGTAATTACATGGGGATGGAGGTACAGATAATAATTACACTTTTTTAAAGCCATTACCATTGCCAGTGCTTCTTTCTCATTGGTTGAGTAGTGTCTTTGGTGCTTTTTTAATTTGGCTGAATAATATGACACTGGTAGAAGACAATCTTGCTCACTATCCTTTTCCAATAAAACTGCTCCCACACCACAACCACTTGCATCTACCTGCAGCACAAAAGGGCTCTTATAATCAGGTGTTCTCAACACAGGATCCGAGGAGAGTAACAATTTCAGACATTTAAAGGCGTTCTCACATTCAGGTGACCAAACAAAGGGAACTTTGGGACTAGTGAGATCAGTGAGAAGGAAGCAATGATTGAAAAGTTACTACAAAATCTCCAGTAAAATCCAGCCATTCCCAAGAACCGTAGAAGAGCATTCCTGGTGGTTGGAGTAGGAAAGAAAAGGACTGCTTCCACGTTAGCATCCTTGGGCTGGGTCTACCCTCTCCCAACCACGTGGCCCAGGTAGATGACTGTAGCTCTCCCAAAGGTGGACTTAGCTAGATTTATGTTAAAACCCACTTCTTTAAGGCGGGAGAACAGGGCTCGTAGTCTATCAAGGTGCTCCTCCCAACTCACTGAAATGATTACCAGATCGTCAAGATATTTTTTAGTATCCTCAAGACCTTGAATGTTATGATTAATGGCCCTTTGGAAATTGGCTGGGGCATTGATCATACCAAACGGCATGACTTTGTATTGGTACAACCCAAAAGGAGTTATAAAGGCAGATATTTCCCTGGCTCTCTCTGTTAACCCAACCTGATAATATCCTTTCTGCGGGTCAATGGTAGTAGTGAAGTTTGATCGATTACATCGTCTATCAGGTCGTCAATCAATGGGAGGGGATAAGAATCTGGTTCAGTGATTTAATTCACTCTCCTATAGTCCGTGCAAAAACGGCTATTGTCATCAGGTTTGGGGACCAAAAGGCAGGGTGAGGCCCAGGGAGACCAACTAGGTTCTGCTAGGTTATGACCCAATAGAAAATCAACTTCCTTTTTCATCAGGTTACTCTTGAGAGGGCCATCTATATAGGCTGGTTGTCTGATCGGTGATATATATATCTATCTATCTATTGCCTGATGCTGTGATCCCCGAAGGGGTGGCCATGAAAGAAATGCCCCATGCACCTCTGTCCCCAGTCAGTCGACGCCCCTCCTCCCAACCAGCACCGCCTTCATCCATATACTTATTCACTCTATCCTTCCACCTCGCATTCGGTTTACCTCTCCCTCTCTATCCTTCCACCTCGCTCTCGTACACCCTCTTAGTCATGCTCTCGTTTCTCATACGTTCCATATGGCCGGACCATCTCAAGGTGTTCCGTTTCACACTTTCCAACACATCTACCTCCACACCACACCTCCCTCTTACTTCCTCATTTGTCTGCCTATCCCTCCATGTAACTCCGTACGCACTTCTCAAGTAACTCATTTCCACCCCTCTCACTCTTGGTCTGAGTCTCTTCACCAACGTCCATGCTTCGCTTCCGTAAGTCAGTGTCGGGATTACCACACTGTCATGCAAGGACTTCTTCACTTCCATACTGACCACCCTATTTCTTGTTACTGCTTTCAGCGTTCCTACAACCCTCTTCCCTTGTTGCACTCTCTCCCACACTCCATCATCCATACTCCCATCTTTTCTCAGCACACTGCCCAGATATGTAAATGAGCTGACAATCTCCATAGCCTGACCGTTCAACTTCACCTCACACTGTGGTTTCACCCCTTTCGAAGACGATAACCTTGCTCTTCCCCGCATTTACCTTCAGATTCCGTTATTCACACTGTTCCAAACATATTTACCAGATCTTGCAACTCCCATTCATTATCGCTCATCAGAACTGTATCATCAGCAAACAGCAGTAAGGGTAGCTTCCACTCGTTTCCCCAGGGGAATAGGGGAATAAGGCGCAGTGAGCCAGGAGGTGATGGTGGTGCAGTAGAGTGGCTGTGAGAGGGTGATGGTGGTGGTGGTGGTGTAGAGGGTTAGGCGGGGAGTGTGATGTAAGTCATCACACTCCCCGCCTCACCCTCTACACCATCAGCGTGTGAATCAACACTGATGACTCACACGCTGATAAGAGTGCAGGGAAAAACATGTGGCGTGGGTGGACACGGGTGGGGGAGTCTTTGTTTACCCCGACTCTTCCTCGTCTCTTTCGTCAGACTCGGACATTGGCTGTGCTGCAAGTACTTCAGCACCCCTTCGCAACCCATAGAAGTTGTTAGAGGTTGCGGGTTTTAGTGGGGAGACTGTGGGAGGTGGGGGTTAAGGCAGGTGTCATGGGTGGGCATCTTCTTCACTCTCTTCTTCATCATAGGCTGGTCGTTTTTCACCCTGCCGCTGCTGCCCCGGGATACGGATAAATCCCATAGGAACTGAGTTATCCACCCCTTCCTCTTCACTCGATTTCTCATGAATAGGCTCATGGGTAGCAATTGGGGAATGGGGCACCAGTCCCCCATGCCGACGTGACGCCACAGCTGCGACGCGACATGACATTGGAACAATGGGGGTCTCTTCAATTTCTCTGGGAGATGGCCGGTATTCATCACCAGAATCTTGATCTGATGACTCGGTGTCACTGTCCAGGTTATCGTCACTGACTTGCAATAGTGCAAGAGCCTCCTCAACATTCACAGTATGGTGTGAGGTGCGGCGGCTAGAGCTTGGGTGGTCGGGCATGGTGTAACACTCGCGAGGGGTCAACGTGAACTGGCGTGAGTAGGCCTCCTAACCCACGCCTCCCCAGCGTCACTCCACAGTTGCACGGCTGGACTTGGGGTATTGCTATTGTTCCGTGGCATCCTAAAGTAGTTCTCATACCAATATGAACCTTCTTCACATCCTATTACAAGGGTAAATAACGGCAATAATAGCCGTTGAGACATGTCCGACGCTGGGGCTGAGCGTTACATATATAGACGTCGAGACGTATTTGACGCTGGGGTCCAGCGGGTTAAATGAAGACAATTAGAAAACCATGTACTAGCAAAAAACACTGGTGGATCAAATACAAAAGAGCTAATTAAACTTTGCGATTACTTCAATCTTACTCAGCATATTGCCGAACCCATGTGGGAGAATAACATCTTAGAGCTTGTATTCACTAACAACGACTACCTAGTACTTAGTATTAGCATATCTGACATAACTTTCTCTGATCATAAGTTGATTGAAATCAAAACACCCTTAGCAAATGCACAAACAACCTCAGGAGTGTGTCCAAAATCCGGCCTTTTCAGCAAATTTCACTTCAATAACAAAAATATCAGGTGGGACGAGGTAAACCAAGAAATAGAGGAAATAGACTGGGAACATTTATTGAATAATCTGACATCATCAGAATGTCTAGTCCTGATAATAGAACAGATGACCCAAATCTGTAGCCACCACATAGCTGAAAGACAATCAAGTCGAAGAAGCAAATAAGAACGGGAATGAAGGAAGCTGTACATAAAAAGACAATTACTAAAACAAAGAACCACACAACATAAACTACAGGACAAGCAAAAGGTCAAAATACGGAAAATTTCAAGTTATTCTTTTCATATGCCCAAAAAAAAAAGCTAAAACTGCATCAAACATTGGCCCATTAAGCAAAATGGATGGGTCATTCAAAAGCAACAAAAGGAAATGAGTGAACTCTTTACGTGAGAAGTACGAAACAGCCTTCAGTGAGCCTGATGAACCAAAAAATCATCAGATGGAAACATTTGTTTTTCATTGATATCCCCCCTACGGAAACCTGCCAGATTCTTGATATTGATTATGGGCCAAAAGACATAGTAGAGGCTATTGGCAAAATGCCATCCCACTCGTCACCAGGCCAGGACTCATTGGAATTCGATCCTAATATAAACATGTAAGGATAACCTTTCAAAATTCTTGGCTATACTGTAGAGGATTCTAGACACTGGAGAAATACCGGATATTTTGAAAGGCGCAACAATTGCCCCTATGTATAGAGCAGGGAGTAAATCACTACCAAAAAAAACTATTTCCAAGTATCCCTAATTTCTAACAACATTAACAAATTTGAGCGGGTCCTGCGAGGATAAATTTCAACACAATGTGGAAATAAATTAACTCCATAACACCGAGCAACATGGGTTCAGAGCAGTAAGATCATGTCTCTCACAACTGTTAGAACGGCATGACGTTTGCATAATTAGGGTGGCGATTATAAGACTTTTGCCCCATTCCTTTGTCATTATTTAAATCTTTTTGGCCAATTAGGAATGGATAGTGACCATGTATTTTAGGAGAAACCGACCTTCGGCCAGGATAGTTTTCTACCGAATAATGTACAACTTTATCACAAAGGGGTGTTTTAAGCTTGATAGAGGTTTAGGGAGCAAACCCTCCCCACCAGAAATATGCAATACTAACAAAAACTGAAAGAAAATATTCCCCTCTCCCATAAAAAGAAACGTGATTGATAGCCAAGCGCCATTTCATATTTTTTCGTCTTTTCGACCAGTAAAACGCTAAATATGAGAACTCTTTTAGAAAGATGCCAAATTGCGAGTGTGACATTTGGTAGATATAAGAGTGTCCATATTTCTAACCTTTAACGCCATTCTGATATTTAACTCTGTGAAGAGGATGACATATTATGTCAGTTTATAATTATATTACGTCAGATTTTGTAGAGTTTAGAAAGGGTTTGTGGGAATAATATAAACAAAGATGATCACAATTTATCTTCTAACTTCCATAAACCTTTCCTAATCTGAATATAATCTAATAATAACCAGAAAAAACCGGATCTTTGAAGGGTTAATGTGATCAGCCATGGGTGCTTCTCTCGGCTCTGACAAGGACCACCATGTCATTCGTTTTAAGGGGGGAGGGAGGGGGGGGGGGGGAGAGTTCCCTTCTCCCTTATGTTTAGCCCCATTAATTTTGAGATATAAATATATTCGTCCCATTCGTTTGACGTTTGACGATGTTAAGCCCTTTCATGCCATTTACCTGTCAAAGCAGCCTTAGGCCGGTGCTTTTTTCTACAATACACAATTTATCTTCAAGGGGGGTCTTGGGTGAATCTGTTTAAGTGTAATGAAGGTCTATTGAAATAACTAAAAACATATATAGTAACTAAATAAATATAATAAAGTAGGTGTGCAGTTTTCGCATTACCAAAACAAATAATAGAAACAAATAATATAAAACTGCATACGCAACTCTGCTGCGACCTATAATTCTGCAAGCAGTATTGAATCTCTTAGGTAAAATCGGATATACACAGTATATACAGTATATTTATATATATATATATATATATATATATATATATATATATATATATATATATATATATATATATATTGTTACGTATCTTGATTTAGAAGTGGTTAACTAAATAAATAAAGACAGAACAGTTAAGGTGAAAGTGTAGCAAAACAGCTGAAGGCCAAAAGAACGTAAAATATTAAAGTTAGTTCTGTTGTCACTTGCTTTCCCTCAGTTGTTGGGACAGTTATCCTTTATACTCTGATACACTTCAATTATATTTAATCAGTAAACTATTTAAAGTTACATTGTATGTTTTAATATGAAAGAGGCTATTAATTACGAATACAAAAGTTCGGTATGTAAGCAAAGTTTTAAGACACTAGAACACCTTAATTAATATTGATTATCAGCAAAGTACTAAGATTTGTTATATATAATTAATTTAAGTTTGTTAACCCTTTAAAGATAGTTTTACTCTTTATGTTATCTCTTTATTCTTGGTTTATTATTATTATTCTCCTTTAGTATTTTATCTTATTTATTCTTATTACGGAAAGACATTTGACTAAATAAAAATGGTAAGGAAATATTATAAAGTCACATATAAACGGGAATTATATTTATAAACGTAAATAAGGTATTTTACAATTAATCAAAATAATAAGCAATGAAAGTTATGATAGAGTTTCAGGATCGTTTAGCATACGTTCTGATTTCACTAAAGTACAAATTAAAGAATAATAGTCAGGTAAGTAACTTATACAAGGCTTAATCCTTAATTATGAATGACAATAGCTTTATATCAAGTTAGTTAATCGTTAATATGTAAAGTAGAATATTCAATCCCAAATCATCTCTGAATCAAACATTAATTCTAATCACCAACATTAAACAGTAATTCAAAATATATATCTCTCCAATTAAATTAAACGTATAGGATTCTCCAATCCAACCTATATGATTTCTCCAAGTAAATTAAACATATATGATTTCTCCAAGTAAATTAAACATATGATTTCTCCAAGTAAATTAAACAGTAAAGTAAAATGATTTCTCCAATCACAA
This sequence comes from Paralithodes platypus, assembly GCA_032716605.1. NCBI lineage: Eukaryota > Metazoa > Arthropoda > Malacostraca > Decapoda > Lithodidae > Paralithodes > Paralithodes platypus. Next base: position 38,445,390 of record CM064483.1, on the reverse strand, counting down.
AATCTTAAAGCAAATGAGTGTATGTTTTCGACATACCTCTGGTTAATTAATATTCACAAATAATCCCTAACAAACGTGTAAGAGGTCACTATGGGACACAACTTAACACATAATAATATACAAGCCTTTGAAGTCTGTCTCGTCTCCCCACCACACTGCTCGTGTTCCCCAGCTAGAAATGTACTCTTTTAACTATCAAATCTCCGGCTAATATATCATTTCTCGGACCAAGCTATCTAATCAGAAGGCAGGAAACAGGTGCCGAAACCAATAAAACAGGCTGCTGGTGTCAGCCATTCACGGACGAGAAGCAGGTGAACTAGGCCCCGTGAGTGGTTGGGGCAGTAGGGAGAATGGGGCTGGTTCGTCCTCGTTCAGTTGTTTCCCCCCAAACTTGGCTGGTTTCTCTCTCTCTCTCTCTCTATCTCTCTGGTCATGTAAGCGAGGTGAGTTGTTGCCACGAGGTAATTGTAAAGTCACGTTCAACAGGTTGGTCTGGCCACATGACATCCGGTCGGTACGGATGTTACACCTCCACCGCTAGAAAAGAGTTCAATAGGAGGAAAGTATAGGATACATTTTCAGACTCTTGACAGACAATCTGCCAACATATTCTGGACCCCCTTGATGTGTTTGACATCTAAGGTGTACTCCTGCAGCAACAAGCTCCACCATGTCAGTCTCTGATTCTTGTTTTGGAACTTGTGCAAAAACTTAAATGGGTGATGGTCAGTATATACAGTAATGGAACCAGGGGCAGATTGAACATAAACACCAAAGTATTGGAGGGACAAAATCAATGCTAACAGCTCCTTTTCTATGACAGAGTAATTACGTTGAGCAGAATTTAACTTTTTACTAAAATAGCAAACAGGATACAGTACAGTACAGTCATCCTCCTGGAGTAACACGGCTCTGACTCAAGTATTACTTGCATCAACAGCTAGGGAGAATGATCTTGTGAAATCAGGGGCACGGAGAACAGGATAGTTAGAGAGAATGTATTTAGTAGCACTGAAAGCCTCCTCACAATCGGAGGACCACTCAAACTTCACATCCTTTCGGAGAAGATCTGTTAAAGGTGCTGTTAACCTTGACAAATTTAAAATAAACCTCCTGTAGTATCCAATCATCCCTAAGTATCTTAGGATTTCTTTCTTATTGGTAGGTGTTGGGAAATTAGAAATTGACTCTACTTTAGCATGAGGAGGTGCAACCTGACCCTGTCCTACTATATACCCAAGATATTGGACAGTACTCTTAATGAAAGTGCACATTTTTAAGTCCACTACAAGATTTGCTTCAGCAAGGTTAGCAAAAAGCAGTCTGATTTGTTTGAGATGTTCTTCCCATGAATGGGAAAAAAGAAGGATATCGTCAATGTACACCACACACCCAGGTACCCCTTCAGTCACCTGATTCATGAGGCGCTGAAAGGTAGCTGGAGCGTTTTTCAGGCCATAAGGCATTACTTCACAGCAGAAGGCTTGATTGTTTACCACAAAACATGAGATCTCCCTTGCTCTGGGTGTAAGAGGTACTTGCCAATATCCTTTCATAAGGTCAATTTTACTTATATAACTGGCTGTGCCAATCTGGTCAATACAATCATCAATCCGTGGCAGTGGATAAGTATCATTCTTTGTTACGGCATTGACTTGTCTGTAGTCCATACAAAATCTATAACTCCCGTCTGGCTTAGGCACAAGTGTGACCGGACTACTCCACTGGCTTAAGGCTCTAGTAATTATGGCATGGGACAACATGAAATCTAATTCAACCTGCAGAATACTCCTGCGCTGTGGTGAGACACGGTATGGGGATAATTTGATGGATGCTACATCCCCGACATCTATGTCATGCACGGCCAAAGAGGTGAGCCCTGGAGTATCACGAAACACACTGGGAGACTGTGATAAAACATAGATTAGTTCTTTAGCTTTCTCTGAGGGAAGATGACATAATTTAGTTGGTAATTCCCCCCAGGCTACTGAATTATATTTAAAGTTGGATAGACCACAAGACAAGTCAAAATCGATACCTTCAGGATCTGGGACAGTCTGCTGCGGGATCTGGGGGTAAGGACTCCAAACATCACCCGCACCAGGATGTCCACAGGTCCTTATTACTGCCACAGTAGGAGAATCTGGAGGAGAGGAGTCAGGGGACCTATGATAGGGTTTTAACATATTTATGTGAAATACTTGCTTAGGCTTCCTCCTGTCTGGGGTAGCCACTAAGTAGTCAGTAACACTCACCCTTTTTAGTACTTTATATGGTCCTCTAAATTTTGCTGATAAAGGTTGGCCGAAAAGGGGAATGAGAACCAAGACCTCATCACTGGGCTGAAACTCTCTCACACGGGCTCTCTTATCGTACCATACTTTCATGGCATCTTTAGCTACTCTTAGATTTTGTGCTGCAAACTCACACAAAGATCTCAGCCGGGTTTTGAACTTTGACACGTACCTGAGGAGATTTTGGTTCCCTTCCTGACCAACTAGGCTGTCCTGTAATAGCTGCAAAGGGCCACGTACCTGGTGACCGAAAACTAGTTCATTAGGTGAAAAACCCAGAGATTCAGTTGGAATCTCACGGGTGGCAAACAACAGAAAAGGTACCCCCTTGTCCCAATCACCTCCAGTGTCCTCACAATATTTTTTTAACATAGACTTTAGGGTTTGATGGTATCGTTCGAGGACCCCTTGACTCTCTGGGTGGTACGAGCTGGACTTCACATGGTCGATACCCAATTCCTTCCGGGATTGCTGAAATACATTGGAAGTGAAATTAGTACCTTGATCACTCTGCACCTCATGGGGGAAACCTATTCTGGTGAAGAATTTGAACAGTTCCTTAATAACTGTTTGAGCTGAAGTATTTCTTAAAGGTATAGCTTCTGGGTATCGAGTTGCCATGTCCATTATAGTTAACAAATATATATGTCCCTGGGATGTCTTTGGCAATGGGCCAACGATATCCACTACAACCCGAGTGAAAGGGTTCTCGAACACTGGTAAGGGCACCAGAGGGTGTGCAGGCACCTTTTGATTAGGTTTACCTGTCATCTGGCAGGTGTGACACACTCTACAGAACTCCACTACATCTGCACGCATTCCTGGCCAGTGAAAGTGGGCTCTAATGCGACCTAAGATTTTCCTCACACCTAGGTGCCCTGCTAAGGGTATACTCTATTAAATAAAGCTATTAGATTAATCAATAACCCTGCAATCACACAGGACCTTCCTACATTATCCATACGAAGAAACGTTGCATCCCTTGCATTATTCTACAGATATTTTCACAGCAATTGTTCCGAGGAACTTGCTTCAATTGTGCCGCCTCTCCACATCTTTCCCCGTAGAACTAGGGCAGCTGAGAGCGCCCATGAATTTACACTTTCTCCTCCACAATGCAGAACTTCTGCTTATCAGAATTCATTTATCCCCAGAGCTACTACTCTTTGGAATTCACTTCCCTCGAATTGCTTTCCACAAACTTACAATCTACAAATGTTTAAATCCAGTTGTTACAAACATTTTATGAATGGAGGATGCCTTTAGGCACATGGACCTTTTTGTTTTATCGGTGTTTTTCTTTCCTCCGTTCATTGTCTCTTAAAAAAAACAAAAAAAAAAAATAAAAAAAATATGGCCCATTTCTAGTATATCTCTACGGCAAGGTTTTGGAACTACTACCTGATGTACGTCCCATGCCCCGTCATCAATAGGTCTATGTGGCGGTCTCCACCTACGCCACAAAACTCCTTTCTTCATATAGAAGCATTCACCCTTCTCCTTTTCACTCTCCTCTTCACTCACGGCACTGGCAGCTAACTCCTTACACTCCCTGTCATCTCGCTGCAACTCTACCAGGCCACTAGGACAATTAGGAGGGGTTTCATGATCATTCGGCTCAAGGTTAGCCATAAAGGTGTCAGACAGATCTACTTCAGTCTCCGCTTCAGGCACAGTTAGAGCATCATACACTACTCTTACATCCCTTCTATCTACCTTCACAGGTGGTACAATTATATCCGAGGGAACTGCTACTTGGGCCATAGATCGAGTGACAGCACACACTGGGAAAACCTTTGGCATCTCCTTCTCGAGCTCACTGGTTAGTGGATCGTCAACAGGGGAAAGTGACAAAATGGGGTCTGGTCGGACCCTCTCACCAGCCACATCATTCCCTAAAAGGAGTGTTACCCCAGGCACAGGGATGTCCTAAGGTCTACACAAAGCTATACAGGCTTCACCCTTCAGCAAATCACACTCAATCTCACCATTCACCAAGTTAGCAGAAAACTGACCTCCAGCACCTCGCCAGTTGGGCATTCAGAATAAGGATTCACCATGAGGGTGCTAGTAGAACCAGTATCTCTTAAGATTTTTACCTCATGTACACAACCATTTATTTTCACACATCCATATGAAATAAAGGGACAGTAGCTATCCTGAACTGTTGGGGACACTAAGACAGGCTTAACCCTTGTGGGTTGTACCACACACGCTACTACACCATTTCCTGTCTGATTTAAGTTAGTAGCTAGGTACTCCTTCTGTCGGGAGTCCTGCATCAAAGGCACATTTGGGTGGTTTTGGTTATTTGGGGAGGCAGTTACTGCGGCTACTGTCGGCCCCGATCTCTCGGCTCTCTCCTTAGCCCAACACTGATAAGCTAAGTGGCCTCTCTTGCCACAATAGGTACACACTTTCGGGGATACATTCCCCTTGTAAGCATTATTATTATTGGTTTGGGCCCCACCTCTGTTACCATTACCAGGAGTCACATTCTTAGTTGGGGGAGCATTTTTAGTTTGGCTTACGTGGGGAGACGTTACAGGCGTTTGCGAGTGACTAGATTTATTCAGATTTGCGATTGGAGAACATATTATTATCATAGGGCTTTTTCCCACGAAATGTGTTGTTTAGAACATAAATATCAGCCATGTCTGCAGCTTCGGCAAGAGTTTCTACCCTTTTCCCTCTCAAATGATAGGCTACTGATGAATCTACTTTTCATAGGAAGTTCTCAAGCAAGATTAACTCTTTCAGACCCTTAAACTCAGTGACATTCATACTTGTTAGCCAGTTATTTAAAGCTTTGTTCATGGTCCTGGCAAACACCGTATGAGTTTCCTCGAATTTTGTATGAGTCTTTCTGAAAGTCTGTCTATATGCTTCAGGCAGCAGTTTGTAGCTTTTAAGAATGGCTGCTTTGAGACGGTCATAGTCTTGCCGAACCTCAGACTCTACTGATATGTAAGTTTCCCGACCTTGTCCTGTCAACACCGTTTGCAACATAAATGACCACCGATCTCTTGTCCACCCCATACCTGTAGCAACCTCCTCGAACAACACAAAAAAGTCCTGAACATTGTCTTCGGTGAACGGGGGAATTACACTAATCATGGTTAATCCTGGAGGGGGAGCAAGCACATTGGTTTTGGACTCTGGTTGAGCAGCAAATTGGGCCATGCGAAATTGATGATCTAGCTGAGCGTCTGCCTGGGCAGCATTTAATCTGGCTAATTCTAAATATTTGCCCTGTGGCAAATGATCACCAAACCGCATCTGTATCCCATTACCGAGTCCTCCACCCGCCACTCCATTTGGCTCACCGCCCTCGACTCCGTCATGCTCACCACCCTCGTCTCCGTTATGCTCACCACCCTCGTCTCCGTCATGCTCACCGCCCTCGTCTCCGTTATGCTCACCGCCCTCGTCTCCGTCATGCTCACCACCCTCGTCTCCGTTATGCTCACCACCCTCGTCTCCGTCATGCTCACCGCCCTCGTCTCCGTCATGCTCACCGCCCTCGTCTCCGTCATGCTCACCACCCTCGTCTCCGTTATGCTCACCACCCTCGTCTCCGTCATGCTCACCGCCCTCGTCTCCGTTATGCTCACCGCCCTCGTCTCCGTCATGCTCACCACCCTCGTCTCCGTTATGCTCACCGCCCTCGTGAATCCCAAATAATTCTGACTTTATGATGTGTGCTATTTCAGGTTTTGACATGTCCGAGACAGTTAGCTCAAGATACGAGGCTAGTACTATTAACTCTGCCTTGGACAAGTGATCGATGACATCAGCAACGGGTGACGATTCTCTGAAATTCTTAACATCTTCCTTATTAATAATTTCAGGCATGATTATGGTATGATATAAACTTAGTGAAACTTATAAAAAACGTATCCTGGCGAGGTCGCCAGTTAATCTGTTACGTATCTTGATTTAGAAGTGGTTAACTAAATAAATAAAGACAGAACAGTTAAGGTGAAAGTGTAGCAAAACAGCTGAAGGCCAAAAGAACATAAAATATTAAAGTTAGTTCTGTTGTCACTTGCTTTCCCTCAGTTGTTGGGACAGTTATCCTTTGATACACTTCTGATACACTTCAATTATATTTAATCAGTAAACTATTTAAAGTTACATTGAATGTTTTAATATGAAAGAGGCTATTAATTACGAATACAAAAGTTCGGTATGTAAGCAAAGTTTTAAGACACTAGAACACCTTAATTAATCTTGATAATCAGCAAAGTATTAAGATCTTTTATATATAATTAATTTAAGTTTGTTAACCCTTTAAAGATAGTTTTACTCTTTATGTTATCTCTTTATTCTTGGTTTATTATTATTATTCTCCTTTAGTATTTTATCTTATTTATTCTTATTACGGAGACATTTGACTAAATAAAAATGGTAAGGAAATATTATAAAGTCACATATAAAAGGGAATTATATTTATAAACGTAAATAAGGTATTTTACAATTAATCAAAATAATAAGCAATCAAAGTTATGATAGAGTTTCAGGATCGTCTTGCATACTGTTGCGACCGACCGACACTTCGAAATAAACAAGGGCACTTAATAATGGACTAGATGATAGGCTATATCTGCAACAACGGTACGCTAATTCCAAACCCTCGAACTATTACCCCGGTGAACAAAACACTTAAAACCCTCCAGAGTTAATCTACTGGATAACGGGGTATCAATTAACTGGGTTTTAGTGCACTTCTACAAAGGCTTGCCGATGACGGCAAAGCCTACTCACAACAGGAGTACTTTACTAAAATGCACCAAGAACGAGAAGCCCACCACAGAAGCCATGAACGAACACCACACAGAAACACCAAAGGAAAGGTCCACAGAACGAAAGGACCAGCTGACCGAGCCAGCCATTTCAGACAGGCCCAAGCCCGCAGGGCTAAACAGCTCCAGGACACACCCATTTACCTTTTCTAAAACTGACCATTTTCCACACCTCACGTACACTAACCCCCTCGTGTCCTACACTCCTAACTACAAAGATGATGAACAGGAATATACATTCATATTAAAAACACCCATGCCTGTCCCGACGTTGAGCCAATGCCAACACATCAGACAGCCATAATTATATCTATGTATGTTCTTGCATCCGAGAAGTAGATGTTATATATCTTAGAAGTTAAAACACCCACGCTGTCCCTAGACCTCGTATATCATTTTCCATGACGAGTATAGATATATGTAACCCGTGCTCAGTCGCCCCTTGCATTGCTCCTCTAGTAACTAAGTATTAATATTAACATTCCCTAACATCTTGTCTTGCCAGACTAAGCTTCTGAAGACCCATCGCCCCATAAATCTATGTATGCAATCCTTAGGTTAAGTATTTTTATCCGCCATTGTGTTCACCTTTTTCCATTTACTTTCCACAATTGTCATACGTCTTCCCCTTGCCTCCTTCGTATCCACAGCCCACACTACGCCAATTTATTTCGTGTCTTACACCTCTTACCCCAACCAGAGATTGTATAAGATAACCTGGTTACCAGTATCTGTCATAAGTACCCCGAAACAATAACTAAGTACCCCTACGAACTGCCGCTGTGGTTGGTATTTTATATTTAATAGAAAACGCAGTTCCCAGGGCCAACTAATAGTATCCATAACCCTCTGACTGATCACATAACTCTATCTTTTCCAGACTCATATACCACCCCATAGTTGCATTCCCCGGTAGCATTTGGCTAACGTATTCTACTGCCTTTTCAAACTTCCATATTTTTTTTTTTTTTTTTTTTTTTAAGAGACAATGAACGGAGGAAGGAAAAACACAGATAAAACAAAAAGGTCCATGTGCCTAAAGGCATCCTCCATTCATAAAATGTTTGTAACAACTGGATTTAAACATTTGTAGATTGTAAGTTTGTGGAAAGCAATTCGAGGGAAGTGAATTCCAAAGAGTAGTAGCTCTGGGGATAAATGAATTCTGATAAGCAGAAGTTCTGCATTGTGGAGGAGAAAGTGTAAATTCATGGGCGCTCTCAGCTGCCCTAGTTCTACGGGGAAAGATGTGGAGAGGCGGCACAATTGAAGCAAGTTCCTCGGAACAATTGCTGTGAAAATATCTGTAGAATAATGCAAGGGATGCAACGTTTCTTCGAATGGATAATGTAGGAAGGTCCTGTGTGATTGCAGGGTTATTGATTAATCTAATAGCTTTATTTTGAATTTTGTCCAACTGCCTCAATGCAACCACTCCACTTCCACCCCACAGAGGTGAACAGTAATCCATCTGAGAACGCACATGACTTTTATATATCACGGCCAACTGCTCGTCAGTGAAGAATTCTCGAACTCTGTACAGGAGTCCCAGTTTTTTAGAGGCATTCTTAGCAATGCTTCTAACATAATGTGTCCAGCTCAAGTTAGTAGTTAATGTTACACCGAGAATGTCAATACTAGGGGAAGTGGGAATATTTACATCATTAAAAAATATATGGGAGTCAGTGAGATTCTGTCGGTTAGAAAATTGAATGTACTTGGTTTTCTGTGCATTAAAGGAAACTAGATTCTTTTGTCCCCATCCATTAATTCTAGAAAGGTCCTGGTTCAGAGAAATTGCAGTGTTTATTTTTGAATTTATAAGATCGGGTTGGGTGAAAGAATTGGTAAATGTGAAGGAACTGTGGAGTGTTGAGTCATCTGCGTAGGAATGTATTGGATTATGAGTGGTAGATATGAGATCATTGATATGAATGAGGAACAGAATTGGGGCCAAAACTGATCCCTGGGGAACACCAGCATTTATTGAGTGAAATTGAGAATAAAGGCCATCTACCATTACACGTATTTTTCTGTTATGAAGATAAGAAGAAATTAGTGGAACTAATGATGCAAGGCCGTAGTGTGACATCTTCGACAATAAGGATTGATGCCAGACTCTATCAAATGCCTTTGATATATCCAGTGCTATTGTATGTGTTTCACCATGTTGGTCTGTAGCTTGGTTGATTTGATGCGTAAGAAGGCATAGCATGTCTGCAGTTGATCGACATCGTCTAAAACCATATTGCCTATCACTGATTAATTTATTATTCTCAAGATGCTTAATTATGTGATTATTTAATATAATTTCAAAGACTTTACCAAGAGTGGAAGTTATAGCTATTGGTCTGTAGTTTGATGGATCTGAAGAGGCACCTTTTTTAGGAACTGGATGGATGTTTGCTTCTTTCCAGGGTACTGGGAAGCATGAGGTATGAGTACACAGACGGAAAAAATTTTGCCAATACAGGAGCGAGCACCAAGGAGCAATTCTTAAGTACTATTGGAGGAATTTCATCTGGACCAGGAGCCTTATCTACCGAGAGATTCTGCAAAATAGTTTTGACATGTCTGGTGTGGATCTTAAGTGAGGGAATTTCAGGCGAATTAAAATTAAGTACAGGGACATCTTGATTTATTTCATCTAAGGTTGAGTTGGTGGAGAAAATATCCGCAAGAAGGTTAGCTTTTCCTCGTGGGTCACTTACAAGATTGCCAGTCGGAGATTTTAATGGTGGAATGGATGAAGCAGTAGTGAAGTTGGATTTAAATGAGTTAAGAGTAGACCAAAATATTTTGTTATCATTTGGATTATTTAGAAGTTTATTTGCCTGCTTGTGGAGAAAGTTTGATTTAGTTAGGTTTAATACAGTTTTGGCATGATTTCTGATGTTTCTAAAGTAATTAAAGGCTTCATGTGTTTTTGATCTTGTGTATGCATTGTAGGCTATTGCTTTTTGTTCAGTTACTCTAGCACAATTATGGTCAAACCATTTAGGTGAATTAGATCTTTTACTGTACTTTTGATGAGGAATAAAAGTTTCCATTCCAATTTTTACAAAATCTTGTATGTGGCTCAAGGTGGAGTGTGCATCATTAGAAAAGAAAGAGGTCCAGGGAATATCAATAAAGAAACCTTGAAGACCCTCCCAGTCTGCCCTATCGTAATGCCATTTAGTCACCAAAACAGGTTCAGAGTGGGAAGGTGTGGTAGGTGATAGACAGGTGGCCTGTATCAGACAGTGATCAGAAGATCCAAGCGGGGACCTCACTGTAACATCATAATTTTCTGAATTGGTTGTTAAAAATAAGTCCAGTAGGTGGGAATTATGATTAGGATTATCTGGTACACGGGTGGGTTGGTTGACTAGTTGAGTGAGATTAAATGAGTCTGCAAATAGCTCACATTCAAGACCAGCATCATCAGTCCTGGCTGAATGAGTGAGCCATTCAACATTATGGACATTAAAATCACCCAACACAGTGATTTCAGAAGAAGCATTTAAGTTGAGGACACTGAGTTGTGAGGACAGAGAATCAAAAAGACTTTGCTCTGGAGGAGTATTTGGGGAACGGTAGATGCAACATATGTATTTAAATTTACCAGCAGAAATTAATTTGTATATAGAATAATCAAAATAGGGACAATTGAAACTAGTAACCTCCTCCAGGGCAATTTCAGATTTTGCGAAGCAACATACACCTCCTTTAGGTCTGAAATTTTGGAGCAGTTGATAACCTGGAAAATTAAATCTAGACGTGTCAGATGTGGATGTTACTTGAGTCTCTGTCAAAAAAAGGAGAGTAGGGGATTCTGCTTGAAGAAATTGGTGTACAGAATTGATGTTAGAGTGAAGTCCCCTTATATTACTAAAGAAAAAGCTGCACCGACGAGCAGCTTTGGGACGTTGCAATGCTCTTGACACAGTCGCATGATGACGACCGGGAGGGCCCTGTGTCAATGACCCAACCCTGCCGGGGGTGGATATCCGAGGGACCACCAGGTTTGCTCTTAACAATTGTACTGCCATGTTTATTGGGTAAGGTGTATGGTGTTACATGTATGATATGTAGTGGGAAGAGTAGTGTTTTATGGATAGAGGATAGCAATGTAGGGCAATGTCGTGAAGTTGGATGTGTATGTTATATAAAGAGGGTTTTCCTGATACCCCTGATGTGTGAGGCAGAAAGATATGTATCCAGCTACCAAGGCCTGGGAGAGAAAATGGAATTCAGGCTATTCCCTGAGTCTCCCGAAACCTTGGCGGTAGTACTTCCCTGGGCGGGGCTGCCTACCCCTACTACCTACAAATCAATTGTAGCCTAATGCCACCCCCACGCCCAGGGACCTTAGGGGCAAAATTTCCCTGTAGCCCTTGAACTCCCCCCCCCCCCCCCCCCTCTCATTAAGACACCCGCGCTTCTCGACTCTTGTCCGACCTTGCCTCTCTCTCATACCTCTTGAAGATCCTTGAATTGTCCGTTACTAACGCTCTCCAACCTTTTATATATATACTCCTATCCAGCCTACCTTCACTTAGTAGGCCAGAACAACATTAGAACTTTACTAGCCCCTTGCATGCCATCTATTCTCTTACAACACATTCACAACCCTGCACCCAATGGTCGTCGGTGCGAGGCTAGCCGCCCCGCCAGTAACTAACTTCTATTGCCATACTTCCAGATAAATGTGGCAGAGTTAGCAACCCAGTCTCCACCATATCCAGCAAACCCTACAATTAACAACCAGCCGAGTAAAACCAGCAAGCTAAGGCACCTTCGGTTTTGGTATTAAAGACACTCACATCTGTCTCATACACAGAGGGTTATTACAAACACTGGTGATATGGCAAGCCCCTAGCCACAGCCGCCGGACGACTATATCAGAGAGAGGGCGCCCAGCTCCCCCTTTTTGCCCACCCGAGGAGGGAGACCCCCACCCCCGCGGAGGTATACCTGGCCCCTGTTTTGACTTTCGAGTCATTGCCAGGTAGCACAGGAATTCTTCCTATCAATGAACTAACCATGAATGACTAACACCTTTACTAACCTCTATTAACTCACAATAAACCATTTACCTTTCTTGCATGCTCTGATCACTAAATTAGCACCTCAGCTATACCATAGAATGAAGATTGAACAATCTAGAGAGACGCTCCTATCACAGCTGTCCCCATCCTCCTCGCAAAGTAGATCCAGTCTCTCTCCCCTAAATACGTCCAGTATAGCCAAAATAGTACCACTTACTAAGGCTCAGTTATATGAAAATATAAAGGCTTCCTATCGCCCTGTGCCACAACAGTAAATACCATCTTACCTAGTCCCCATATCTATTGAGAGCTCAATTAAGTCCATAAGACTCGAGATCCCTACTGTCTACAGGGTCCAGAACCGAGCCTATAAATCTAACTCCCGCCCCCAGTCAAATCAGTTGAAAGCTAGACACCAACCAGGGGTCACTACCCTGCAGTTAATTTCTAGCTCTGCCCTTGTGTTGTTCCGGAGTGAGATCCCAGAACCGGCAGACTCCGTGGCAGATTTGGATAGAAGGACCTGCCCACGTATTGAAGAACTTCACACATATGGCCCCCCTGGATGGCCGCGGAACCAGTCGTTAGCCCCCAACATCATGGACGCAAGATAACCAGGACCAGACCCATCAGATACTACCCAAGATTCCCTTTAGCAGTACTACATATTACTGTGCTGTTTTAGATTCACTAATTAATATTTCTACGAAGTGGCTAAGACCTTGCCCAGTGTAATTCATACTTAACCATTCCATTTGGGACGTACTAAGCGATCAGTGCTCTTTAATTAACAGGCGACCTTGACTCTCGTAATTACTTTATTCAGATATTAAAACTCTAGTGATATCTAACGTTCGCCCACTGATTTGCGTTCTATGTATTTCTGAGACAAGGATATAAAACTTAGATCAGTACCCCCTGAGGTTACTAGATTTCCCGTGCTCTAAAATACGTGTGTCTAATCTAGTCTGTGAACTACTACTTGTGCACCAGAGCTACCAGTAATAAATCTAACAGTGAATATGAATCTATAAGTAACATTGATGGTCTTCGGTATATAAACCTGTGAAATCAAAGCCAGTGATCAGAAGATTAATACCTGAACGTTGGAAGTGGGAGACTAGGCTCCATCCAGATCCACTTATGCTAGTGTTGTTCAATTCTATTATATTGTCTTACACAAGTATTCTGCAGTGGTATATCAATAAACGTGATCATGTAACTTGCTACCATGTGTTTCTTTGTGTTCTCTATTCCTCATATCTTGTATTGTGCATGCAGCCTTATATACCCAGTCAATTTAGAACTCACATTACCCAAGTTAAACCTGTAGAAAAACAGGGCATAACATTTACGTTAATAAAATGTTCTTACGTAATAACAATGCTTGAATAAACTATAACAAGATTTAATAAAGGAGTATATGCTTACGTTAACTTTAGTGTGAGTCTGTACTCAACACTAAACTCTACAATGCTTTATGAAAACACTGGAAGTCTAGTCCTACAGCAATCAGATAAAGAATCTTCTGAAAACGTCTGATGCTCTAAGATGCTCGTTAATATAGAACAGAAATAATGCAGGGGCAGGACACTAAAGCGTGTATCTTAAATACACAAACAAGTAGGATACATATATATAACAAGGGAGTGCAACAACTCTGTGACAGCACTAATAATCGCCACTCAAAACAGTACTTCCTTAGCCAACGTAACAGCCAAACCGGGTTGTGCACTATGCATCAACCTAGGCTAAAATAAGGTGTGAATAATTCCTAAAGCATACACAATTAAAGTTAATAAACACAATGCTGTCTTTCTCACTAATAAAGTCTAGCAGTGGCATAAAAGGTACTAGGAAACTAGGCAGAGCGCAAGCATGCTCGTAGCCTACTGTCTCCCATTGAACAGATTTCCCTTTTGTTACGTTAAGTGACTTGGAGGCTCTCTTGGTAAGTCCAGATCTCAAGTATCTGGTCTTACCCTGGCGCTCCACAAAGGTCAACAAAATGAGGTAGCAAGCATACAGGTAAGTGTAGGTAAAAGCCCTTCACCTGTATACTGCTACACTCGCAAAGGAAAATATGCACAAGGGTTACCGGCTACCTAGCTTCGTCGATGTTGTACAGGCTCTGACTTGCCACATACATAACTCAGACCACGACCAAAGATACCTTCCACTGTCTAGCATTTAATAATAGGAAAGAACAGCTCAATAATTAGAAGCACCCCAACACTATGATACCATGTGACTATGACTCTAATAATCCCTAAAGCTAGTGCAAACATATATGGAGTACTGGTGCTGGTAATACGACTGGCCGACTATGGAAGTCGTATGCAGAACCAGAAGGGATAAGTAATTGAATAAAGATGAGAAGTATGAAAAAGAAGAAGTTCAGAGAGAGAAAAGGTAGTTAGAGGGGGGGACATATTGCAAAGGACATGCAGGACCAAGCACGCTGTGCCAAGCTCTAAGGAGATACGCGGCGGGGACCCCCCACCACCAACACTAGGACAGCAGCACCCAATCACAGACCACTACTTCATGAAAAGCAAGCGTCCTAGGACGCGCCAGGCCCGCCAGCCAATCAAGGGCGTGGGAAAGCCCGCACGAGCGAGGGAGGCACACGTACATACACACGCACATAACACAACCTCGCTCTTTCTCCTTAACTTCACACTGCATATCTTATACTCTATTACTGATATAAAATACTTCCAAGTGTCACAGACAAGAATAAAGATCACCACTGATCTGTCTGTGACAACATGAACACTATGAAAGAAAGAACATCGCTCTATGATTATTATAGCCCGTTTCACTGCCCTGGCGAGCGCTAGCGAGTTACGAGTGCATTCTGGCAAGCTGGCCAGCGTAACACCCCGCCCAAGATGTGGGACGTTTCAGCCTTAGGTGAACTTCACATCTGACCAGACCGAATGCCCACCAACCCCGCATCACCCAGCTACTCTCCCAAGTTGTGACAACAAGGCACAATCACAAACATAAAACACTTCATTATATAAAAACAAATCTACACAACACTTCCCAAAAATAATTGCATAATAATAATTATATCACGCTCAACGAGCAAGCTTCACCGAGCCTAGCCTACTAAGACAACAAATCAGAGTGTCTTAGATTCTTGCTGTAATATACTGCACTTATATACTATCAAAAAGAAAGAGTTTTTATGTGAGGTTTTTATATTTTTGAATAGTGTTTTTGGCGGCGTTGCACTACAGGGGCAAGCCTAATTTTTCTCCACTCCCAAACAAACACTGACTGAACGGCGAGGGTTCTCCTTCAAACATACCCTCCCGTGACAAACAATCAGCCAGAACATTATCAGTGCCCTTAACATGCCACACATCCAACTTGTGTTCCGGCAGCAAAACAACACTTGACACTGATAAACTGCCCAGTTCATCACAAGACTGGCACTTCTCTTCGCTCTCTCCGGTAACGGGACCTGCCAATAACCTTTCACTATTTCTACCTTAGTGATAAACGAGGCAGCCCGATGCGGTCTATGGGGTCGTCAACTCTTGGTAAGGTATAGGCGTCTGTCAGGGATGATGCACCAACACTCTTACAAACAACACAATGACGGATCTTGCCACTTAACTCAGGTTGAAAATTTACTGGCAACGACCACTCATGATATCCCTATCCCTCAGACCCTTTTTCAACATGTAGTCGAGCTCTGCTTTCACGACAGGCTGTCGAGCAGGATTGATACGGTAGGGAGCCAATTTGAGCCTTGCACTGTCTCCAGCCTCCTTGTCGGGTTCTACCCCGTACATCAAGCCTGGAGAATCAACAAACATGCGGACGTACTGCCACAGCCTAGTAAACAACTTCTCTTGGCGCTCAGGAACAAGAGGTTGCAACTTATCTCGAAGAACAACATGCCTAGTGCCCTCCCACAACCCAGCCGGGACCATAGTTTCTACACTATAGTCTCCCTCCTTCTCCACTTTTGTCCCTAGAACAGCCAGGCCATGAGAGGGACAATCTGTACCACCTGTGCAGTCACTCCCATAGTTCATAATTGCTAAGGCTTCCCCGCCGGTACCGTACATGCGCACCCCGACATTCCTTGCGACAACATCTGCCTGCGCAGCATCACCGCCTTCAGCGACACGGCCAGATACAGTTGGTCAATGGTAGGGCTGTTGCATTTTACTAGGGCAGCATTGGGAGGCTATGCGACGGCCGGGCGCATCCACTCCACAGCCAACCTCACCAATCAGCTCAATGTCCTGATTCTGACCACCACCCTTAGCGGCCATGGGTCGACCCTGACCTGACAACCATGCCAAAGCCTCGTCGGCCACCTTGAACCACTGAAACAACGAGGCCAACGGTTTACTAACCCTCAAGTGACCTGCCAGCGGAATATCGTGCACCGCCTGAGTTGTGAGGCCTGGGTGCTCGGCACAAACAGTGGGGTATGAACCGAGCAGGTGCTGGAGCGCTGCACACTGCTGCTCAGGCAGGTGCTCAAGCGCTTCCACAGCCACCTGACTCGTGTCCCCCGCCCACTGCTCTGCCGAGACATGACAATCCCAACTCTCCTCCACCTGCGCCCCACTGCCCCCCTCTCCTTCTCCACCTTGGCCGCTGCAGACCAACACAGGGACAGTAGGCTGCTCAGGTGGTTGCCTCACAAACTCCTTTAACAGGTTCACATGACATGCTTCCCCATCCTCATCGAGTTCAATAGCCCCGTTCCCACAACTCTCAAGACTAAGATCTTCTAGTTGTACCTGGGAACTACTCTGTCGCGGAGTGCCATCACGCCCTACCATGTCACTAGGGGGGACAGGTTCTGGGGCCACTCCGGAGCTCATAATGGGTGCAAGTACCGAGTCACCAAGGAGTGTCGCTGGGTCCAAACTCTCAACCCGACCAGCCTTGACTTTCTCGTTCCGACCCTTCCTCCGCTCGTCTGGAACTTGGGTACTAGGCTGTGACACCTGAGCGGACTGAGATCTCTCAAGCCCCTCTTGCCCCTCCCTACTCGTGTCGGCCGCCCTCTCGGCAACGACTAAGGGTGGAACCTCGGAAGTGGGCACCGCAAAGTCTTTGCCGAGAAGGAGGTCGACCCCCTCAACTGGCAATTTCTCCAACACACCCACATCCAACTCCCATGTCACACCGTCCACCTCAAGCTCCACTCTAACCAGCGGGTAAGAACGCGTAGCATTGATGCCTTGAACCACCACAACCCAAGCCGCGTTAATGGGCTTGCCAGTGAAATTCTTAACAAGTGTCTGGGAAGCGCCCGTATCACGCAGCAACTCAAGCCTATGCTCCACACCAGCCCACCTCACAGTGCTGTGCCCCCTATGACCACAAAAAGCATCTCGGACAGGTGACGAGCCCTCCTGCTTCTTCTGCACCGACTGTGACGTCGCAACCGACATATTACCCCGGGCAAACGCGGAAGACCTCAAAGACACACCGATGTTGCTCACTAGTGACACCACTGCTGTAGGCGGTGTGCTCGGACATGAGCGCGCAATATGCCCCTTCTCATGACACTTGAAACACTCCACTTCACTCTTGGACTTCCTCTGAGGTGAGGAAGGGCCCTGGCCTTTCTTTAACGGGAAGGGTTTCGACTTGGGATCATAATTGGCAACAGTACTCTTGAATGGATAATTATTTATGTCATTAATTCGGGGGGGTGGAGTGGTACGCCCCTTGTTACCTGCCTCAGCTCTCTGTGCAGACCCGCACCCGCGAATCAATGACAACCTGAGGTCAGCCATCTCAGCCGCCTCTTGTAGAGTTTTCGGTCGCTTTTCTTTCAGGTTAAGAGTCAAGTCACTGCCAGTACATTTAAAAAATTGTTCCAGCAACACTAATTGTTTTACTGAATCAAAAGTAGTTGCCTTCTCCGACCTCAACCAATTTTCAAATGCATCTGACAGCTCTCTAGCGTGTTCCTGGAAAGTACTCTCCTTTCTTTTTGGAACCGCCCTAAACTTCAGCCTACAGGTCTCTGGCTGTAGCTCATACGCCCTCAGGACAGCCTCTTTGAACAACTCATAATTCACACAGGAATCTAGGGGCAAAGCATCGTACGCCTTGAGTGCTTTCCCCGTCAATCGTGAAGAAACAAGGGCTGCCCACTTCTCCTCGGGCCATTGGTGCTCCTGGCACTTTTTCTCGAACCGGAGAACAAATTCTGTAACTCCTAACTCATCAAACACTGGAACCAACTTAAGTAGATGCGACAGGGACTGGTCATGGGCTCGACCCCCCTGGGCCGTATGTCGTATGCAGAACCAGAAGGGATAAGTAATTGAATAAAGATGAGAAGTATGAAAAAGAAGAAGTTCAGAGAGAGAAAGAGTAGTACAGGGGGTTAGAGGGGGGGACAGATTGCAAAGGACATGTAGGACAAAGCACGCTGTGCCAAGGTCTAAGGAGATATGCGGCGGGGACCCCCCCAGCACCAACACTAGGACAGCAGCACCCAATCACAAACCACTACGTCATGAAAAGCAAGCGTCCTAGGACGCGCCAGGCCCACCAGCCAATCAAGGGCGTGGGAAAGCCCGCGCGAGCGAGGGAGGCACACGTACATACACACGCACATAATACAACATCGCTGCCTACCTCGCTTTTTCTCCTTAACTTCACACTGCATATCTTATACTCTATTACTGATATAAAATACTTCCAAGTGTCACAGACAAGAATTAAGATCACCACTGATCTGTCTGTGACAACATGAACACTATGAAAGAAAGAACATCGCTCTATGATTATTATAGCCCGTTTCACTGCCCTGGCGAGCGCTACCGAGTTACGAGTGCATTCTGGCAAGCTGGCCAGCGTAACAATACGTTCTGATTTCACTAAAGTACAAATTAAAGAATAATAGTCAGGTAAGTATTTAACTTATACAAGGCTTAATCCTTTATTATGAATGACAATAGCTTTACATCAAGTTAGTTAATCGTTAATATGTAAAGTAGAATATTCAATCACAAATCATCTCTGAATCAAACATTAATTCTAATCACCAACATTAAACAGTAATTCAAAATATATATCTCTCCAATTAAATTAAACATATAGGATTCTCCAATCCAACCTATATTATTTCTCCAAGTAAATTAAACATACATGATTTCTCCAAGTAAATTAAACATATGATTTCTCCAAGTAAATTAAACAGTAAAGTAAAATTATTTCTCCAATCACAAAATCTTAAAGCAAATGAGTGTATGTTTTCGACATACCTCTGGTTATTTAATAGTCACAAATAATCCCTAACTAACGTGTAGGAGGTCACTATGGGACATAACTTAACACATAATAATATACAAGCCTTTGAAGTCTGTCTCGTCTCCCCACCACACTGCTCGTGTTCCCCAGCTAGAAATGTACTCTTTTAACTATCAAATCTCCAGCTTATATATCATTTCTCGGACCAAGATATCCCATCAGAAGGCAGGAAACAGGTGCCAAAACCAATAAAACAGGCTGCTGGTGTCAGCCATTCACGGACGAGAAGAAGGTGAACTAGGCCCCGTGAGTGGTTGGGGCAGTAGGGAGAATGGGGCTGGTTCTGCCTCGTTCAGTTGTTTCCCCCCAAACTTGGCTGGTTTCTCTCTCTCTCTCTCTCTCTCTATTTCTCTGGTCATGTAAGCAAGGTGAGTTGTTGCCACGAGGTAATTGTAAAGTCACGTTCAACAGGTTGGTCTGGCCACATGACATCCGGTCGGTACGGATGTTACAATATATATATATATATATATATATATATATATATATATATATATATATATATATATACAAGGTCACACCGGGAAGCGGCAAGACGTTTCCTCCCACTCTCACCACAAAGAAGAAAGTGCGGTTTAACCTACATGTCTAACCTCCCTGTCACTTTTCGCCTGTTCCCCTATGTTCCCTCTTCCATGTTCCCTCTTCCATAATTATTGTAATGTACCTGTCGGACAGCACCTGTGTTCGTATATATATGTATGCAAATTATTATGATGTACTTGCAAGACAAGCACGTATGCCAATTGTTCACCTTTACGTAGTACGTAGTACGTAGTACGAGTACGTAGGATGCCTTTGAAGGGAGAGGACGTATGGATTTTTCTCTCCGTGGTGAACAGCAAGTTAGTGAGGGAAGGGGTGGTGATGGAATTGTGAAATATACAACAGGGTGAGTGGGAAATTACGGTGATTTGATATTGGGTGAAACTCTGGAGTTCTATCTAACCAAAATCAAACAACATGTGAAAGAAGAGACGGTAAATGGAAGAGTGCTGTGCCAGGCAGCGAGGGAGGCGTACGGACGAGGGGCAAACCAATGCCAGGCAAAATACCCTCCCTCCTTGACTGTCTCCAGCCAACACCACTCACCCTAGGGTGTGCCCCCCCCCCCCCCACCCCCCTTCCCCACCCCCATCCCATCTGTCATCGCGCCAGTGCATGGAGAAGCTGGTCGTGTGAAAGTGGACCGGAGTATTCTGCATGGCGCTAATGCTGAGAGGACGACTGCAGCAGGGGGAAGTATGCAGGAGAGAGACAGCGAAGTACAGCAGAGGCGAAAAGGCGGAGTAAGGGAATAGAGGAAGGAGCCATAAACCTCGCTGACCACAACACTCCCCCCCCCCCCCCTCTCTACCTCTCCTCCCCTCGCTTAAAGTAATATGATACCTGACAGTATAAAGGCAAAACAAAAGTGTATGGTTCTTATCTAAATCCATGGGGGAGATTTGTATTGAAAACAAAATGTCAGTGTTAGTTTTTGATGCAATGCAGCTTAAAAATAAATGTGTGTTTATGTAAGAGTAGTAGTAGCTACTGTATAATAGAGAGAGAGAAACACAGTGACAACAAGTATTCAACCCTCCCCCCTCCCCCCCTCCCCCCCCCCTCCCCCCCCAACCTTACCCACACATTCACTTCCCTCCCCTCTCCTTCCCTCTTCCCTCCTTCCCTCTTCCTTCCACTTTCCTCAATGTCCCTCATGCATGAGTAACATGATGTAATATTTTGTACTTATTTTTGACTTGAATATAATTAAATCTTAGGACATAATTGGCTGGTTTCCATTTAAAGTTATGCATATTTAGAATGTAAAGCGGCTCAAATTGTCAAGGTTTCTTTAGCTTTGTATAGAGTCATTTAGCTTTGAGGAAACAGGCCGATTATATTAGGTAAGGATATATATGATTTAAGGCCGAGTCAGGAAATCAGACTTGAAGTGGTATATTTCATGTGAGAGTTATCTCTAACGAACTAGTAACTAAGTATACTATTTAAAATAAGGTATAATTCGCTGATATATTATGTGCATACTGATAACCAGGACCTTTTTCTCAAACTAATAGTAGATTTCTAACATCCTTCTTTAATCCTTAGCACTATTTTGACACTTGTCTTTTTAATCATTTTACTCTCTTAATTAGTGTATTTCCTTTCTCACTACAATAATCGTTTTGTATTATATATATATATTTTTTTGTCCCCGTGTTTATTCTTTGTGCGTATTTTTAAACACTACTTTTATTTTACTTTATTTTTCTATTTTCTTTTGCACTCACTGTCTTGTAATATAGCCTGATCTTCTGTAGCCTTGCATCATACTAGGTGAGTTAAATAACTTATCTTACTCTTTCTATCTCTAACGCTACTCATAGGATGTTTACATTTTCACCTTTATCGGGCAGAGGCTCGTCCCTTAGGAAGAAATGATAGATAGACTCAGTATTAGGGAATAGGTAGGAAATTATGATAATAAGACAAGATGATATTAACTCGGTCCCAGTCGAGGAATAATCCTGATGACAGACAAAACGCAGTGAGAGATGCAGTACAAATGAACCGTGAAACAGACAATGAAGTTAATGGAGATGTACAAGCAAACCCTGTTAGAGAAAATGCAGAAAATAACAATCAACAACTGCAGCCCGCAGAAGAAAACGCAGGAATCAATAATTCGCAAGACAACAGAGGTGTGGAACAAAATAATGAAAATAGTGTAGGCCTAAACGAAGATAATGAGAGATAAATAATCGAAAATCGTGAACAGAACGAACGACCTCGTAACGTAAACATGAATGGTGGAGAATGGATGGGACATTCTGGTGACGGACTCACAACATTAGTGAATGAAATCTATACAGAAGTGATACAATGGCAACATAATAAGTTTGAACTACCGATTTGTGAAGCCGCAAAAGACATGCTGGGGGAACTCAGACGTATGATCCTAAAGTATGTTCAGGATGCCCCTTTGGCGCACGTGGCAATCAAGATAGCTTCTTTCATTCCTCAGTTGTTCCTTCAAAGAAAAAGACCAAAGGGAAAACTGAATGAGAACATTAAAGCGCTGAAACAGAGAATGGAGTGGTGGAAAAATGGGGAGTTAACAAAATTCTTAGCCAAGTACGAGCAATCCAGCAAAGACTGAAAACAAAACAACGAAGAAAGAGGAAGCCAGATGATATGGCACGATCAGTGGGAAATAGCATGAGGATTGGTAAAGTGGCACAGGCAGTCAGAATGGTCACTGGGGAAGCCTCAAGTGGGGTGCACGAAGTGAAACGACGCATCTTGGACCAGCTGAAGGAGAAACACCCAGAAGCAAAACCAGCAAGTGATGAGGCCAAACTAGACGGGGAATATGTTCCTCCAGACCCGGTGATATATGAGAATATAACTGGAGACCTCATATGGAGAAAGGCGCTGAAAACACAGGGAGGAGCAGGTCCATCAGGAGTAGATGCTAAGACTTGGAGGATCTTCCTAAGTCAAAACAAGCTTGGTTCAGCCGCGGGTGACCTTTGTGAAGCAATAGCAATGCTGGCAAAGAAACTTGCATCATCACCATGCGTGAACATAGAAGCTCTGACAGCATGTCACCTGATACCTTTAAATAAGAATCCAGGAGTTAGACCAGTAGGCGTTGGGGAAGTTCTTAGAAGGATTATAGGAAAAGCAATCATGTCCGTATTTGGAAAAGATGTACAAAGAGCAGTGGGCAACTTACAAGTATGTGCAGGACAGCAAGCCGGAGGAGAAGCAGCAATACATGCAATGGGGAAGGTGTATCATGAGGAAGATTGTGAAGCGGTACTGCTAGTGGATGTAACAAATGCCTTTAACACCATTAATAGGGAGGCAGCTATTCACAACATCAGGATCAAATGCCCGAGCATCGCAAAGTACATAGAAAATACTTATAAGGAGCCAGCTAACCTGTATATAGTTGGAAGCACAAAGAAGGAAGAAATGAAAATTCTCAAATCAAATGAAGGAACTACGCAAGGAGATCCAGTGGCAATGGCAATGTACGCTCTGGCACTATCAATTCTGCAGCAGAAAATAAAACATGAGGTAACCCGAGTGAAACAAGTGGCGTATGCAGATGACCTCACAGGTACAGGAAAAATAGGGGATCTCAAAGAATGGTGGCGGAGAGTACAATCGGTAGGCGAAGTCATTGGGTACCATCCGAATGCTAGTAAATATGTACTAATAGTGAAAGAAAACAAGTATGAAGAAGCGGTGCAGACTTTTGATGGGACAGGAGTGAAGATTACAAAGGAGGGTCAACGCCATTTGGGAGCAGTAATAGGCACAGAAGAATGCAAGAGAGAGACTATGTGCGAAAAAAGGTAGCGGAGTGGGTAAAGGAAGTGAAAACCCTGGCAGACATTGCGAAATCTGAACCACATGCTGCATATACTGCCTTCACATATGGTGTTAAGCACAGATGGACCTTTCTTATGAGAACAGTGCCTGGCATTAGACAGATGCTCCAACCGCTGGAAGAAGCAATCAGAGGAACATTCATACTGGCCTTAACAGAGATGGAAGGCGTCACGCAAGAGCTAAGAGATCTATTAGCTCTTCCACCAAGGTTCGGAGGTATGGGGATCATAAACCCAGTGGAGGCGGCACTACATGAGTACCAAAATTCCCTTAAACTTACTACGTCTCTAACAGAAAAAATACGGGAACAAAATGAAAATGATGAGGTGGACGAAGAGGAACAACGAAATGCAAGACAGGAAATTACAAAGAGCAGAGAAGAGAGACAGAAATATAGCCTAGAACAAATTAAGACCAGATGTAGGGAAGAACTGAAAATGAGAGTTGAGATGGCACAAGACACGGGGGCTTCAAATTGGCTCACATCATTACCAATAAAGGAGAAAGGCTTCAGCTTAAATAAACAAGAATTCAATGATGCCGTAGCCTTGAGGTATGGGTGGCCAGTTTCGAACCTGCCGCTGAAATGTGCATGCGGTGAAATAAACAACCCAGACCACTGTATGACCTGTAAGAAAGGAGGATTCATCTGTATCCGGCATGATGAAGTACGAGACATCACTGCACAAATGCTGGACGAGGTGTGCCATGATGTCAGAATCGAACCGGAACTTCTCCCTATGGACGGACAGCGCTTGGCCCACAATACTGCAAATACTTCAAATGAAGCAAGAGTGGACGTAAGTGCTCGAGGTTTTTGGACGAGGGGACAACAGGCTTTTTTCGACATCAGAATCTTCAACCCAAGAGCACAAACATATCGTGAGCGAGGACACAAGGCGGCATACTTGAGAAACGAAAGTGAGAAAAAACGCGCTTATGAAGAAAGAATTATGAACAGGGATCAAGGAAGCTTTACTCCTCTGGTCTTCTCATCGTCGGGAGGTATGGGACCTTCTGCAAGTGTCTTCTATGCCAGATTAGCTGAACAAATATCGGAGAAAAAGCACCAGCATAGAAGCCAAGTCATAACTTGGATGAGATGCCGGCTCTCTTTCTCTCTTCTCAGGTCTGCACTCCTATGTCTCAGGGGTACAAGGTCCTCCCCGCTACAGAGGACAAGAGTGAGAGACTTGGACTTTGAAATGGTCGTGGCGGAGGGACGAATTGGGGAACAACTAGGTTGATTGTAGGGAGGTACTGGTACAATAAGATAAACTACAATGTAACTAGAATAAGATAGATTGTACACCACTTTGTAACTGTCACCTTAATAAAAAACAAAAATTGTTCACCTATGTTCCCTCTTCCCTAATTATTATAATGCACCTGTCGGACAGCACCTGTGTTCGTATATCTATGTATGCAAATTATTATGATGTACTTGCCAGACAGCCCCTGCATTCTGTCTATTCCTATATACCTGTGTTTTTCCTTTTCTCCCCTCATGACAATATAACTAGGGGAGAATAGATATGTAGAAATTAAGAAAAACTCAAATCTTCGCTACCGAAGAAAGCACTGCCAGATGAAACCATGATTATGCCTGTATAAAAACTATGTTATGCAATAAGAGGTGAACCTATACCTCAATAGATCTTGGAACACTGTTTTTCCACATATATATACACATGCCTTTATTTGACACTCATCAACTAGTTTTGCTAGTTATACAAACCACACATGCTTCCTTCTAAATGAGTACCCTGTACCTAATTGTCTCCACGTAAAAATAACGAGGGAGATCTGCCGCTCCCGCGCCCCAAGAGAGGGCGCTCCGTACGCATAGATACCCCGTGTATACACACCCCCCCACCCGCGTATACACCCAGGCTTACCAACACGAACCGGGAAAGTTAGATACGTACACACTCCTGATAACAACACAATGCCGAGGGAGATTTATATATTCTTATACCTAAAATTACTACCAACCTAGATCAGTAGTAAAATCCAGCCACCACCACCACAAGAAGGAGAAAGAAAGAATAACGCTGTCTTGCACGCATCGCGACCCTCAACTGTCCGGTGCACACGACACTTCAAAGTCCTCCCCGAGAGTACCGACTCCCTATTTCCTTTACTTGACTCACTATTATTGTTTTCCAGAGTTCTATTGTGTTTATAGAGACCACCTGTGAATTTATAATTAACCTTTGATGAAGTACCGTACTCTAGGAGCTATAATTGACCTTACTCATCGCCCCATCACCGAGTAATATAATTGTATTGAAGGAGACCTTGACCAGCAGAACAAGAAGGGTTCAAGGACCACATCTAGGATAACTCCCCATGCCCTTACCATCGTAGAGATACCACAGGAGTGCACTCAGTAATCCGCAATACCAGTTCAGGATTTCTGAGGAAAGTCAGGCAACTATTGAGGCTTCAAAAAGTATTGGCATACAAACTTAATATTGCTCTCCATTCAGTGGGATTACTACGGCCTGCCAAAAAGGTGCCGAAAAGTGCATATACTGTTTGTAAAACCCTAAACTAGAGATCCTTGTTGGAATCAGGCCTGCCTGGCTAACTTGGAGATCCTACTTAGGCAGTTACTAGTTAGTCTAGTGAAGGATTATACGGCCTGCCGAGATTCCTTCTGAGACTATCAGTCCCCGTTAACCCACCAA
The DNA here is from genome assembly GCA_032716605.1 of Paralithodes platypus. NCBI lineage: Eukaryota > Metazoa > Arthropoda > Malacostraca > Decapoda > Lithodidae > Paralithodes > Paralithodes platypus. The sequence goes on along the minus strand of CM064483.1, from coordinate 38,418,859 downwards.
CCCTATATTAGGGATCCTTGTTGGAATCAGGCCTGCCTGGCTAACTTGGAGATCCTACTTATGCGGTTACTAGTTACTCTAGTGAAGGATGATACGGCCTGCCGAGATTCCTTCTGAGACTATCAGTCCCTGTTAACCCACCAACCCTATACTAGGGATCTTTGTTGGAATCAGGCCTGCCAGGCTAACTTGGAGATCCTACTTAGGCAGTTACTAGTTAGTCTAGTGAAGGATGATACGGCCTGTCGAGATTCCTTTTGAGACTATCAGTCCCCGTTAACCCACCAACCCTATACTAGGGATCCTTGTTGGAATCAGGCCTGCCTGGCTAACTTGGAGATCCTACTTAGGCGGTTACTAGTTAGACTAGTGGAGGATGATACGGCCTGCCGAGATTCCTTCTGAGACTATCAGTCCCCGTTTACCCACCAACCCTATACTAGGGATCCTTGTTGGAATCAGGCCTGCCTGGATAACTTGGAGATCCTACTTGGGCAGTTACTAGTTAGTCTAGTGAGGGATGATACGGCCTGCCGAGATTCCTTCTGAGACTATCAGTCCCTGTTAACCCACCAACCCTATACTAGGGATTTCGTTGGCATCAGGCCTGCCTGGCTAACGTAGATATCCTACTTAGGCGGGGACTAGCTAGTCTAGAGGGAAAAGGATACGGCCTGCCGCAACTTTCCCCTCAGACTGCAAGTTGTCGACAGCACCATCTCTAAAAGAAGTTGAGGTAGAAGCCTGCTGTCCTCAAAATTCTATAGAGTGGGAAGTACCAGTGTCCTCGTGCAAGAAGCCTGCTAGCACGAATAGTACCAACCCCTCGCCCCCGTTCTAACCATTCCTCTCCCCGACCTGTACGTAGAGTCCCGCCACCACAGGTTTCCGGATTTACACCAGTGAGGAACGGTGCACGGCCAACGCAGAAAAGGTCTCATCTACCAGTCACAATGTCAAACAGATTTGAGATATTGGTAGAGATGGAAGACGAACCAGAAGAGACCAGGCTCGTTGGGGATTCCATCCTACGAGGACAGGTCGAAGAGTTCTGTGACAGAGTCCCAAATCAACGAAAAAGATTTTGTATCCCAGGAGCTGGACTGGACGACATTGTGGAAGCCTGCGAAGATACCACAAAGGATGCACATGAAAATACCCTTTTTGTCATCCATGCTGGTTCAAATGACGTCATGCGCACCAGATCCGAAGAGTTGATGGAGAAATATCGCAAGATGATCCAGCACTACAAAAACAAGTCAAGGAATATCATCATCTCAGGCATTCTCCCCAAGATCGACGCACCTGATAAATTCTACGACAAGGCCTTCAGCACAAATAGCCGACTAAAATATTTGTGTCTGAGGGAAGAAGTTGAATTCATCAACCTCTGGGACAACTTCTACAACCAGCCTACTCTGTTCCGCAAGGATGGCACTCATCTAAACCCTGTGGGTTCAGCACGCATGGGTCGTCTCCTACACGAAGCAGTCCGCAGCCATGGATCAAAAAACGCCATCAAGAGAAGAAGCAGCAGTGACATAAATCATCCAACGCCAAGAAAAAAACAGAGGCAACCGAGGACCACCAGCGATAAGGACCGAAGACAGCGAGGACCGAGGACAGCCATGAACATAAATGTAGATCCGACAAGAATCAAAAATATTATTAAAGAGCGTTCTGTGAGTTCTAAAATAAACAAATTAAAGGTTTTCTATGCAAACGCTCGTAGCATACGCAATAAATTTTCAGATTTAGAGGAGCTAGTGTTTACAGAAAATTATGATGTGATTGGCATAACAGAATCTTGGCTCAATACAGAAGATAGAGACATTTTAGCAGAGTATTCACTTCCCGGTTATATAATGTTTGAGAAAAGCCGAATAAATCGAAATGGAGGTGGCGTTTTACTTTATATCAAAGAAAGTCTTAACCCTACCCTCTTGTCAAAACCTCAAATTGTGAACGTCGACGCATCTTTTGTGCTAATAAAGAATAATAAAGGTACAAAAATAATACTTGCATTAATATACAGACCTCCAGCTCAATCAGTGCAAACTGACCGAGAAATTTACGAACAAATTGCAGATGTAAGTAACTCACAAGATACCGTAATTTTTGGCGACTTTAATTTACCTGTGACCAAGTGGGGCGATACTCTTACTTCACACTCCGGACATGACTTGTATACGAACTTGCAAGAGAGTTCGCTTTATCAATTTGTTGGAACGCCGACCCGTGGTAATAACGTTCTTGACATTGTACTTGCAACAAAAGAAGAATTAATAGAGAATTTGAATGTTGGTGATGAATTCAGTAACAGCGACCACCGTACGATAACTTTCACTTTAAAGTTTACTAGTAACGAACCAAATAGTAGCATCGAAAAAGTCCCTAATTTCAAGAAAGCAAACTTCCATAAACTTAGAGCTATGTTTCAAGAAACTGACTGGAGCTTTTTAATTAACAATAACGACATAAATACATCTTGGAAATTATTCGAAACCACTTACCTAAAAGCAGTGCAAGACTGCATACCATCGAAAATACGGCGTCCAGGCCATAATAATAAGCCCAAATGGTGGAATAAAGATATTTCAAACTGCCTGCTTGCTAAAAAATTTGCTAATGATAGATTAAAATCCTCACAAAATGACGAAGAACGGGTAAAATTTGTAGAGCTACGACGCAAAGACAAAAAGTTAATTAAGCAAAGTAAGAAGACCTTAGAGTTACATATTGCGAATCAAAGTAAAACAAACCCAAAAGAATTCTATAGTTATATCAGAAAGAAAAAAGTAGTTACTTCAACTGTTGGACCGTTAGTCGATGAAAATGGAGAATACACCAAAGACGAAGTACAAATGAGTAATGCCCTCAATACCTTCTTTGCATCAGTTTTTACAACAGAAGACCTCAGTGATATCCCTACACCATCGCCGATTCAGATTGATAATTCAGATGTTCTAAGCAATATCACCGTTACAGAGAGAGAAGTATTGAATTGTTTAGATAAACTCAAGGTAAATAAAACGCCTGGACCTGATACAATCTCACCTAGAGTTCTGAAGGAAGCTAAGGATGAGCTCTCCAAACCACTGACATTACTATTCAATAAATCCTTGCAGTCTGGAACTATGCCTGATCAGTGGAAGCTAGCCAACGTAACACCGATATTCAAAAAAGGCAGCAAATCCCTACCCAGTAACTATCGTCCAATTAGCTTAACCTCAGTTGTATGTAAAATGCTAGAAACGGTCATACGAGACAGACTCGTAAATCACTTAGAGGAAAATAACATAATTAAAGATACTCAACACGGCTTTCGTAAAAAACGTTCCTGTTTAACAAACCTCTTAGACTTCTTACACGATATCCTCAACCTCTACGATGAGAGTAAAGCTGTAGATATTATATACCTTGATTTTCAAAAGGCCTTTGACAAAGTTCCCCACAAACGTTTACTGCTAAAACTAAAAGCGCATGGAATACAAGACGGTGTGTTGAAATGGATAGAAAATTGGCTCAGCGACAGAAAGCAAAGAGTAGTCATAAACGGTAAGGCATCTAAATGGACCAATGTAAGTAGCGGGGTACCCCAGGGATCGGTACTAGGACCAATTATCTTTCTAATTTACATCAATGACATAGATGAGGGCCTCACCTGTACAATCTCAAAATTTGCTGACGATACAAAAATTGCAAATAGCGTACTCTCAAAAGAATAAGTTGACGATATGCAACACAATCTAGATAAATTGTCATGTTGGGCCCAAATTTGGCAAATGAGTTTCAATGCGGATAAATGTAAAGTACTACATATCGGATACCTAAATGAGAAAGCAAACTATTCGATGAATGGCACTCAGCTTAAGAATGTAAACAGAGAAACCGATCTGGGAGTAACAATATCGAGTAACCTAAAACCGAGTCAACAATGTTCAGAAGTTGTTAAGAAGGCAAACAAAATAATTGGCTTTATAGGCAGGTCATTTGAGCATAAATCCAAAGAAGTTATCCTAACCCTTTACAATTCCTTAGTCCGCCCTCTTCTGGAATACTGCGTTCAATCCAGGTGCCCTTATTACCAAAAAGATATAAACAAGCTAGAACGAGTTCAACGTAGAGTTACCAAAATGATACCTAGCCTAAAGAACAAACCATACGAAGAGCGTCTTAGAGAATTAAATCTATTTCCTTTAACCCAGCGCAGATTAAGAGGTGACTTAATTCAAGTGTTCAAAATCATCAAAGGCATCGACAATATGAACTGTAGTAAGTACTTCACTATCGACCAATCTAATTACACGCGGGGAAACGGTTGCAAAATTATTGGTAAATCTTTTAACTCACACGAATCTAAGAATTTCTTCTTCAATCGAGTTGTCAACTTGTGGAATGGGCTTCCCCGAAACGTTATACACTGCATCACCGTTGATTCATTTAAACTCCGCCAAGACAAATATCTCGCTTCAAACCCGCGACTGACTGCGTTTGTAAATGAATAACTTTATTTCATCCCCCCCTCAGTTACTAACCCATCTGTCCCCTACTAACCTCCTAATCCTGCCACGAACATTAGTTCCAGGGCAGTAATTCCCTTTCCAATGTTCCCTTACCCACTCTAAACCACTGTTTGGACACTTGACCCTCAGTGTTTTGGAGGACAAGCAACCTAGAAGGGTCACTAGATCTGTTGTTGCTTGATTTCCTTTGTACTTCTTTGTACTCCTTGTCGAGGAACTTTGTCATCGTTCGGCCTGCCGACGTGACCTAGGCTCCCCCGCGAGGTTACAGTGTGACGCATGTCCACGTGTGAGCATGCTGTACAGAACGCCTAGTCATGCCCCACTCTCGCTAGGATCGTCAGGGCAGGAACTTTGGCTGTAGTCTATGTAGAGTTTCCTAACTTAGTTCATGTGAGCCGTTCTACTAAAAGTATTATGAATATGTATTTTGTTTTCATCTGAGTCAACGAGTTCTATTTTATATCATTAGTTATAAGTATTGTGTGTAACACTTATTTGTAATGATGGGAAGAGAAACAGCCACAGTTGGGGGTCAGTGGGTGCGCCAGGCGGGAGGTGGGCCTAACTCACTCCCATTCCTCCCTCCCTCAGTGCTAGGGGAGCCTTTGTCTATCCCAGAGGAGAGAGAGAAATTACGTAATGGTTGTCAGTGGGCGGTCCTTAGTAGTTCACGTTGGGCTCACTAGAGGGCCGGGTATAAAAAGGGAAGTCTAGCCATTTTTTCATCAGAACTCATTAGGCAGAGCGACTTCTCATTTCCCTTGCTAACTATATATATTCTTCTGACTGATGGGAACTTTCTCTACTACCTTACATTCTTATCTCCTCTTTTCCCTGCCTGTTTAACTTCCATGGTCCCGATGGTGCAGAGCTAGTCAGCCAACGTATTATCGCTTGAGTCCTCACGAGATACTTGCCTATTAGATAGCCTATTTAGGAAGGGTTGACTTAGAATAGGATTGATTTATGTTTGTTGCACTTGTATATGCATTTCCCTGTGTGTTATTATTATTATTCCTGTTTTCTGCTAGTCTAGGTAATGCTAGACTGGGGTAAGGATTTTCTGTGTTACGAGTTGTTGTTTGATGCAGTGGTTAAGCGATAAACCTGCATACTCGTTTCGGTTCAGTGAAGCCTAGGTTGTCTTCGCGGCTGACTGTGTTGAGTTAATAATTTACAGTGCGTGAGGGCAAGAGCCTATCCACCCTGTATTTTATTAACAGTTTGTTTTTACTTTGTCAAGGAGCCGGGAGAAAACCAGATACAAGGGATCTGGATTTCTCAAAGTGCACTTGTTAGTTTTAACGTAATACTTTAAACAGTTGTGAGGACTTCGCTAGGCTACGAGCCGTTTTTGCTCAGTCACTGCTACCTTTTGCCCACAGTACCCCAGCTAGACTTTACTCGATTAGTAGATACAGAATAGTATTGAAGCTTTCCTTATGTATGATATTGTTTATGCACTATTGATTTCATGTGTTGCAAGCTTGGCTACTTTAGTGATTAGTGGCCCACGAGCACAATCCGAGTAGGCTATTGCCGTTGCATTTGCGGAGTACTTCTTTTTAATGTTTGCCATTTACTATTGCATATTCTTTTAATTATTCTTATGCCAATTTAAACCTTTAACACCTTACGAGCGGCCTATTTGGTTTATTTATGTGTACCGCCCAGCGGGGTGTTTTTAGCCAAAATAGGGCTGTTTACGTGATCATTTTCCTGCCTAACTAAGACCCAGAACGTAAAACAAGTATCTATCCCTGAAAGGGCATAAACAGAGCTTTCGAATGACACCATAACGATCCTTGTATGATGGATAGTTTTCTTGCAATAACCGTGCAACGCGAGTGCAAAAAGCAGGTAATTCGGTACTTTCGGTACATAATTGAGTATGTAGCGAGTGAGAGAGGGAGGAGGGAGCTGAGATTTGTGTCAGTAGGTTCGCCGCGGTGGTCTGGAGCAGTCATACGCTCGCTAGTCTCCTGCCACCACTTGTCTCTCTCTCTCAGCCACATTACGTGCTGAAATTGCCACTCGACCTATGTCGAGCGCCGCCACATAGTCCAGCTTTATTTAACTCGACTTAAGTGGTAAGCCGCTTTTTAAGGGTTAATAGTATTTAATTGCCAGTGTTTTTGCTTATTGAATTACTGTTCAAAATCCGATACGTACTTCTTACGAGCATCCGAGAAGCATCTATCTTTTTTCAGAAGATTCCTTGCTCGATGCTTAAGGACTATTAATTAACGTAACGTAATAGTGCCGATCCGAAGTAGAGGGTGGAGGACTTCTTAAGTTCATAGTCAAGGGTGGATTACTTCGGCTTCGGCCAACACTATTCTTTTGTGTTGTTGTTTCTTACTTCATTGTTTGATTGTTGACCAGACTAGATAATTCCTGTCTCTTTATTAGTCTGTTGTTGAACACTAGTACCGAGTTCTTGTATACCCCGTTATAGCAGATTGAACTCTGGAGGGTATTGGTGTTTTTTGTTCGGCTGGCAGTACTCAGGGGTTGGGATCGTGTGTTTCCGTTGTGGCAGCGAGCCGTATTAGAGTCCTGATTGAGAGCCCTTGTGTACCCGAGTGCCAGTTCGTAACAAATGGCGACCTTGCTTAGGATTTTGTGAACAGTATAAATTTTTGCAGAGTTGTACAACATTTGTTTGTTTGTATTTTAGCGTGCATATTGAAGAATATTTTTGTTTTGTATGGCAATTAGTAAAGCATTTAAGAGACTCCAGTTAATTTAGTAATTAGTGCTTGCATAGGAAGTTTAACACTTTTGTCTCGAGAATTTTTTTGTGGACTTCAGCATGTCGTGCATTAGCACTGACGATGAGCGAGAGATGTCATTTGAAGGTGTGCCGTTAGTAACCAGTGAGGAGGATGCTAGAGTTTTTGTGAGTAAGCGGTACCACGTGACGGAGGAGAGGCTGACTGGGGTGGATGTTTGTGGCTTGCACCTGATAGCCAAGGTTTTGGGCATTTCCAATGTAGCAGGGATGTCCAAGGGGGAACTGATTTCCTGGGTGTTGCGTGGGCGACATGGGGTTTCGGAGGAGAGGGCGTTTGGGGGGGTTCCTCCCCAGATCCCCTCTCACTCGACTCCCACAGTGCCGTCCACTCAGTTACCGGAGGTTAGCACTCTCCCACAGAGGGATGAGAATTGGCAGATTGGAGTGCCCTCGGGTGGTGCACGTGGTGGTTCCCCAGTTTTTGCCCCCCCTCCTTCAGTAGTGGCAGCTCCCTCTTCCTGCCTGTCTCCAGAGATGGTATTTAGACTTGAGCTTGCTAAGATTGAGGCTAGGAAGCAGGAGAATGAGACTAGGAAGCAGGAGAATGAGACGAGGAGGCATGAGATTGAGGTTAGGAGGCATGAGGCTGAGCTTAGGTACGACTCGGAGAAATATTGTGCTAAATTAGATTTAGATAAGTCTCGTGCAGAGTCGACAGGGACTCGGATGGGCCGAGAGGGCCAAGTAAGAGAACAGTCCTTGGCCCAATTAGTCAAATTGGTGCCGGTATTTAGTGAAACTGAAGTCACAGAATGTTTTAATCGTTTTGAGAAGAAGTGTAGGGAGCATAATTGGCCTGAAGAGAAGTGGGCAGCTCTAGTGTCCTCAAGACTTACGGGTAAGGGTCTGAAGGCTTATGATGCACTGCCTTTAGAGTCTTGCATTGACTACCCAGAATTGAAGAGAGCTGTCCTACGGGCATACGAGTTGCAACCGGAAACATATCGATTGAAGTTTCGGGGTGTTACAAAGACTAGGGAGGCGACCTTTCTTGAACATGCCCGGGACTTATAACATGCACTTAAAAACTGGACACGTTCTGAGAAAGCTGAGACGGCAGAACAGTTGACTGAGCTGTTTCTGCTCGAGCAGTTTTATAAGTGTATTGGTGCAGAAATGACTTTAACTATTAAAGAAAAGAACCCAAGAACTCTTCAAGAGGCAGCTGAGATGGCTGACCTCAGGTTGTCGCTAATCAGGGGATGTGAATCTGTAAAGCGTGTTGATGCAGTTCCCAAGGGGCGCGATACTCCAAACCCTCGAGCTCAGGACAATCACTATAGATATAAACCTCAGTTTAAAAGCCAAGATACCAGGACTGAACCAAAGACTACAGCCGTCCCATTACAGAAGGGTCAGAACTCCGCCCCTTATCAGAAGAGACCGATAGGGGAAGTGGAATGTTTTCATTGTAGAAAGAAGGGGCATTATGCAAAATCTTGTCCTAGTAAGCCGCCAACTGCAGCCGTGTCTTTGGTGCGCAGCATAGGTGTGGCTGAAATGTCGTCTGGATTTACCCAGGGTAGTTTGCCAGCGGCAGGGTCACAGGCTATGTATAAGACTCAGGAAGGCTCGTCCCCTGTCCGTGATGTCTTTTGCGCCCATAGAGGGACCGGTAGGGTAAGTTGGGCGTGTTGCCAGCATAAGGTGGAAGTTTTGCGTGATACTGGAGCTTCACAGACACTTTTGAAGAATTTCACGGGGCGACCAATTAATGCGGCACGGGTGGTTGTTGTTCAAGGTATTAATGCGACCAGGTCATACCCGTTGGTTCGTGTGGAGCTGGAAGTTGATGGTGTGATTAAGGACTTAGATGTTGGGATCGTTGAGAAATTGCCAGTGGAGGGCGTCGACCTTCTTCTCGGCAACGACTTTGCGGTGCCTACTTTAGACGTTCCACCCTTAGTCGTTGCCGAGAGGCCGGCCAACGTGAGTAGGGAGGAACAAGAGTGGGTAGTGAGTTGTCAACACCAACAGATGGCATGTGTGGTAACTCGTTCCCAAGCATTTAAGGTATCACAGCCTATTTCCCAGGCCTCAGAACAGCGGAGGAAGGGTATTAAGGAGAAGCGGAAGGCTGGGAAAAGTTTGAAGAGTTTAGAACCAGTGGCTCTCCCAAAAGACCCAATAGCAGGACCTTTGACCGAGTCTGTTGTAACTCCAGTGCCTAAGACAGTTGATAAAGTAGTGGAGGAGGCAGAGACTCAGAGACAGCACCGTTACCTGCAGCGAGAAAACCGGATGTCTAAGTTGGATGTTGGGGGAGGGCATGAGTTGTTGACCAAGCAGTTAGACATGTTGGCTCCCACAGACATTCGAAAGTTGCAATTAGAGGATCCAGAGGTTTTGCAGTGTACCAATGGGGCTGTGGAGTTAGAAGAAGATAAGGATGCAAAGGCAGGGGATTTTTTTTTCGTTAATTGAATTTTATACCACCGATATCAAGATCCTAAAAGGAACTGGGAGGGCGGATCAGGTACAGTTGACCAGCTGGTCGTGCCAGAGGGCTGCTGGGAAAGTTTGCTTAGGTTGGCTCATGATTCTCCATTATCAGGACATTTGGGTGCCAAGAAAACGGTGGCGGCTTTGGGGAAATTGTTTTGGTGGCCGGTGATGAAGTCTCATGTGCAGTCATGGATAAACTCATGTGATATTTGTCAACGTGTCGGGAAACCGAACCAAGTTATTCCTAAGGCTCCGTTACACCCTATTCCTGTGATTGGGCCACCCTTTAGTAAAATTATTGTTGACATGGTTGGTCCACTCCCTCCCACTAAGGCTGGAAATAAATTTTTGTTAACCATAATGGATGTTGCCACTAGATACCCCGATGCATACCCTATGAAAAATGGAATGGCTAAGACGGTAGTCAGTAACTTGTTGTGGTACTTCTAAAGGTACGGGTACCCGGAGGAGATTCAGTCTGATCAGGGATCTAATTTCACCTCCAACATGTTCAAGCAAACAATGCAACAGCATGGGATACGAGCAGTAGTATCGTCAGCGTATCACCCTGCGAGTCAAGGGGTGCTTGAGCGGTGGCATGCTACACTTAAAAGCATGCTCAGGTGTTATTGTGCTGACAACGGTATGGATTGGGATCTTGGATTGCCTTATGTGCTGTTTGCTGCTCGGGAGGTACCTGGTGAGAGCCTGGGATTTAGTCCAAACGAGCTGATTTTTGGACACCGTGTCAGGGGCCCCCTTAACATGCTGAAAGAAATTTGGGAGGGGACTGTGCAGCCTTGTCCATTATTAAAGTATGTGCTTGAAAGCCGTGAGCGCATGCTTAAGAGTCTGGAGATGGCAGGTAGAAATTTGACAGAATCACAAGCTTTGATGAAGGACAGGTATGATCGCAAAGTGAGGCTCCGGAAGTTCACTGTAGGACAAGAGGTATTAATTTTGTTGCCTTTGGTTGGTAACCCCCTCTCTGCGAAGTACACTGGACCTTATAAAATTGTAGAAAAAAATTCAGACTTACTGTAGATTACCTTGTTGCCACTCCAGAGAGGAGGAAAAAGAACCAGTTATGTCACGTGAACCTTATTAAAGAGTATGTGAGGCGCCCCTCTGAGCCTCTCACTGTCCCTGTGTTGGCTTGTTGCGGCTGTGGTGGAGAAGGAGAGGGGGACAGTCAAGCTTCAGAGGAGGATAGCTGGGATCAACATGTTTCAGCGGATCAGTGGGCGGGGAACTCGAGCCTAAGGGCTGATGAGGCTATAGCTCATTTGCCTGAGCCGCAGTTTGATGCTATCCGTCAGTTGTTCGGTTCATACCCCACTGTATTTGCTGAACACCCAGGCCTCACTACTCAGGCTATGCATGATGTTGACGTGGGGGACCATCTACCCTTTAAGTCAATCCTGTACCGTGTGCCCCCCATAAAACTACCAGCTCTGAGGGCTGAGTTGGAGTATATGCTCGGTAGAGGGTTGATAGAGAAAGGCACAGTTAAGTGGACTTGCCCCGTAACACTGCAGCCTAAGCCAGATGGCAAGGTACGCTTTTGTATTGATTTCCGTAGGTTAAACGGTTTGACTCCAACTAACCCATATCCTCTTCCTCGGGTTGATGATAGTGTTGGCAATATTGGTAATGCTCGTTTTTTGTCTAAAGTAGATTTAGTAAAAGGTTACTGGCAAGTACCTTTGTCCGAGCGTGCTAAAGAGGTATGTGGTTTTGTTGTGGACGGGAGTACCTACCGGTGCAATGTTATGCTTTACGGACTTAAGAATGCACCAGCAACGTTTCAGAACCTGATGTATGAAATTGTAAAGGACATTCCAAATTGCACCGTATATTTGGACGATGTAATCATTTATGATGACGACTTTGAGAGCCATTGTGAGCACCTTGAGACCTTGTTCCGGAAACTTAGTGAAGCAGGTCTGGTAGTAAATTTGGCAAAGTGTGACTTCGTAAAAGCCACTGTGCAGTACCTTGGGTTTGTAGTGGGAAGGGGACAGGTGTGCCCTCCGCAGAACAAGGTACAGGCTATCAATAAATTTCTGCACCCAACAACCAAGAAGCAGATTATGAGATTCTTGGATATGATAGGCTACTACAGACGCTTCATAAAAGGTTACTCAACGGTGCTGGCACCTCTCACAGATTTGTTATCTAAAGACAAAAAGGTTTTGTGGGCACCTGAGTGTGAAAAGGCTTTCACTTTGGTGAAACATTTGCTATGTACTCACCCGATACTCAGGGCCCCAGACTTTAACAGGCCCTTTCAGCTGGCAACAGATGCTAGTGGTGTACGGGCTGGTGCCGTCTTGCTACAGACAGACAATGAAGGTGTGGAACACCCAGTAAGTTTCTTTTCTAAGAAGTTCAATGCTGCACAAAAGAACTATTCTACAATAGAAAAGGAATTACTGGCGATTGTGCTGTCGCTCAGGCACTTCGAGGTGTATGTTCCAGCCTATGGCCCAGTTGTGGTTATCTATCCAGTTGTGGTTATCATCACCCTTTGAGATTCCTGAATCAATTTCACAATCGCAATATGAGACTGACCAGGTGGTCTTTGATGTTGCAGGAGTATAACCTGGACATCCGTCATATTGCTGGATGTGACAATGTGATCGCGGATTGTTTATCAAGGGTGGATGATCAGTCGTAGGCTATCACAGGTGTGTGGGTTTGAGTGGAGGAAAATAGGCTGCCCTTATAGTGCAGCCGGGAAAAACATATTAAAATATAAAAATCATATAAAAACTCTTTCTTTTGATATAGGTAATCGTATAAGTTTGTCATAGCCTATAGAGTTTGAGTATTCCACGAACTATCAAACGGCTGAGCTGCTGTAAGCTCGCTCTGGGAGCATGATATTGTGTCTTTTTGCTATTGTTGGGAGGAGTTATAAAATGTGATTTTTTTTTTAATAATAAGATGTGTTTTGGTGATAAACTCAGCTTTGTTTTAGTGCCATGCGGTCGCTGGGTGTGAGGGGCTTGATGGGGTTCTGTGTTTGTCAGATTTTAGCTCAGGGTTGAGCGAGTAAAATCTTGGGGGAGGTGTGACGCATGTCCACGTGTGAGCATTCTGTACAGAACGCCTAGTCATGCCCCACTCTCGCTAGGATCGTCAGGGCAGGAACTTTGGCTGTAGTCTATGTAGAGTTTCCTAACTTAGTTCATGTGAGCCGTTGTACTATACGTATTATGAATATGTATTTTGTTTTCATCTGAGTCAACGAGTTCTATTTTATATCATTAGTTATAAGTATTGTGTGTAACACTTATTTGTAATGATGGGAAGAGAAACAGCCACAGTTGGGGGTCAGTGGGTGCGCCAGGCGGGAGGTGGGCCTAACTCACTCCCATTCCTCCCTCCCTCAGTGCTAGGGGAGTCTTTGTCTATCCCAGAGGAGAGAGAGAAATTACGTAATGGTTGTCAGTGGGCGGTCCTTAGTAGTTCACGTTGGGCTCACTAGAGGGCCGGGTATAAAAAGGGAAGTCTAGCCATTTTTTCATCAGAACTCATTAGGCAGAGCGACTTCTCATTTCCCTTGCTAACTATATATATTCTTCTGACTGATGGGAACTTTCTCTACTACCTTACATTCTTATCTCATCTTTTCCCTGCCTGTTTAACTTCCATGGTCCCGTTGGTGCAGAGCTAGTCAGCCAACGTATTATCGCTTGAGTTCTCACGAGATACTTGCCTATTAGATAGCCTATTTTGGAAGGGTTGACTTAGAATAGGATTGATTTATGTTTGTTGCACTTGTGTATGCATTTCCCTGTGTATTATTATTATTCCTGTTTTCTGCTAGTCTAGGTAATGCTAGACTGGGGTAAGGCTTTTCTGTGTTACGAGTTGTTGTTTGATGCAGTGGTTAAGCGATAAACCTGCATACTCGTTTCGGTTCAGTGAAGCCTAGGTTGTCTTCGCGGCTGACTGTGTTGAGTTAATAATTTACAGTGCGTGAGGGCAAGAGCCTAACCACCCTGTATTTTATTAACAGTTTGTTTTTACTTTGTCAAGGAGCCGGGAGAAAACCAGATACAAGGGATCTGGATTTCTCAAAGTGCACTTGTTAGTTTTAACGTAATACTTTAAACAGTTGTGAGGACTTCGCTAGGCTACGAGCCGTTTTTGCTCAGTCACTGCTACCTTTTGCCCACAGTACCCCAGCTAGACTTTACTCGATTAGTAGATACAGAATAGTATTGAAGCTTTCCTTATGTATGATATTGTTTATGCACTATTGATTTCATGTGTTACAAGCTTGGCTACTTTAGTGATTAGTGGCCCACGAGCACAATCCGAGTAGGCTATTGCCGTTGCATTTGCGGAGTACTTCTTTTTAATGTTTGCCATTTACTATTGCATATTCTTTTAATTATTCTTATGCCAATTTAAACCTTTAACACCTTACGAGCGGCCTATGCGGTTTATTTATGTGTACCGCACAGCGGGGTGTTTTTAGCCAAAATAGGGCTGTTTACGTGATCATTTTCATGCCTAAATAAGACCCAGAACGTAAAACAAGTACCTATCCCTGAAAGGGCATAAACAGAGCTTTCGAATGACACCATAACGATCCTTGTATGATGGATAGTTTTCTTGCAATAACCGTGCAACGCGAGTGCAAAAAGCAGGTAATTCGGTACTTTCAGTACATAATTGAGTATGTAGCGAGTGAGAGAGGGAGGAGGGAGCTGAGATTTGTGTCAGTAGGTTCGCCGCGGTGGTCTGGAGCAGTCATACGCTCGCTAGTCTCCTGCCACCACTTGTCTCTCTCTCTCAGCCACATTACGTGCTGAAATTGCCACTCGACCTATGTCGAGCGCCGCCACATAGTCCAGCTTTATTTAACTCGACTTATGTTGCTCGCCGCTAAATAAGGGTTAATAGTATTTAATTGCCAGTGTTTTTGCTTATTGAATTATTGTTCAAAATCCAATACGTACTTCTTACGAGCATCCGAGAAGCATCTAACTTTTTTCAGAAGATTCCTTGCTCGATGCTTAACACCTTACGAGCGGCCTATGCGGTTTATTTATGTGTACCGCACAGCGGGGTGTTTTTAGCCAAAATAGGGCTGTTTACGTGATCATTTTCATGCCTAAATAAGACCCAGAACGTAAAACAAGTACCTATCCCTGAAAGGGCATAAACAGAGCTTTCGAATGACACCATAACGATCCTTGTATGATGGATAGTTTTCTTGCAATAACCGTGCAACGCGAGTGCAAAAAGCAGGTAATTCGGTACTTTCAGTATATAATTGAGTATGTAGCGAGTGAGAGAGGGAGGAGGGAGCTGAGATTTGTGTCAGTAGGTTCGCCGCGGTGGTCTGGAGCAGTCATACGCTCGCTAGTCTCCTGCCACCACTTGTCTCTCTCTCTCAGCCACATTACGTGCTGAAATTGCCACTCGAGTTATGTCGAGCGCCGCCACATAGTCCAGCTTTATTTAACTCGACTTATGTTGCTCGCCGCTAAATAATGGTTAAGGACTATTAATTAACGTAACGTAATAGTGCCGATCCGAAGTAGAGGGTGGAGGACTTCTTAAGTTCATAGTCAAGGGTGGATTACTTCGGCTTCGGCCAACACTATTCTTTTGTGTTGTTGTTTCTTACTTCATTGTTTGATTGTTGACCAGACTAGATAATTCCTGTCTCTTTATTAGTCTGTTGTTGAACACTAGTACCGAGTTCTTGTATACCCCGTTATAGCAGATTGAACTCTGGAGGGTATTGGTGTTTTTTGTTCGGCTGGCAGTACTCAGGGGTTGGGATCGTGTGCTTCCGTTGTGGCAGCGAGCCGTATTCGAGTCCTGATTGAGAGCCCTTGTGAACCCGAGTGCCAGTTCGTAACAACAGTTTCTATAGGGATAAGTAGAGAGAAGACGGCCTGCCGCCCTCTATAATATTATCTATTGTTACGTGGACTCTGCCACTCGGCACAGGTAGTCTCAAGCCTCTGAGACCGCTGTGCTAGAGATAGGGCTTAGTGAGATACCCTCACGGGCACTCTGCAGAGACAAGTCCTTGGTGCACCGAGTCTGTGGCATCCGATATGACTGTGCAACGTAAAGGTTTAAACACCGCCCCTGGTCCCCCGAACCCTAGTGGTTAAGGCCCCATTAATTGCTCTTTCCATTCACATATGCATAGCCTACGGGAGTTGCAGTTGGGATGTGTGTACATGCTTAGATTGATATGCAGGATTCGAAGTTGCATAATAAATCGTAGGCAGTGTCCACCATTCTTTAACTGTCTACGTGGTGCGATGCATAAGGTGTTGTTTTTCGGTGTGAGCATCCTGGATTCGAATCCACGGACTGCCACATGTGTTTGTAAATTTCATTAATCGATTTTAGGAGTATAGTTGGTTGTTGGAAGGAACATAATAATTGATATTGGTTCAGGGGTAATTTATCGAGAGGACTTCCCTAGTGGTTAAGGCCCCATTAATTGCTCTTTCCATTCACATATGCATAGCCTACGTGAGTTGCAGTTGGGATGTGTGTACATGCTTAGATTGATATGCAGGATTCGAAGTTGCATAATAAATCGTAGGCAGTGTCCACCATTTTTTAACTGTCTACGTGGTGCGATGCATAAGGTGTTGTTTTTCGGTGTGTGAGCATCCTGGATTCGAATCCACGGACTGCCACATGTGTTTGTAAATTTCATTAATCGATTTTAGGAGTATAGTTGGTTGTTGGAAGGAACATAATAATTGATATTGGTTCAGGGGTAATTTATCGAGAGGACTTCCCTAGTGGTTAAGGCCCCATTAATTGCTCTTTCCATTCACATATGCATAGCCTACGTGAGTTGCAGTTGGGATGTGTGTACATGCTTAGATTGATATGCAGGATTCGAAGTTGCATAATAAATCGTAGGCAGTGTCCACCATTCTTTAACTGTCTACGTGGTGCGATGCATAAGGTGTTGTTTTTCGGTGTGAGCATCCTGGATTCGAATCCACGGACTGCCACATGTGTTTGTAAATTTCATTAATCGATTTTAGGAGTATAGTTGGTTGTTGGAAGGAACATAATAATTGATATTGGTTCAGGGGTAATTTATCGAGAGGACTTCCTTAGTGGTTAAGGCCCCATTAATTGCTCTTTCCATTCACATATGCATAGCCTACGTGAGTTGCAGTTGGGATGTGTGTACATGCTTAGATTGATATGCAGGATTCGAAGTTGCATAATAAATCGTAGGCAGTGTCCACCATTCTTTAACTGTCTACGTGGTGCGATGCATAAGGTGTTGTTTTTCGGTGTGAGCATCCTGGATTCGAATCCACGGACTGCCACATGTGTTTGTAAATTTCATTAATCGATTTTAGGAGTATAGTTGGTTGTTGGAAGGAACATAATAATTGATATTGGTTCAGGGGTAATTTATCGAGAGGACTTCCCTAGTGGTTAAGGCCCCATTAATTGCTCTTTCCATTCACATATGCATAGCCTACGTGTGTTGCAGTTGGGATGTGTGTACATGCTTAGATTGATATGCAGGATTCGAAGTTGCATAATAAATCGTAGGCAGTGTCCATCATTCTTTAACTGTCTACGTGGTGCGATGCATAAGGTGTTGTTTTTCGGTGTGAGCATCCTGGATTCGAATCCACGGACTGCCACATGTGTTTGTAAATTTCATTAATCGATTTTAGGAGTATAGTTGGTTGTTGGAAGGAACATAATAATTGATATTGGTTCAGGGGTAATTTATCGAGAGGACTTCCCTAGTGGTTAAGGCCCCATTAATTGCTCTTTCCATTCACATATGCATAGCCTACGTGAGTTGCAGTTGGGATGTGTGTACATGCTTAGATTGATATGCAGGATTCGAAGTTGCATAATAAATAGTAGGCAGTGTCCACCATTCTTTAACTGTCTACGTGGTGCGATGCATAAGGTGTTGTTTTTAGGTGTGAGCATCCTGGATTCGAATCCACGGACTGCCACATGTGTTTGTAAATTTCATTAATCGATTTTAGGAGTATAGTTGGTTGTTGGAAGGAACATAATAATTGATATTGGTTCAGGGGTAATTTATCGAGAGGACTTCCCTAGTGGTTAAGGCCCCATTAATTGCTCTTTCCATTCACATATGCATAGCCTACGTGAGTTGCAGTTGGGATGTGTGTACATGCTTAGATTGATATGCAGGATTCGAAGTTGCATAATAAATCGTAGGCAGTGTCCACCATTCTTTAACTGTCTACGTGGTGCGATGCATAAGGTGTTGTTTTTCGGTGTGAGCATCCTGGATTCGAATCCACGGACTGCCACATGTGTTTGTAAATTTCATTAATCGAATTTAGGAGTATAGTTGGTTGTTGGAAGGAACATAATAATATAGATCAGGGCAGACAGTAATATCACTTCTACTGAAATTACTGCGTTCGTCCGATATTGACCACATAAGACTCAATATTTAAGATGCTAGTCCGAGAGTACCTTAACAGGACTTCATCAACGGTTGATATACTGATCAAAACAGTCAAGTAGTTTCTTCTACCTCTGAAATACTCGCATTAGTTCGGTATGGCGCCCAACAGTAATTCGCCAGACGGTTACTACATGTTACGGTGCCATACTTAAGATCTCAAGCCCAATCAACCCATCTGTAACTACTTCACACAGCCGGCCCACCTAGACGGCCTACGGGGAAGCAGCCGACAAGAATCAATCACCTCCAGAAGTGTCCACTGGAGACATCCATCGAGAAGTTACCATGCCGGGAGACCAAGAGAAGAAGATAAAGTGACAACAAGTGGGAAAAGTGTCGAGTGTATAAAATAAGCAGAGTTAACCCAAAAGTGGCTTAAATACGTATAAATCCGCACCAGTGTTAATAAGCGGGTCCATAAAGCTTCGAGTTGTACTCCCATACAGTACAAGTGACACGGATCAATATTTTCCCATCCACCAGTGAATCCATTTTGAATTAACACATGTTAACCTATTTTTGAGACCTCAGTGACTCTGCCGAAATTTACCAAAGTGCGAAAAAATATTTCAGAGTCTACCCGTGACACCCCATTTTCTATACGACCCAGCTGCATACCCATAGGGGTACTTGACCTTGAACTTTAAACACCTTGACATTCCTGAAAGAAAGCGACAGTGGTCACCCCCACTACTAGAAACACTTCTCCATTGTCTACCCAGTGTCTTTAAACCTATCTCGAAGATTTAGTGAAGTTGGTCAGTAGCAAGTGCTCCCTATCTAGCTCCGCGACCGTGCTAGGAGTCAGTGATAAAATTAAGTGCAATTCACTGACAGTGATACGTGTTGTTATATGCTCAGTTAGAGATTATTTCTCCAATATAGTGCAGATAAATAAAGCTGTATTATTAAACCATATCTTGTGATACACATATCCTCTGTTTTCCTTTCATTTTATATGTACGTATTTGAACTTAGAAGTACCAGTGGAGTAGAACTCACCATATCCAATTGTTAATCCTGCATAAAATCAGGGCATAACAATATATAAATATATATATATATATGAGTATATATCACAAATACACGTGAGCCACTAAATGTTTCTAATTTCTAAGTGGGGTTCGCACCGCCGACCGTCAGGACGATAGCCGATGCTTTAATCAACTACACCACGGCAGTCTAAAAGACACTCAACCCTCTATCCTATTTATGTTAGGGAGAAGGGAAACCCAGTAGGCGAATATATTTTCAATTCATACCTACAGTAGTCGTAGGATCCATATTCCAGAATACCATTCAAGGATTTCTGAGTGTCCCGACGCAATTCGGGCCGAAATTAATTTAATTTAATTCTAACCCACCAAGCATGAGAGTTACAAATATTGAGTATATATCACAAATACACGTGAGCCACTAAATGTTTCTAATCTCTCAGTGGGGTTCGAACCGCCGAAGGTCAGGACGATAGCCGACGCTTTAATCAACTACACCACGGCAGTCTAAAAGACACTCAACTTCTATCCTATTTATGTTAGGGAGAAGGGAAACCCAGTAGGCGAATATATTTTCAATTCATACCTAGTCGTAGGATCCATATTCCAGAATGCCATACAAGGATTTCTGAGTGCCCCGACGCAACTCGGGCCGAAATTGATTTAATTTAATTCTAACCCACCAAGCATGAGAGTTACAAATATTAAGTATATATCACAAATACACGTGAGCCACTAAATGTTTCCAATCTCTAAGTGGGGTTCGCACCGCCGACCGTCAGGACGATAGCCGACACTTTAATCAACTACACCACGGCAGTCTAAAGGACACTCAACCCTCTATCCTATTTATGTTATGCTATTGTCCTGACGGTCGGCGTAACGATAGCATAACAAAAATAGGATAGAGGGTTGAGTGTCTTTTAGACTGCCGTGGTGTAGTTGATTAAAGCGACGGCTATCGTCCTGACCTTCGGCGGTTCGAACCCCACTGAGAGATTAGAAACATTTAGTGGCTCACGTGTATTTGTGATATATACTCAATATTTGTAACTCTCATGCTTGGTGGGTTAGAATTAAATTAAATCAATTTCGGCCCGAGTTGCGTCGGGACACTCAGAAATCCTTGTATGGCATTCCGGAATATGGATCCTACGACTAGGTATGAATTGAAAATATATTCGCCTACTGGGTTTCCCTTCTCCCTAACATAAATAGGATAGAGGGTTGAGTGTCTTTTAGACTGCCGTGGTGTAGTTGATTAAAGCGTCGGCTATCGTCCTGACGGTCGGCGGTTCAAACCCCATTGAGAGATTAGAAACACATATATATATATATATATATACAGTATATATATATATATATATATATATATATATATATATATATCACAAATACACATAAGCTACTAATTGTTTTTATACTCACAGCCGGACTTGAACCACCGACTGTCAGAACAAGTGCCCATACTTTAATCCACTATACCACGGCGTGATAGAGGATTCTTGTGTGCAGTGGATTAAAGCATGGACGCTTGTCCTGAATTTTGGTGGTTCATGTCCGCCAGGGAGTATATATATATAATTACATTTGTGATCACATTGAATCTTAACCATTGGAATATTTATCTATAATAAGGTCAGCATAACACTATTTTGTAGCATTTTGAATATGGTGTAATTCAAATTTAAATATATATAAGAAATAAATAGTGACCATAATCTGTGACCTTTACCATTCACCTTGACCTTTGAATAACAAAATCACAATATTTGGACAATCATTGCATTGACCAACCAAATTTGCCAGTAGAATTTGGTGACGATACGTAACCCGTTCAGTACAGTTCTGTCGGTTTCATTTCATACTGGATACTAAGACGATTTTATTTAGTTTATGAAGGGCCTCCATAAAATTAGCAAGCTTTCAACTATCTTAACCCTTTTTACTACCACAGATCCTTCATAAGCTCCACACAATCGTCTAATTATAGTTAGAATACAATACAAAATACGTCACCGGTACACAAAGGGTTAAACAGTCTAGGAAGAGTTTAAAGACAATTATCAACACTCTTCTTTTGTTCTTTGACCTTGACCTTTAACCTTAAGTATTATAATTTATATATACCGTATATATATATATATATATATATATATATATATATATATATATATATATATATATATATATATATATACAGTATATACAGTATATATATATATACAGTATATACTGTATACTGTATATACGATTGAAATATATGTTATTTAAGTAAATTGCAACTAACAGTCGTCAGCTTATCGAAAATTGAGTGTTTTTATGATGAAGGTTAACTTATGACCTTGGCCTGTGACCTTGACCTTTGTGTAGGATTATATTTTCGTTTGCTTTGATGTAACCCTAGAACATCAAATAAGTGTGCCAAATGTCATTAAAAGATCATCAGTTAGTTTCAGAGGTATTAAAGGAATAGTTGACCTTGACCTTTGACCTTCATCTTGACCTTCTTGATGTCTGAAAATTCAAAATTTTAATTTTCCCTTAAAGCACAACTGTCTCAACGAATTTTGTGAAGTTTATATGAATAGTAAAGAAATTAACATATTGACCTTATATTTGACATTGACCTGTAACCTTGACCTATCAAATGGAATAATGTTTATTTTCGTATGACCTTGGTCTAGGCATTCCGAATATGCATAATATACCTAATGAGAATCTTACATTAAATAAGAAATACTAGTAAAAATCATATATCGACCTTTAACCTTGACCTTTGACCTTGACCTTCGACCTTTGAATTTCTTATCAAGGATTTAGTTAGCTTAATTAACAGCAATGTTCGTATTAACTAGCATTATGGAAATATTGTAATTCGTATAAACACTTATTGATTACAAATAGTGATCATATACTGTGACCTTGAGATTAGCAAAATTCATGGTGGTACAGGGTTACATTAATGTACATGATGATACAGGATATACGACGCGTTTCACTGGACAACCAGCATTATGAAGTAAGGATAGAATGATATAAAAGGTAAACAGGAATGGTATATATAGAGGGTGGAGGATCAGAGGAGGCGAAAATCAGGGGGAAAAAGTCTGCTATTGGTGGAGGGGTATTCTAGGAGTGTAAAAGAGAGATCCGCTTCACGCAGGTGCACTGGATGCGGGAAGGTGGTGGTCGGTTGGTGGGGTCGAAGCTGATTGGCTGCGTGTCGAGGGGCGTGGCCTAAGTTGCGTAGTACGTGTGGCGCCGGCAGAAGACGAAGCTGAAGGAGGTAGCGCGGGGGGCTGCGTCAAGGGCACCGGGGGGCGAGGGGGGGCGTTAGGTCCTGTAGGATAGTGCCTTTTGGCAGAAGGAAGGATCTGAAGGTCCAGAGTTTGGTTGTTGATGTTAGGATGAAAGGCTTGGATATATAATGCTTCGAGTATAGGTAATCTCCTTGGGTCACTTTCTTTATCGAGTATGGTGGTGTGTTTCTCTAACTCATTGCGTGTGAGGTGGGGGTGGTTAGGGGTGAGAGGGGCGAACTTTTTTATGGGTACCATCGAGGAAGAGCTCCTAGCTGCCCAATGACCCGCCGTCTACTGTAGATACGTGGATGACATCTTCGTTCAAATCAAGGACCTCCACGAACTACAGGAACTCCAGCGTCGCTTCATGACCTCCTCCGGACTTAACATCACCTTTGAAAAATCAAACAATTTACAACTCCCCTTCCTCGACATCCTCGTAGCCCTGAACGACCATGGGTTCAAAACCACCGTCTACACTAAACCAACTAACACAGGACAATGCCTCAACGGCGATAGTGAATGCCCCCGCCGTTATCTTCTATCCTCCATCTCCACTTATGTAAGGAGAGCCCTCACGCACTGCTCTACCTGGGCCGACACCCACCAGGAACCAGAAAAACTATCCCAAGTTTTAGTGAATAACGGTTACTCCAACTCCGACATCTCCAGCACCATCAACCACCATCTTGAAAAATGGTACACCTAAAGCCCTCCCAACATTGACCCCCCCCATTGAAATTAAGATCTTCTACCGCAATTTTATGTTCTCTGAACACAAAAATGATGAGGCCGTCTTAAAAGAAATAATCTCCAAGCATGTCCACCCAACCAACCTGGAAAACAAAATCAAATTAATAATTTATTACAAATCCCCCAAGACCTCCAACCTCGTTCTCCGCAACAAACCAGCTTCCACTAAGATAAAGAGCCCGATGACCGACGATCACGTCATTTACCAACATACCTGTAATTATGAGGACTGTGGACCTCATTCCTATATTGGCATGACGCAGACTCATCTTTCACGTCGGTTAGCTCTTCACCTTCAGGCTGGAGCCATCAAAGACCACTATCTCACCCCTAACCACCCCCACCTCACACGCAACGAGTTAGAGAAACACACCACCATACTCGATAAAGAAAGTGACCCAAGGAGATTACCTATACTCGAAGCGTTATATATCCAAGCCTTACATCCTAACATCAATAACCAAACTCTGGACCTTCAGATCCTTCCTTCTGCCAAAAGGCACTATCCTACAGGACCTAACGCCCCCCCTCGCCCCCCGGTGCCCTTGACGCAGCCCCCCGCGCTACCTCCTTCTGCTTCGTCTTCTGCCAGCACCACACGTACTACGCAACTTAGGCCACGCCCCTCGACACGCAGCCAATCAGCTTCGACCCCGCCAACCGACCACCACCTTCCCGCATCCAGTGCGCCTGCGTGAAACGGATCTCTCTTTAACACTCCTAGAATACCCCACCACCAATAGCAGACTTTTGCCCCCTGATTTTCGCCTCCCCTGATCCTCCACCCTCTATATATACCCTTCCTGTTTACCTTTTATAAGGGGCAACCCTGCCTACACGCTTGCATCCCTGATAATAGATCAGAAGGTTAAGCAACGTAGGGTCTGGTCGGTAGTTGGATGGGTGGCCACGCCAGCACAGCAGTTGCTGGGTGGGTTTGGCATGTCCTGCTCCAGCAAAGGCAGTAGCTGGTTGGGTGATTGCACCCGGTACCGACATTGACCAGATGTTGCCCTAGGGGTGGGTGAAATTTCCCTGGCTTGCCACCAGGGTTCAAGTAGCCCAGGAGTGTTGAACAAACTCCATTCCCTGTCAGTTCCGTCTCACTCAGACGAAAATGAGTACCTGGATTCATGGTGGCTAAAATGAATTCAGGGGCCTGATTGGTGGCTTCCTACAACCAATCAACACACGAGACTGAGAACTTGGTTAGCCACCAGGATTGCTCAGTGGCCATTGGGCAGGCCTTCTCTCGTGTTCGCCTCGTCCCACCCATACGTTAAACTGGGTACCTGGAGTGTAAAATCGGCCTTGGCGTAGGTCGTATCACTAGGGTAAATTTGATTACTTGCTTCACCTTTCCTATATACTTCCGTTCCGTTCCGTTCCTTTTATATCATTCTATCCTTACTTGATAATGCTGGTTGTCCAGTGAAACGCGTCGTATATCCTGTATCATCATGTACATTAACACCTTACGAGCGGCCTATGCGGTTTATTTATGTGTACCGCACAGCGGGGTGTTTTTAGCCAAAATAGGGCTCTTTACGTGATCATTTTCATGCCTAAATAAGACCCAGAACGTAAAACAAGTACCTATCCCTGAAAGGGCATAAACAGAGCTTTCGAATGACACCATAACGATCCTTGTATGATGGATAGTTTTCTTGCAATAACCGTGCAACGCGAGTGCAAAAAGCAGGTAATTCGGTACTTTCAGTACATAATTGAGTATGTAGCGAGTGAGAGAGGGAAGAGGGAGCTGGGATTTGTGTCAGTAGGTTCGCCGCAGTGGTCTGGAGCAGTCATACGCTCGCTAGTCTCCTGCCACCACTTGTCTCTCTCTCTCAGCCACATTACGTGCTGAAATTGCCACTCGAGTTATGTCGAGCGCCGCCACATAGTCCAGCTTTATTTAACTCGACTTATGTTGCTCGCCGCTAATTATGGGTTAATGTAACCCTGTACCACCATGAATTTTGCTAATCTCATTCATCTACTTCCTGCCACCCAGCGAAAATTCATCAGAGACCTGGAAACTTTGAATAATAAAATTTCCAACGCAGAAATTGCCATTTCTTTCAACCTCGTACGTATTAAAGAAAATGTATTACCTGGCTTTACTAACATATATATATACATATATATATATATATATATATATATATATATATATATATATATATATATATATATATATATATATATATATATACATACAGTATACAGGTATATATATTTAAGTAATAAGCCATTGCACAGTCAGTTTTCCAAAACTTTAGTAATCTTTTAATAAATAATAAAAGTTGACCTTTGACCTTGACCTGTGACCTTTATGTAACAGTAAATGTTTGCATTGACATTGCTCATGACACTCAAATAAGCATGCCTAATTTCATTAAAACCCATCAGTTAGGTTCATTTATATTAATAGAATAGTTGACCTTGACCTTTATTTTGACCTTTATATTTATCAACATTTATTATTTTCGTTTCACTTAAAGTGCAGCTATCTCCCCAAATGTTGTGAAGTTTGCATGACAAGTAAAGAAAATTGCATATTGACCTTTTATTTGACCTTGACATGTAACCTTGACCTTTCATATGGAATAGAATAGTTTATTGTATGACCTTGGCCTAGGTATTCCGAATATACATGGTAAGCCTAGTGAGAATCTAACAGTGTAGTCTAAGAACTACTAGTAAACATCCTATTTTGATCTTTGACCTTGAACTTCGGCCCTACCCTTTAGAATGTGTATCTCTAATGTGTGCAATACGATATCAAGGTTACCAGTAACTTGTATAGTGAAAATGAAGACATTTGAGTAAAAACTAAAAATATATACTATAAGTTGACCTTTCCACCTTGACCTGTGACCTTGACCTTTATGTAAGAGTAAAACAAATATTCATTGACATTGCCCAGGAAAATCAATAAGCATGCCTAATTTCATTAAAACCCATCAGTTAGGTTCATTTATATTAATAGAATAGTTGACCTTGACCTTTATTTTGACCTTTATATTTATCAACATTTATTATTTTCGTTTCACTTAAAGTGCAGCTATCTCCCCAAATGTTGTGAAGTTTGCATGACAAGTAAAGAAAATTGCATATTGACCTTTTATTTGACCTTGACATGTAACCTTGACCTTTCATATGGAATAGAATAGTTTATTGTATGACCTTGGCCTAGGTATTCCGAATATACATGGTAAGCCTAGTGAGAATCTAACAGTTAGTTTAAGAAATACTAGTAAACAAACTATTTTGACCTTTGACCTTGAACTTTGACCTTACCCTTTAGAATGTGTATCTGTAATGTGTGCAATACGATATCAAGGTTACCAGTAACTTGTATAGTGAAAATGAAGACATTTGAGTAAAAACTAAAAATATATACTATAAGTTGACCTTTCACCTTGACCTGTGACCTTGACCTTTATGTAAGAGTAAAACAAAATATTCATTGACATTGCCCAGGAAAATCAAATAAGCATGACTAATTTCACTAAAACCCATCAGTTAGTTTCACATTCTGTATATTTATAGAATAGTTGACATTGACCTTTGACCTTGACCTTCATGATATGTCTCAAAATTTATAATTTTCCTTTTCATTTAAAGTGCAACTATATCACCAAATGTTGTGAAGTTTGCATGACAAGTATTGAAATGTTCATATTGACCTTTTATTTGACCTTGACCTGTAAACTTGACCTTTCATATAGAACCGTATAGTTTCTTTTATGACCTTGTCCTAAGTATTCCGAATATACATTGTAAGTTTAGTGAGAATCTAACAGTTAATATAAGAAATACTAGTAAAACAAATATTTTGACCTTTGACCTTATCCTTCAGAATATTTATCTAAAAAAAAATCAATAAGATATCGAGGTTACCAGTAACTTGTATAGTGAAAAGGAAGAAATTTGTGTAAAAACTAAGGCACATGAAATTTTGACCTTAGTTTTAACCTTGACCTTTGACCTTAACCTTTAACACCTTAAGAGCGGGTGGTGGAGTATATTTCACTCTGCCGCTCAGCGGGTTTTTTTTTACCATAAATGGGGTTGTTTCCGTGCTCTTTTTCATTCATAAACAAGACCCAGAGCGTAATACAAGTATGTATCCCTCAAAGGGCGTAAATTGAGCTTTCCAATGACACCCCAACCATCCTTCTACGATCACTGGTTGTCTTGTAACGATCGTGCAACCGAAGGGTAAAATCGATAAAATACGGTAATTTCTTTATATAATTACGTATGTAGCGAGGGGGTGAGGGTGGATGTAAGTGGAGTACATCTCATTTGGTCCACGGTGGCCGTGGCGAGCGGTCATGAGGTAACCCATGCTCCTCCCGTCACTCGTCTCTCTCTCAGAGCCAATATTGCGCCAAAATTGCATTCGGACTTAAGTCGGGCCCCGCCACATAGTCCAAATTTTTCGATACAGACTTAAAACGGGCCCCGATAGACAAGGGTTAAGTTACTTCGAAAATGTCTTTTTGACTGACCTTCGCATCGACCAAATGAATATACCTGTGAAATTTGGTGAAAATCCATTGAACGGTCTAGGAGGAGTTTCCGGACGGACGACGACGGACGACGACATCAGACAAGCTGACTGATGGTGCAAAGTATACGGGCGGGATCTCTGTGCGCGATACCACTCTGCTTCGCAGAGTTCAAAAACATTATTTGTCAACAATATCGCTATTGTTTGTCTGTAACTACATTTTAAGATACGGTTCTAATAGAGCAAATATTCGAGGGGTGTGTTTTTTTGGCATTTCAATATAAACAAAATAATGTTAGCCGTTATACTTAGAAATACGTAATGGGATATTAACCCTTTCAAGATCCGATTATGCATTTCTGTCTGTTTCTGGCTATATTACGACCGGGACTCGTATAAAACAAGGGCTCTTAATCATTGGACTAGAAAGGCACACAGCCACAACGGTAACACTAGATCCAACCATCAAACTTATAATGCCGGCGCACAAAAACACCTATACCCTCCAGAGTTAAATCTGCGATAGCGGGGTATCCTCTAACTCGGTATAAATGCACTACTACTACAGGCTGATGATCTCTGATACAGCCTGATCACAACAACATACAGTTACGTTAATAATGTATACAAGGAAAAAGATAGAGAGCTTAATTAAATCACTGGAATGATTTAATGCAAACAAGAAGAAGGTATAATTAAAGTTACTCTAAACAATAATAAACTGTCACTCCTATATTAAAGAAAGTGAATGAAAGTCCTAAAGCATCGAACAGGAATCTTCTGAAGAAAGTCTGATGCTGCTTAAGATGATCAAATCGGATTTTGAACTGTTATATAAGGGTGCTCTCTTGAGAGATCCAGATCGCTAGTATCTGGTTCTCTCCTGGCGACCCTCTTCAAGTCAAAGCAAAACGAGTTAGCACAGTGTTGGGTGGCAGAGGCAAAAGCCCTCACTAACAACACAGTGCTAAACTCACAAGGTACACAGTCAGAAAGACAACCTAGGCTTCCCATGCATCCGTTGCGATTGTACCAGTTCAACAAAACCTGGTACACATCGGAAATCACAACATCAATAGCCTCACCCCTGTCTAGCATTAAATAGCCCAGGAGACAACCAAGAAATAGGTAGGGAGACACCGCGAGTGTGTCGAACCTCTACAGACAAAATGTTAACCCCTCCAACATGTCTAACTAAACATGTAATATCTGAGAGCTTCAGCACATAATACCATGGCCGATATATGAAATCGTGCAGAACCAAAGGGGAGTTATGATGTTAAATAGATTAGAAGAATAAGAGGTAAGAAGTTGAGAGAGAGAGAAAGTGTTCTATAGGTGGAAGTCGGAGACAGATGGCAAGGGAGGTGTGAAGGTTATGCTGGTCAAGCAAGCTCTGAGCAAGGAAGGTACAAAGGCAGCAAGGAGTGCGGGGGGGGGCTACCTCCTGCTGCGGCAGGAGGGCGGCAAAGCGTCCAGCCACTCAGAGGGTCCGGCCGTGGCATGACGTCACCGAGACAACGCGTAACACTACGCGCACAACCCTCTGCCTCCTGCACTTACTCACTCACACTCTCTAGCTGTATCATTCAGTCTTATACATTAAACTTATTTTAACTGATGATATAAAATATAATGCATTATCACAGACGAAAATAAAGATCACTTCTATACTGCCCATGGCATGACGATTCACAAGAAAGAAAGTATAACATTCTCTGATAACTGTAGCCTATTTCACTGCTCTGGCGAGCACTAGTGGCTACCGGGAGGCGATTCTGCCAACGCTGGTAGGCGTCACACCCCGCCCAAGATATGGGACGCTCAACATTAGGCGAGCACAATATCTGACAAGGCAGAATGCCGACAAGACCCACCACAACCAGCCACTCCGCCAGAAATTAAATGCAAAGCTCACTCACAAACAAAACAACATTTTAGCATAAATAAAATCTTATAAACCCTCCCAAACATAATAGTATAATTTTAGCCTGGTATACTCCCAGAGCGAGCTTCACAGAGCCCAGCCTCCTAAGTGAAAGACAGGTTCAACTCAGGACTTTAGCTGTAACATTGGCAACTTACAATTAACTATCAAAAGAAAGAGTTTTTTTATGCGATTATTTTTTTACATAATTTTAATGTTGTTTTTGACGGCTGCTCTAGAGGGGCAAGCCTGATTTTTCTCCACTCTCAACACACACTGACTGAACGGCGAGGGTTCTCCTGCAAACAAACCCTCCCGTGACAAACAATCAGCCAAAACATTATCAGTGCCCTTATCATGCCACACATCCAACTTGTGTCTTGGTAGCAAAACAACACCTGACACTGATAAACTGCCCAGTGTATCACACGACTGGCATTTCTCTTCGCTCTCTCCGGCAACGGGGCCTGCCAATAACCTTTCACTAGTTCTACCTTCGTGATTAGCGATGCAGCCCCGATGCGGTCTATGGTATCGTCAACTCTAGGTAAGGGATAGGCGTCTGTCAGGGATAATGCTTCCACACTCTTGCAATCACCATACACACGGATCTTGCCACTCAACTCAGGTTGCAAACTCACTGGCAACGACCACTCACGATATCCCTTATCCCTCAGACCCTTGGGCAATGGATAGGTGTCTGTCAGGGATAATGCTTCCACACTCTTGCAATCACCATACACACGGATATTGCCACTCAACTCAGGTTGCAAACTCCCTGGCAACGACCACTCACGATATCCTTTATCCCTCTGACCCTTTTTCCACATGTCGTTTCGCTCTGTTTTCACGACAGGCTGTTGAGCAGGATTTATACGGTAGGGAATTAACTTGAACCTTGCACTGTCTCCAGCCTCCATGTCGGATTTTACCCCGTATATCAGGCCTGGAGAAGCAACAAACATGCGGATGTACTGCCACAGCCTAGTAAACAACTTATCTCGCAGAACAATATGCCTAGTGCCCTCCCACAACCCAGCCGAGACCGCAGCTTCTAACCTGTAGTCTCCCTCCTTCTCCTCCTTCGTCCCTAGAACAGACAGGTCATGAGAGGGACAATCAGTACCACCTGTGCAGTCACTCCCATAGTTCATTATTGCTAAGGCTTCCCCGCCGATACCGTACATGCGCACCCCCGCATTCCTTACGACTACATCTGCCTGCGCAGCATCACCGCTTTTAGCGACATGGCCAGATATAGTCGGTCTATGGTAGGGCTGTTGCATTCGACTAGAGCAGCATTGGGAGGCTATACGACGACCGGGCACATCCACTCCACAGCCAACCTCATCAATCTGCTCAATGTCCTCCTTCTGACCACCACCCTTGGCAGCCATGGGTCGACCTTGACCTGACAACCATGTCCAAGCCTCGTCTCCCACCTTGAACCACCGAAACAACGAGGCTAACGGTCTGCCAACATTCAAGTGACCTGCCCGCGGAACATCTTGCACCGCCTGAGTTGTGAGGCTCGGGTGCTCGGCACACCCAGTGGGGTATGAACCGAGCTGGTGCTGGAGCGCTGCACACTGCTGCTCAGGCAGGTGCTCTAGCGCTTCCACAGCCACCAGACTCGTGTCCCCCGCCCACTGCTCCGCCGAGACATGACAATCCCAACTCTCCTCCACCTGTGCCCTACTGCCCCCCTCTCCTTCTCCACCTTGGCCGCTGCAGACCAACACAGGGACAGTAGGCTGCTCTGGTGGTTGCCTCACAAACTCCTCCAACAGGTTCACATGACATGTTGCCCCGTCCTCGTGTTCGATACACAACGTTCCCACTACTCTCCTCCACCTGGGAACTACTGAGTCGCAGAGTGCCATCACGCCCAATCCATGTCACTAGGGGTGACAGGTTCTGGGGCCACTCCGGAGCTCACCTCTGAGTCAAGTACTAAGCCGCTAAGGAGAGCCGCTGGAGCAAAACTCACAAAACTCCCAACTTTAGCTTGCTCCTTCCGACCGTTCCTCCGCTGGTCTAGAGACTGAGGAATAGGCTGTGACACTTTGGATGCAAGAGATCTTGTAACAACGCATGCCATAGGTTGTACTTGACACTTCTCTACCCACTCCTGTTCCTCCCTACTCACGTCGGCCGACTTCTCGGCAACGACTAAGGGTGAAACCTCAGAAGTAGGCACCGCAAAGTCGTTGCCGAGAAGGAGGTCGACGTCCCCAACAGGCAAGTTCTCCACAATTCCAACATCCAACTCTCGTGTCACACCATCTACCTCCAGTTCCATCCTGACCAACGGGTATGACCTGGTAGCATTGATACCTTGCACGACAACCACCCGTGCCGCGTTTATTGTTCTACCAGTAAAGTTCTTCATCAAAGTCTGAGAGGCACCCGTGTCTCGCAACAGCTCAACTCCATGCTTCTTACCAGCCCACTTCACGCAGCCACACCCTCGATGGTCGCAAAAGACATCGCGGACAGGGTTCGAGCCTTCCGGATTCTTCTCCACTGGCTGTGTCCCAGCCTCTGACGTTATATCCCGGGCAAACTCAGACGACTTCGGGGACATCCCAATATTGCGAGCCAAAGACACAACTGCATTAGGTAGCTTGCTAGGACAGGATCGTGCAAAATGCCCCTTCTCATGACAATGAAAACACTCTAACTCTCCCTTGGGCTTCCCTTGAGGTGGGGAAGGGCTCGGACCCTTCTTAAACGGGACGGTATTAGGTTTATGGTCAGACTTAATATCATTGCTCTTGTTGTTATTGTTATATGGTGTATCACTGACTCGGGGGGGTGGAGTGTTGCGCCCCTTGTTACCTGCATCGTTCCGTTGTGCAGACCCGCACCCATGAATCAGCGATAGCCTACGGTCAGCAATCTCAGCTGCCTCCTGAAGAGTTTTCGTTTTTTTTTCTTTAACACCTTACGAGCGGCCTATGCGGTTTATTTATGTGTACCGCACAGCGGGGTGTTTTTAGCCAAAATAGGGCTGTTTACGTGATCATTTTCATGCCTAAATAAGACCCAGAACGTAAAACAAGTACCTATCCCTGAAAGGGCATAAACAGAGCTTTCGAATGACACCATAACGATCCTTGTATGATGGATAGTTTTCTTGCAATAACCGTGCAACGCGAGTGCAAAAAGCAGGTAATTCGGTACTTTCAGTACATAATTGAGTATGTAGCGAGTGAGAGAGGGAGGAGGGAGCTGAGATTTGTGTCAGTAGGTTCGCCGCGGTGGTCTGGAGCAGTCATACGCTCGCTAGTCTCCTGCCACCACTTGTCTCTCTCTCTCAGCCACATTACGTGCTGAAATTGCCACTCGACCTATGTCGAGCGCCGCCACATAGTCCAGCTTTATTTAACTCGACTTATGTTGCTCGCCGCTAAATAAGGGTTAAGATTCAATGTCAAATCACCGCCCGTACACTTGAATTTTTTTCTAGAAGCATCAGCTGTTTCAACTCCTCAAACGTCGATGCCTTCTCAGAACGCAGCCAGTTTCTAAATGTATCGGAGAGATCCCGAGCATGCTCAAGAAAGGTGCACTTACGACCCTTCGTTACACCCCGGAACTTCAATCTGTATGTCTCTGGTTGTAACTCGTACGCCCGCAGAACAGCTTCCTTCAATACCTCATAATCGATGCAAGACTCCAAGGGCAACGCATCATATGCCTTGAGTCCTTTGCCAACCAACCTAGAGGAAACAAGGGCTGTCTACTTAACCTCGGGCCATTGGTGATCGGCACTTCTTCTCAAAACGCATGAAAAATTCGGTGACACCCGACTCGTCAATTACAGGGACTAACTTAAGAAGGTGCGATAAAGACTGATCAAGACCTCGATTCCCAGAACCGAGACGCTGCCCTGTTGACTCCACCCGAGACTTTTCAAGATCTATTTCTGCACAGTACTTCGTAGCCTCAACCTGAAGCTCAGCTTCCCGCTGCTGCTGCTGCTGCCTGAGCTCAGCCTCACTTATGGCCTTTCTCTCCTCAGCCTGAATCTTAGCCATCTCAAGCTGCTGCTTCATCTTAGCCATCTCAAGCTGGAAGAGCATATCTGCCGTTAAACCTTGAGGAGGAGGAGATGCAACAATTGGAGACTCACCCCAGTGCAAACCACGCTGCCAGTGACTATCGGCCAGCGGGAACGTACCCGGCTCCAGAGCCCGAGGGGGCGCCATGGTAGGAGTCGAGTGGAATGGGGGCTCGGCCGAAGGTGCCCCAGCTCCCGCTCCACCCGAAGCCCCAAGCACCCCGCCGAGCACCCAGGCCACCAGGTCACCTCTCGACATGCTGCTAGTGCCCACATGCCCCATGACCGTGTCTCTTTTTCTTCTGCTCTCATTTGGAAGGACCATATTACCAGTCTAGCTAAGGCAGCCTCCCAGAAGCTGGGTGTGCTCAACCGCCTTAGGGGGTTCTTTTCACCTGCACAGCTTCTTGCTCTGTACAGGGGCATAGTGAGCCCTTGTATTGAGTATTGTTCACATGTGTGGGGAGGTTCCTCTCACACTGCTTTCCTAGACAAAATTGAAAGGAAGGCCTTTCGTATCATTAACTCCCGTCCACTCACCAACTCTCTGCAATCTCTCTCTCTCTCCGCCGCAATGTTGCATCTCTCTCGCTATTCTATCGCTACTATAATAATCAGTGTTCCTCAGAGCTATCCCAGTGCATACCACCTCCTTTACGTAGGGCACGTGGTACCCGTCTTGCAACTCAATCCCACCCCTACTCTGTGCAACTCTCCAACCCAAGAGTGAAACGTTACTCTCAAACTTTCTTCTACTCAACAGCTGAGCTCTGGAACTCTCTCCCAGAAGCAGTCTTTCCCTCTTCCTATGACTTAAATTGCTTCAAACTCCGTGTGTCCAGGCATTTTGGCTCGAACGTCCCTTGATTTTGGCCCTGTCACTCTTTCAACTATGGGGGAGGCACTCGCTATAGGCAGTTATGCCTTTTGCCTCCCTCAATCACATAGAAAAAACAAAACAAAAAACAAACACTGGAGACCATACCGATCAATCCCCGACACCTGGTCAACAGTAATAGGTATCTCCAGAAACTTCCTTGCATCCTCCTCACTAGATATTACTCTAATGCTTTCTAATAACCCCGCTGCTGCACCTCAGAGTCTGCTTCCCATACTGTCCTCACTGTACACTGATCCGTCGTCTGACATAGTGTCCACTGAAAATTCTCAACGTTTATTAAAAAAAGGAGTACCTAAACTCTCATGTAGCACTATTCACTTAAAAATGCTTGAAGACTCTTAACACCTTACGAGCGGCCTATGCGGTTTATTTATATGTACCGCACAGCGGGGTGTTTTTAGCCAAAATAGGGCTGTTTACGTGATCATTTTCATGCCTAAATAAGACCCAGAACGTAAAACAAGTACCTATCCCTGAAAGGGCATAAACAGAGCTTTCGAATGACACCATAACGATCCTTGTATGATGGATAGTTTTCTTGCAATAACCGTGCAACGCGAGTGCAAAAAGCAGGTAATTCGGTACTTTCGGTACATAATTGAGTATGTAGCGAGTGAGAGAGGGAGGAGGGAGCTGAGATTTGTGTCAGTAGGTTCGCCGCGGTGGTCTGGAGCAGTCATACGCTCGCTAGTCTCCTGCCACCACTTGTCTCTCTCTCTCAGCCACATTACGTGCTGAAATTGCCACTCGACCTATGTCGAGCGCCGCCACATAGTCCAGCTTTTTTTAACTCGACTTATGTTGCTCGCCGCTAATTAAGGGTTAAGTGTTATACTACTTGCCGAAAAAAAAAATCTGTGTCCACTATGTTCCTTCAAACAAAAACAAATGACCACAACACTCCTGCAATATTTCTCTAGGTTCACAAAATCCTGGCAAGGTCGCCATTTGTTACGACCGGGACTCGTATAAAACAAGGGCTCTTAATCATTGGACTAGAAGGGCACACAGCCACAACGGTAACACTAGATCCAACCCTCGAACTTATAATGCCGGCGCACAAAAACACCTATACCCTCCAGAGTTAAATCTGCGATAGCGGGGTATCCTCTACCTCGGTATAAATGCACTACTACTACAGGCTGATGATCTCTGATACAGCCTGATCACAACAACATATAATTACGTTAATAATGTATACAAGGAAAAAGATAGAGAGCATAATTAAATCACTGGAATCATTTACTGCAAACAAGAAGAAGGTATAATTAAAGTTACTCGAAACAATAATAAACTGTCACTCCTATATTAAAGAAAGTGAATGAAAGTCCTAAAGCATCGAACAGGAATCTTCTGAAGAAAGTCTGATGCTGCTTAAGATGATCGAATCGGATTTTGAACTGTTATATAAAGCAGGAACAAGATATGACAAGTGTAGGGACATACAGTGTTAACTTGCACGGGAATAACGATAAATGTGCAATAGTATTATCTCCAACAACAAAAGAAGTACTTCCTCAGGCAACGCAAAAGCCTGCTCGGGTTGTGCAACTCAACAACAACCAAGGCTTACAATCTATCTATCTATCTATCTATTGCCTGACGCCGTGATCCCCGAAGGGGTGGCCACGAACGAACCGCCCCCATGCACCTCTGTCCCCAGTCAGTCGACGCCCCTCCCCCCAACCAGCACCGCCTTCGTTCATGTAGTTCCTCACTCCATCCTTCCACCTCATATTCGGTCTACCTCTCCCCCTCTGTCCCTCCACCTCGCTCTCGTACACCCTCTTAGTCATTCTCTCGCTTTCCATACGTTCCATATGGCCGAACCATCTCAAGTTGTTCCTTTTCACACTTTCCAGCACATCTACCTCCACACCACACCTCCTTCTTACTTCCTCATTAGTCTGTCTATCCCTCCATGTAACTCCGCACGCACTCCTTAAGTAATTCATTTCCACTGCTCTCACTCTTGGTCTGAGTCTCTCAACCAACGTCCATGCTTGCTTCCGTAAGTCAGTGTCGGGATTACCACACTGTCATGCAAGGACTTCTTCACTTCCATACTGACCACCCTATTTCTTGTTACTGCTTTTAGCGTTCCTACAACCCTCTTCCCCTGTTGTACCCTTTCCCGCACCTCTTCATCCATAGTCCCATCTTTACTCAACACACTGCCCAGATACTTAAAAGAGTTGACGATCTCCATAGCCTGACCGTTCAGCTTCACCTCACACTCTGTGACTTCACCCCTTTCGAAGACCATAACCTTGCTCTTCCCCGTATTTACCTTCAAATTCCGTTTTTCGCACACTGTTCCAAACTCATTTACCAGACCCTGCAACTCCCATTCATTATCACTCATCAGAACTGTATCATCCGCAAACAGCAGTATAGGTAGCTTCCACTCAATTCCCTCCCTTTTCAGCGATACACCAACATTCACTGCTCTTGATAGTATTTCTTTCATGACTCCATCCATATATACAGTAAACAACCACGGGGACATCACACACCCCTGTTTCAAACCAACATTCAGGTCAAAGAACTCGCTCTGCTCACTCTCCACACGTACTGCCGCCTTTGCACCCTCATACATGCTCTTCACTGCTTTCAGCAACTTGCCCTCTACTCCGTATATTCTAAGTACTTTCCACAAACCTTCTCTATCCACTCTGTCATAGGCCTTCTCCAAGTCCATAAAGGCAACATACACCTTTTGTTTCTTCTCCAGATACTTCTCCACAACACAATTCAGGGTAAAAATCTGATCTACACATCCTCTTCCCTTCCTAAAACCTCCCTGCTCGTCGCCTATCCATTTCTCTGTTCTCACTCTCACTCTCTCAATCACTACCCTACTGTATACCTTCCCTACTACGCTTAGAAGACATATTCCTCGGTGGTTACCACACACTCCTCTTTCCCCTTTGCCCTTATATTTACAATCAACGTGAATAAAAATGCTGCATACATAACATAAGAGCTTATAATCCTAATCGGGTGTCTGCTAGGCGAATAAATTCTAGCTGGGATGTCGTGGGCTAGAAAACAATGGCTGAGCAAGCGGCTCGTAGCCTAGCAAGGTCCTTAACACCTTACGAGCGGCCTATGCGGTTTATTTATATGTACCGCCCAGCGGGGTGTTTTTAGCCAAAATAGGGCTGTTTACGTGATCATTTTCATGCCTAAATAAGACCCAGAACGTAAAACAAGTACCTATCCCTGAAAGGGCATAAACAGAGCTTTCGAATGACACCATAACGATCCTTTTATGATTGCTAGTTTTCTTGCAATAACCGTGCAACGCGAGTGCAAAAAGCATGTAATTAGCCACTTTCCCGATACAATTCCTTATATAGCGAGTGAGAGAGGGAGGAGGGAGCTGGGATTCGTGTCAGTATGTTCGCCGCGGTGGTCTGGAGCAGTCATACGCTCGCTACTCTCCTGCCACCACTTGTCTCTCTCTCTCAGCAACATTACGTGCTGAAATTGCCACTCGAGTTATGTCGAGCGCCGCCACATAGTCCAGCTTTATTTAACTCGACTTATGTGGTGAGCCGCTAATTAAGGGTTAAGACTGTACGGCCAAATTACGTTAAATGACGGGGTGCTCTCTTGAGAGATCCAGATCGCTAGTATCTGGTTCTCTCCTGGCGAACCTCTTCAAGTCAAAGCAAAACGAGTTAGCACAGTGTTGAGTGGCAGAGGCAAAAGCCCTCACTCACAACACAGTGCTAAACTCACAAGGTACACAGTCAGAAAGACAACCTAGGCTTCCCATGCATCCGTTGCGATTGTACCAGTTCAACAAAACCTGGTACACATCGGAAATCACAACATCAATAGCCTCACCCCAGTCTAGCATTAAATAGCCCAGGAGACAACCAAGAAATAGGTAGGGAGACACCGCGAGTGTGTCGAACCTCTACAGACAAAATGTTAACCCCTCCAACATGTCTAACTAAACATGAAATATCTGAGAGCTTCAGCATATAATACCATGGCCGATATATGAAATCGTGCAGAACCAAAGGGGAGTTATGATGTTAAATAGATTAGAAGAATAAGAGGTAAGAAGTTGAGAGAGAGAGAAAGTGTTCTATAGGTGGAAGTCGGGGACAGATGGCAAGGGAGGTGTGAAGGTTATGCTGATCAAGCAAGCTCTGAGCAAGGAAGGTACAAAGGCAGCAAGGAGTGCGGGGGGGGCTACCTCCTGCTGCGACAGGAGGGCGGCAAAGCGTCCAGCCACTCAGAGGGTCCGGCCGTGGCATGACGTCACCGAGACAACGTGTAACACTACGCGCACAACCCTCTGCCTCCTGCACTTACTCACTCACACTCTCTAGCTGTATCATTCAGTCTTATACATTAAACTTATTTTAACTGATGATATAAAATATAATGCATTATCACAGACGAAAATAAAGATCACTTCTATACTGCCCATGGCATGACGATTCACAAGAAAGAAAGTATAACATTCTCTGATAACTGTAGCCTATTTCACTGCCCTGGCGAGCGCTAGTGGCTACCGGGAGGTGATTCTGCCAACGCTGGTAGGCGGCACACCCCGCCCAAGATATGGGACGCTCAACATTAGGCGAGCACCATATCTGACAAGGCAGAATGCCGACAAGATCCGCCACAACCAGCCACTCCGCCAGAAATGAAATGCAAAGCTCAATCACAAACAAAACAAAATTTTAGCATAAATCAAATGTATAACCCCTCCCAAACATAATAGTATAATTTTAGCCTGCTATGCTCCCAGACCGAGCTTCACAGAGCCCAGCCTCCTAAGTGAAAGACAGGTTCAACTCACTCAGGACTTTAGCTATAACATTGGCAACTTACAATTAACTATCAAAAGAAAGAGTTTTTTTATGCGATTAATTTTTTATCTAATTTTAATGTTGTTTTTGACGGCTGCTCTACAGGGGCAAGCCTGATTTTTCTCCACTCTCAACACACGCTGACTGAACGGCGAGGGTTCTCCTGCAAACCAACCCTCCCGTGACAAACAATCAGCCAAAACATTATCAGTGTACTTATCATGCCACACATCCAACTTGTGTCTTGGCAGCAAAACAACACCTAACACTGATAAACTGCCCAGCGTATCACACGACTGGCATTTCTCTTCGCTCTCTCCGGCAATGGGGCCTGCCAATAACCTTTCACTAGTTAGCGATGCAGCCCCGATGCGGTCTATGGTATCGTCAACTCTAGGTATGCGATAGGCGTCTGTCAGGGATAATGCTTCCACACTCTTGCAATCACCATACACACGGATCTTGCCACTCAACTCAGGTTGCAAACTCACTGGTAACGACCACTCACGATATCCCTTATCCCTCAGATCCTTGGGCAATGGATAGGTGTCTGTCAGGGATAATGCTTCCACACTCTTGCAATCACCATACACACAGATCTTGCAACTCAACTCAGGTTGCAAACTCCCTGGCAACGACCACTCACGATATCCTTTATCCCTCAGACCCTTTTTCCACATGTCGTTTCGCTCTGTTTTCACGACAGGCTGTTGAGCAGGATTTATACGGTAGGGAATTAACTTGAACCTTGCACTGTCTCCTGCCTCCATGTCGGATTCTACCCCGTACATCAGGCCTGGAGAAGCAACAAACATGTGGATGTACTGCCACAGCCTAGTAAACAACTTATCTCGCAGAACAATATGCCTAGTGCCCTCCCACAACCCAGCCAAGACAGCAGCTTCTAACCTGTAGTCTCCCTCCTTCTCCACCTTCGTCCCTAGAACAGCCAGGTCATGAGAGGGACAATCAGGACCACCTGTGCAGTCACTCCCATAGTTCATTATTGCTAAGGCTTCCCCGCCGATACCGTACATACGCACCGCCGCATTCCTTACGACTACATCTGCCTGTGCAGCATCACCGCTTTTAGCGACATGTCCAGATATAGTCGGTCTATGGTAGGGCTGTTGTATTCGACTAGAGCAGCATTGGGAGGCTATACGACGACCGGGCACATCCACTCCACAGCCAACCTCACCAATCTGCTCAATGTCCTCCTTCTGACCACCACCCTTGGCAGTCATGGGTCGACCTTGACCTGACAACCATGTCCAAGCCTCGTCGCCCACCTTGAACCACCGAAACAACGTGGCTAACGGTTTGCCAACATTCAAGTGACCTGCCCGCGGAACATCTTGCACCGCCTGAGTTGTGAGGCTCGGGTGCTCAGCACGACCAGTGGGGTATGAACCAAGCTGGTACTGGAGCGCTGCACACTGTTGCTCAGGCAGGTGCTCTAGCGCTTCCACAGCCACCAGACTCGTGTCCCCCGCCCACTGCTCCGCCGAGACATGACAATCCCAACTCTCCTCCACCTGTGCCCTACTGCCCCCATCTCCTTCTTCACCTTGGCCACTGCAGACCAACGCAGGGACACTAGGCTGCTCAGGTGGTTGCCTCACAAACTCCTCCAACAGGTTCACATGACATGTTTCCCCGTCCTCGTGTTCGATAGCCCCGTTCCCACAACTCTCCTCCACCTGGGAACTACTAAGTCGCGGAGTGCCATCACGCCCAACAATGTCACTAGGGGTGACAGGTTCTGGGGCCACTCCGGAGCTCACCTCTGAGTCAAGTACTAAGCCGCTAAGGAGAGCCGCTGGAACAAAACTCACAAAACTCCCAACTTTAGCTTGCTCCTTCCAACTGTTCCTCCGCTGGTCTACAGACTGAGGAATATTCTGTGACACTTTGGATGCAAGAGATCTTGTAACAACGCATGCCATAGGTTGTAGTTGACACTTCTCTACCCACTCCTGTTCCTCCCTACTCACGTCGGCCGACTTCTCGGCAACGACTAAGGGTGAAACCTCAGAAGTAGGTACCGCAAAGTCGTTGCCGAGAAGGAGGTCGACGCCCCCAACAGGCAAGTTCTCCACAATTCCAACATCCAACTCTCGTGTCACACCATCTACCTCCAGTTCCATCCTGACCAACAGGTATGACCTGGTAGCATTGATACCTTGCACCACAACCACCCGTGCCGCGTTTATTGGCCTACCAGTAAAGTTCTTCATCAAAGTCTGAGAGGCACCCGTGTCTCGCAACAGCTCAACTCCATGCTTCTTACCAGCCAACTTCACGCAGCCACACCTTCGATGGTCGCAAAAGATATCGCGGACAGGGTTCGAGCCTTCCGGATTCTTCTCCACTGGCTGTGTCCCAGTCTCTGACGTTATACCCCGGGCAAACTCAGACGACTTCAGGGACACCCCAATGTTGCGAGCCAAAGACATAACTGCATTAGGTAGCTTGCTAGGATAGGATCGTGCAAAATGCCCCTTCTCATGACAATGAAAACACTCTAAGTCCCCCTTGGGCTTCCCTTGAAGTGGGGAAGGGCCCGGACCCTTCTTAAACGGGACGGTATTAGGTTTATGCTCAGACTTAACCCTTATTTAGCGGCGAGCAACATAAGTCGAGTTAAATAAAGCTGGACTATGTGGCGGCGCTCGACATAACTCGAGTGGCAATTTCAGCACGTAATGTGGCTGAGAGAGAGAGACAAGTGGTGGCAGGAGACTAGCGAGCGTATGACTGCTCCAGACCACCGCGGCGAACCTACTGACACAAATCTCAGCTCCCTCCTCCCTCTCTCACTCGCTACATACTCAATTATGTACTGAAAGTACCGAATTACCTGCTTTTTGCACTCGCGTTGCACGGTTATTGCAAGAAAACTATCCATCATACAAGGATCGTTATGGTGTCATTCGAAAGCTCTGTTTATGCCCTTTCAGGGATAGGTACTTGTTTTACGTTCTGGGTCTTATTTAGGCATGAAAATGATCACGTAAACAGCCCTATTTTGGCTAAAAACACCCCGCTGTGCGGTACACATAAATAAACCGCATAGGCCGCTCGTAAGGTGTTAATATCATTGCTCTTGTTGTTATTGTTATATGGTGTATCACTGACTCGTGTGGGTGGAGTGTTGCACCCCTTGTTACCTGCATCGTTCCGTTGTGCAGACCCGCACCCACGAATCAACGATAGCCTACGGTCAGCCATCTCAGCTGCCTCCTGAAGAGTTTTCTGGGTTTTTTCTTTAATTAAGATTCAACGTCAAACGCCGCCCGTACACTTGAAAAATTGTTC
This sequence comes from Paralithodes platypus, assembly GCA_032716605.1. Lineage (NCBI taxonomy): Eukaryota > Metazoa > Arthropoda > Malacostraca > Decapoda > Lithodidae > Paralithodes > Paralithodes platypus. Next base: position 38,375,978 of record CM064483.1, on the reverse strand, counting down.
TAGAAGCATCAGCTGTTTCAACTCCTCAAACGTCGATGCCTTCTCAGAACGCAGCCAGTTTCTAAATGCATCGGACAGATCAGGGGTATGCTCAAAAAAGGTGCACTCACGACCCTTCGTTACACCCCGGAACTTCAATCTGTACGTCTCTGGTTGTAACTCGTACGCCTGCAGAACAGCTTCCTTCAATACCTCATAATCGACGCAAGACTTCAAGGGCAACGCATCATATGCCTTGAGTCCTTTGCCAACCAACCTAGAGGAAACAAGGGCTGCCCACTTAACCTCGGGCCATTGGTGCTCCCGGCACTTCTTCTCAAAATGCATGAAAAATTCGGTGACACCTGACTCGTCAAATACAGGGACTAACTTAAGAAGGTGCGATAAAGACTGATCAAGACCTCGATTCCCAGAACCGAGACGCTGCCCTGTTGACTCCACCCGAAACTTCTCAAGATCTATGTCTGCACAGTACTTCGTAGCCTCAACCTGAAGCTCAGCTTCCCGCTGCTGCTGCTGCTGCCTGAGCTCAGCCTCACTTATGGCCTTTCTCTCCTCAGCCTGAATCTTAGCCATCTCAAGCTGCTGCTTCATCTTAGCCATCTCAAGCTGGAAGAGCATATCTGCCGTTAAACCTTGAGGAGGAGGAGATGCAACAATTGGAGACTCACCCAAGTGCAAACCACGCTGCCAGTGACTATCGGCCAGCGGGAACGTACCCGGCTCCAGAGCCCGAGGGGGCGCCATGGTAGGAGTCGAGTGGAATGGGGGCTCGGCCGAAGGTGCCCCAGCTCCCGCTCCAACCGAAGCCCCACGCACCCCGCCGAGCACCCAGGCCACCAGGTCACCTCTCGTCATGCTGCTAGTGCCCACATGCCCCATGACCGTGGCCAAACACTGGAGACCATACCGATCAATCCCGACACCCGGTCAACAGTAATAGGTATCTCCAGAAACTTCCTTGCATCCTCCTCACTAGTTATTACTCTAATGCCTGTTAACAAACCCCGCTGAGGCACCTCAGAGTCTGCTTCCCGTAGCGTGTCCTCACTGTACACTGATCTGTCGTCTGACATAGTGTCCACCGAAAATTCTCAAAATTTATTAAAAAAAGGAGTACCTAACCTCTCATGTAGCACTATTCACTCAAAAATGCTTGAAGACTCTTAAGTGTTATACTACTTGCCAAAACAAAAATCTGTGTCCACTATATTCCTTCAAACAAAAACAAATGACCACAACACTCCTGCAATATTTCTCTAAGTTCACAAAATCCTGGCAAGGTCGCCATTTGCTACGACCGGGACTCGTATAAAACAAGGGCTCTTAATCATTGGACTAGAAAGGCACACAGCCACAACGGTATCACTAGATCCAACCCTCGAACTTATAATGCCGGCGCACAAAAACACCTATACTCTCCAGAGTTAAATCTGCGATAGCGGGGTACCCTCTAACTCGGTATAAATGCACTACTACTACAGGCTGATGATCTCTGATACAGCCTGATCACAACAACATACAATTACGTTAATAATGTATTAATAATGTATAAGAAAAAAGATAGAGAGCTTATTTAAATCACTGGAATGATTTAATGCAAACAAGAAGAAGGTATAATTAAAGTTACTCTAAACAATAATAAACTGTCACTCCTATATTAAAGAAAGTGAATGAAAGTCCTAAAGCATCGAACAGGAATCTTCTGAAGAAAGTCTGATGCTGCTTAAGATGATCGAATCGGATTTTGAACTGTTATATAAAGCAGGAACAAGATATGACAAGTGTAGGGACATACAGTGTTAACTGGCATGGGAATAACGATAAATGTGCAATTGTATTATCTCCAATAACAAAAGAAGTACTTCCTCAGGCAATGCAAAAGCCTGCTCGGGTTGTGCAACTCAACAACAACCAAGGCTTACAATCAACGTGAATAAAAATGCTGCATACATAACATAAGAGCTTATAATCCTAATCGGGTGTCTGCTAGGCGAATAAAGTCTAGCTGGGATGTCGTAGGCTAGGAAACAATGGCTGAGCAAGCGGCTCGTAGCCTAGCGAGGTCCTTAAGACTGTACGGCCAAATTACGTTAAATGACGGGGTGCTCTCTTGAGAGATCCAGATCACTAGTATCTGGTTCTCTCCTGGTGACCCTCTTCAAGGCAAAGCAAAACGAGTTAGCACAGTGTTGGGTGGCAGAGGCAAAAGCCCTCACTCGCAACACAGTGCTAAACTCACAAGGTACACAGTCAGAAAGACAACCTAGGCTTCCCACGCGTCCGTTGCGATTGTACCAGTTCAACAAAACCTGGTACACATCGGAAATCACAACATCAATAACCTCACCCCAGTCTAGCATTAAATAGCCCAGCAGACAACCAAGAAATAGGTAGGGAGACAACGCGAGTGTGTCGAACCTCTACAGACAAAATGTTAACCCCTCCAAAATGTCTAACTAAACATGAAATATCTGAGAGCTTCAGCATATAATACGACGGCCGATATATGAAATCGTGCAGAACCAAAGGGGAGTTATGATGTTAAATAGATTAGAAGAATAAGAGGTAAGAAGTTGAGAGAGAGAGAAAGTGTTCTATAGGTGGAAGTCGGGGACAGATGGCAAGGGAGGTATGAAGGTTATGCTGGTCAAGCAAGCTCTGAGCAAGGAAGGCACAAAGGCAGCAAGGAGTGCGGGGGGACTACCTCCTGCTGCAGCAGGAGGGCGGCAAAGCGGCCAGCCACTCAGAGGGCCCGGCCGTGGCATGACGTCACCGAGACAACGCGTAACACTACGCGCACAACCCTCTGCCTCCTGCACTTACTCACTCACACTCTCTAGCTGTATCATTCAGTCTTATACATTAAACTTATAACTGATGATATAATATATAATGAGTTGTCACAGACGAAAATAAAGACCACTTCTATACTGCCCGTGACATGACGATTCACAAGAAAGAAAGTATAACATTCTCTGATAACTGTAGCCCATTTCACTGCCCTGGCGAGCGCTAGTGGCTACCGGGAGGCGATTCTACCAACGCTGGTAGGCGTCACAGCTATTATTAGGCTATTTAATTCAGATTAAGAAGGTTATATGGAAGTCAAGAGGGTTGAGATAGTCTTTGCCATAGATCCTTCGTAAGCCGTACAATATCTTCTAATTATAGCAGAAAATACTGCTATACTGCATCTAAATTTTTAAAGGGTAAATATTACCGGTGTTCTAATATTTTGTGAGTCCTCTATATAACGTGTAACAATAAATACATTAATTAAAATAATTACATCCTAACAAGAAGCATACCCTCAATATCGTTTAAAGTGTATACCAAGCTGAATTAGCAATAATGAAAATTAACCATACAATCTAAATAGAAAATCATCCTGTATTCTAATACTTTGCAGTTGTGGTGACTTTATAAACACATACAACTAAATTCAAAATACTTTCTATCTATCAGCAACCTACAATATTATTGCAATTCGGGTTTACATAGATGTTTACAGCTTCAACTTCCTTACAGCCTGATATTGGCAAGTGGTCATACATAACTTGATAACAATATTTGTTGCCAAGAGTAGTGTCCTCAAGCTCACTCAAACCAGGAGTGTTCATTAAATCTACGAGATCTCATGGGATCTCATAAAACCCACGAAATTTCATGGGACTCTTGAGCACTCCTGGCTTAAGCCAGTCTGAGGGGTCCTATTGGCACAGTGAATTTGTTACTGTCTAGAGGACCCCTCAAGCTCACTCAAACCAGGACAGCTTATGAAACCCACGAGATCTCATAAAACCCACGAGATCTCATGGGATTCTCCTGCACTCTTGGTTTAAGCGGGTCTGATGTTGGTATAATGTGCCTAATCTCCCCTGTCACAGCACCTTATTGTACAGGAATGGCTGTTGGTTCACAAGTCTACAGCCACCTCCCAGGACAGGACAGGATGGCTTAAGAAAAGCTAGACAAATAACTATAATTGATGGAGTGGAGGATTAGGGAATGGGAATGGAAGAGTTAGGGGGTGGTATACATGGGAGGGATTTGGGGCTTGGTCATTAGTAGAAGTTAAAGACTGAAAATGAAATTCAGTAGAAGAATAAAAAATGCCTGGGATCAACCAGGCTACTCCATTATTTAGGTATTGGTCGTATACTTATTTTAATTTCCTATGTTTGTTTTGTTTTTGGGGTTTTTTCCCAAATCATAAATTTTATCAGCGGATATTTGCCCAAACATAATTATACAGGTATATACAATTAATTATTTTATGATTTACTCATTTTTCCACTCATTCATTCATCCATTTTGTGTTTATATATATATATATATACCGGGTATATAAATATATATATATATATATATATATATATATATATATATATATATATATATATATATATATATATATATATATATATATATATACAGTATACTGTATATATATTTGTTTTATTTATTATTATTTTATCACTACTATCACCATTATTATTACCATTATTATTAGTAGTAGTAGTATTACCGTATATATTTTTTTGTTTTAATAACTGCAAACACACACCAGTATTAGTTTTCAATGTCATGAACACATAGTGTAGGCTAATAGATAAAGGTCCAATATTGATATAGTTACCGTTTATAGATTGGAATGAGGTCTCCATTGATGATGGAGTCTTGACTACTTTTAAAGATTTTGCTTACTACTCTTTCTTGGTCTATGTCTCTCATTATTTTTTCGTTTTGACTTGACACAATCAAGTTGGTTGATCTCATTCCATTCTTCTTTCGCTTGATTGTTAATTAATATATATATAGGTAACATATTTGCATTTAAGTGTAGTTTTTCATTTGTGATTAGGTCTGGAAATCTTATGTCGAATATAAATATACGTTTTGGGATTTTTTTTTGGATTTCGGTAAAGCTTTCGACACAGTGAATCATTAAATCTTACTACATAAACTAGAAACATATGGAATAAGAGGGATTGGCTTAAAATGGTTAAATAGTTACCTAAACAAAAGACAACAATTTGTTCTGTATGACGATGCTGAGTCCAATGTTACCAATATTGAATGCGGGGTGCCACAGGGGTCGATACTTGGCCCTTTGTTATTTCTTATCTATGTTAATGATATCATCAATATAAGCTCATCACTATTTCCAATCCTTTTTGCTGATGATACGAATGTCTTTCTCCATGGTAAAGATATAAATGACTTAGTATTTCTAATGAATAATGAACTGGCAAAGCTTCTTGAGTGGGTTAATGTAAATAAATTATCTTTAAATATCAGTAAAACGAATCTTATGGTGTTCTGTAATAAAGGAAAATCAACACGTACTATTCCACCTGTGAAAATAAACAACAGCATTACTAAGGTTGAGAAAATCAAATTCTTAGGTGTAATCATTGACTCGAGAATAACATGGGGAGATCATATTAAACATGTATGATCGAAAATATCAAAAGGGATTGGCATATTAAGCAAGGCAAGGAAACTACTCAAGAAATCCACTCCTGTGACACTCTATAATAGTTTTATTTATCCATATTTCACATATGCCATTGATGTTTGGGGAGCTGCAAGTAAATATAATGTGCAGTCAATGCTAAAAACTCAAAAGAAAATAGTTAGAATTATCGTTTCAGCTAAAGATAGATATCACAGTGCTCCAATATTTCATAAACTAAAGTTACTTCCCTTCCCCGAGGATTATAAATTGTGTATAGCCAAAACCATGTTCAACAATATGAAAAATATAATGCTTGCAATAATAAGTGAGATGTTCCAAACTAATAATGCAATTCATTCATATCCGACACGACAACAGGGCCAGTTACATGTACCGCGAGGAAGAACAAAGACGGTGCAATCTACGTTCAAATATAAAGGTATCAATATATGGAATAATATCACGCAGAAGGTAGATCATCGATGTTCATTCTGTACTTTTAAAAAGAAAGTAAAAACATATCTATTGGAAAATTAATAGTAAGCATAACAAAAATATATAATATTTCAATTGTATCAGTAGGAACATTATGTAAGCGTACTTGTTTTTGTTAATTTATATATTCTCTTGACACTCGTGTCGGGAAAAAACTGAGGAAGCGTAGCAGAGAGACCAATATAATTTATGATATATCAGATATCAGTGTGTGTGTGTATGTGTGTGTGCGTGTGTGTGTGTGTGTGAACAAGAGCAGTGTGAATTAGTAAGTCGTTTCCCTAATATTTGATAATGTATAAATAGATACATGTTTTCTATATCAACTTTTCTGTTTTGTCTGCAATTTAGTGTGTAGTGTATATCTCCGAGGACAGATATACCATGAGTATCAAGTCCTCATTGACATTATCTATTATTTTGTATTTCTTGTGTTTCTGATATTCTTGTATTACTGTAAAACTTCATGTCAATACATTTATTTGAATTGAATTGAATTGAAATCTTAGTGCCTTGTTCTGTATAATGTGTAGTTTATATAGTGATGAGATTGTGTCTGTATTAATAGGTACTGGAGGATAGGTCAGTATAGGGAGTATTAAGGCCATACTGTATAATTATAGTTTCATTTTAATTTCAATTATAGCATCTCTGAATCGGTTAAGTTTGGTCAGTATTGCTTTCGTTCGATGATATGTATTAGTTATATGTGTATTGAATCCATATTTGGTTATGTGCAAACCTAGGATTTTACCTTCATTGCTATACTCTATTTTGTCGTAAATTATTAGATCGGGGTATAACATTTTATTTAGTGGGATTACTTTAAATTTTCTTAATTTGTAATTATTGTCCATATGCGTTCATAGTCGTTTATTGATGAAATGGCTCTTTGTACTGTTCTAATAGCTACAGTATATTTGTGTTATTTGCCAGGTGTCATAATAATTTGAGTGATATCATCAGCAAACTGAATTTATTCGGTATTTGGTATCGGTTGTGGGAGTTCGGAGGTATAAATGGCGTAAAGTGTTGGTGACAGACATCCACCCTGTGGCACTCAACTTAATAATGGGATCCTTGGACATAGGATTGTATGTATTGTTATTTGTGCATATTGTTCATCAAGGTAGTTACAGAGGATGCGTTCGTATTGTATTGGAATATTTAATTTTAGGATTTTATATTTTAATTCGGTATGCCAGACCTTATCAAACGTGTTGGCAACGTCCCGAAGGACTATTATTGGTTGTCGGCCTTTACTTTTGGCTCTTACAACTAGTTCAGTTGTGACGCCGATTGCCGTATGAGTTCCTCTGCTGCGTCGAAATCCATGTTGTCTAGGGTTTATTGTATGGTCTATTAGGTTCAATAATCTATTATTAAGGATTCTTTCGTAAATGTTGCCGAACATTTCGAGTAATGATATTGGTCTGTAATTAATTATCTTGGATTTATCTTTTTCTGGTTATACATATAATTTTTGCTAGTTTAAACAGTTGTGGATAGTGGCCTGTGGTCAAACAGGCATTTAGTATATGTGTATATCCTTTGATTATGTCTTGAGGCAAGTTTAGGACCATATTACGTGTTATGCCTGACAAACCTGGAGATCTTTCTTTAATCCTTCAAATATGATGAACTATTTCGCCTTCTGTAATAGGTTCGATTGCCATGCTGTGTATATTAATTATATCTAATGGAGTTTTTTGGTTTTCCTCTGCTTGCATGATTCTTGTTATTTCTTCCTCGTGCTCTAGGTCAAAATCCAGATTTTCTTCATCACTAATTTCAAATATATTCTTCCACTCTCGCCTGAAAGCCTCTTTAATTTAGTTGTCTTTTGTTAATTCTCTACCATTATGAGCTTTGATATGTTTAATGTAATTATCAGAGTTACCCCTTATTTGTTTAATATTATCCCAGAATTTTTTAGGTTCCGTGGTTCTACTGAGGTTTGTCAAAATGTCTTCCCATTTATCTGTCGATTTGTATGCATTCTTCTTGTAACTGTTGTAGTACTGTAATATGATTCATAAGATTTATATTTGAGCCGTAAATATTAATGGTTTGTTGGATTTCAGAGTACATACTTTGTAATAGTCTTATTTTGTGGTAAGGTTTTATATTTACTTTTTAGTATATTGTTATTAATTGCCGTTTTGATATTTGCTATAAGCTTCTCAATTCTGTATCTATTGCTTCCTTATTTTTATTGTAACATATTACATATGTAGATAGATCGTTTCTGTAGTTGGGCAAATTTGCTTTACTCATTATACAGTATACCTTTCTTTGTTTTCTATTTGAATTGGAAATGTTGAGAGAGTCATAATTATTGGCAAATGGTCACTTACTGTTAGTGGTCCTAGCTCAATGTAGTAGTTAAGGTGTGCTTTGATGTTTGTAAAAACTTCATCAGGTATTGACATGCTTCTGTGACCAAAGAAAGTTTTAAAGTTTGGGCCAATATATTTCAATTTTCCTGTATTAATAAGATCGTGTAGTAAACCAACATGATTTATATCTTGGTTGTCAAAAGTTGGGTGTCTACAATTGAAGTATCTGAGGATATAATTCGGAATGTTATAATTAATCAAGTTTAACATGTCATTGACAGGTAGAAAAGGTCTTCTTGGAGGTAGGTAAAGCGTTGCAATTAATATATCACCTAAGGTAGTGTTAATTCTAATCGCTAAGCATTTTGATGCAAAGTTGTCTTATTATTTTTTTTTTTTTTCCAACTTACTTCCTCTCGGGCATAGGCTGAGAGCCTTAACATTCACCGCTTTACAATGAACAGTGAAGCCTGTGAGGTCTTGTTCCAGTCTAGGGAGTGAGACATGTGAAGCACATAGAGTACAACGAGCACCTGCCATCTTGCCTTCACATGAGGCACGGTGCTCACTCATGGCCCGAAACGACCCCATCTCTGAAGCCACCTCGTTCCCGTGCTTCACTGCCTCACCCGCTACACTCGGACTCTCACACTTACACACACACAACGCCACCTGTTGAGCAGATAACTCACCAGGCATTGCACCCCTATAGCATATTTTGAATATGGGAATATTCATACAGTGCTATTTAATCAGGGAACAATGAGGGTATTTAATTGACGTTTCGGTGGGCTTGTGGTAATGCACTGATACTAGGTACAGCACAAATTCCATCCCAATAATATCTTCCCATTGATACATCAGGATTTGAACCCGGGACCTTTGGATTACCAGGCCAGTGGCAAGACCACTCCACCACACCTCCCCTCTATTATGTTATATTTGTAATCTTTATTAACAGCAATACAAACTCCGTCATTTCTCGCATTGTTTGTGTTTTTGCTATAAAGGTCATTATTAAAGAGCTTCATTTGTTCACTATAATCACTGCCATGGCTATCAATTAATATAATATCCGGATCTAAGTCAAGGTAAGTGTTTGATAGATTGTGTTTATTAGTTCTCCAGTGCCTGACGTTGTGTTGGACTATGTCATTATGTGTCTTGTTTGTTCTTTGTATATGGTTGTTTGGGTGGTGATCTATCACTCAGTCCGTTTCTGATCTTTTTAAAAGACGTCTCATCTGGGTTTTTTTTAATTCTGTTTGCGAATTTTGATGTTTCCTTGTTATAATAAAACGAAGATCAGTCTCTCTTCAAAGCATTTATTGTTATATGTCCATTTGATGGTATCCTTAACTATGGCTTGATACACTTCAGCATTATCAGGTGATTTTGTAGGGAAATTACTATTGGTGGTTGTGTATAAGTTTTGGCCTACAGTAGGTCATCTGCCTTCCATGTTCTTTGTTCTGATACAGTTTGTTGTTCCCTGGCTTTCTGAACGCAGGTGCTTGTTGTTTCAATCCTTGAGAGGGAGTGTCTTCTTGGTTGTTGCCCTTCGCTACCAGTGTGATCCCTAGTTAGAGCCGTGGCTCCAACCAGAGCAGTAGCCCCTTCTATGTCTGGCTCGTCTTCATCGTCCATTGGTTGTTCAATATGTGTAGCGCCCAGCACCGTCGGGTTGTTTGGAAACCACATTTCAGGTAGGTCATTCTCCTTCAACATTTTGTTCAGTTCGTCCTTATAAGTGCCAGGTTTCCTGAAGTTTAAGGCATGAGCATGCATGATGCTTATAAGTATCTTAGTATGAGTGATATTGCTAAGTTAAATTTTTGTTTCGTTTTCTTGCCTGGCCTCTTTTGTAGCAGCTTTAACAACTTCAGCTAAAGTTGTGGTTTCTGTTTTCATTTGTTCCTGTTGTTTTTGCTCCTTCTCTACTTTTTTATTTCTTTTCTTATGGGGCATGCCCTAATTAGGGTTCTATGATCATATGTTGGTTTGTCTGTTCGGATGCAATTCAGGCAGACTTTGAAGTTGTTGCAGTTTTGAAATGTGTGGCCAGTTTCTGTACATTCCGAGCACAGCAATTGTTCTTGATCACAGTCTTTCTGAGCATGATCCTCCATTTTGTAGCACTAAAAACAGGTCAAGATGTGGTAATATTCTTCTTGTACACCCTGTTGTGCTGCCATACTCATATTGAAGGCTAAAAATCCATTATCCATAATCTTATTTATCATAGAGGTCTCTTTAACTCATATTTTTATCATTATAATTTTGATGACTTCATCTATTTTGAGCCATTGGTTTTTATCCTCAATTTCTTATTTTGAATCATCTGAGTTATGGCTGCCTATATGCTTGGTAAGTTGTTTAATTATTGCTGTTCTTTTAACTCTTACTTCGGGTGGTATTATAAATCTGATGCCATTGTTTTCAAACATAACCTGAGCTTGCTCTTGTAGCAGTGTATCAGCATCTTGCTCGCTCCTGCACACCGCTTAATAGCCACGTCCCCTATTAGTCTTTACGACACACGCAGTTGGATACGTGAGGCATAATCATTTTCAGTCCTTCGCCATAAAAGGAAGCCCTCCCATACCACCTGAGGGTGAATCTGAAATAAATGACTGGAGAGTAACATCCTTTCTTCTTGACCTCAATTTATGTTTGTCATTTCGCATTTTGTCGACCGGTGTCGAATTTACACATGTACAGTATATGCTAGCACCTGGCCAGCAGGATCAAACTGATTACACTGGTTACAGACTAAATTCACATCCACAGTAATTCCAACAGTACAGTAGTATCCCGTATGCACCCTCTATGCACAGACTACATGCCAATTGGCGGTTGGGGTTAAGCAAAGGTGAAAATGGCACAAACTAGATAATCAAGTGAGTTGCTTTGGCATATGGAAACATATGAAGGTGATTCATTTGCAGCCACTCCCTCTTGGGGATTACAGTGTCTGGCCATACAATGATAGACAATTCGCGCTCTGAAGGTAGTTTACAATATTAAACTGCCTCTCAACTAGGGCATGTGAAGCAATCAACATCTTATGAACATACAGTAGATCAACAAGCAGTAGATTTATATTATTGACAAGTGAAGTTATCTTAAACATATTCTTATAAAAGTATAAGTTGGGAAGGTGTGTGTGTTACACTAATTTGGACTTGGCCGTGGCGGTCATCTCTGTCATTACCATTTGCAGCCTGTGGTTGGCAACTGGAATAAGTTTTCAAAAGCTGGTCCACAGGAGCTACTACATAGTATTCAGGTTACCACTGTTTACCTTCCTGGAAGGGTCGTCACAGATGTCCACTAACTCTAGGTTTATATTTGCTACTAGGTCAACAGAGGCATAAGCTTAGATTAAATATCGTACACCTACCAAACACAATTCCAAGAGAGAGAGTGAGTGTGTGTATGAGTGTGAGGGAGAGGGAGTGGTCTTCTATATGATTACACTTATGCCGTAAGGTTATATTAATTAGCCGTACACCAATACCACGAGAGAGAGTTACATAGATACACAGACTGCACAGACCTTACGGTTCCTACTAGGCTGTCCGGACTTAATGCTAACATAGAATTTTCTACAAAGTGGAAGGTAAGGATAGCAAAGCAGAAGGCTATCTCCCCACCCACCACTCCCTCCGAAATTGAGTGGGCATGACATTTAGTTGGAGAAAGAAGGCCCCCAGAAGAATCAGAATTTTTTTACTGGGAAATTCGTAGTAAAGAAGGAAGTTGAGAAATGTTGTATACTGCTGATGCTTAACCTATTATTATTATTGTTTTTGTTTTACCTATAATACTCCAACCTCGTCGGAATGGATGTCTAGATTCCTTTTGAATGTGTCAATTGCTTTACTTTCTCTGACATCAAGTTTTAATTTAATTCCATTTCCTCTAGTGGATGAACTATTTTTGTATATGAACAGTGAATTTACATAAATTTTATAAAATCCCTTAAATATCTTGAAACACTCACTGAGCCCCAGCGACGGAGGGTTTGCGTCCACAATGTATGTAACGCTAAACCCCAGCAACGCAAACCATGCGTCCTGGCCGGTCCGGTCCCAATTACTCCGGTCCTATGGCACCTAGGGGGCTCAGATTTGTATAGGAACTGTGAAAGTATCCCACGCAACCATGCCGATGGTTGAAAACTCTCAAAGTCCAACCGCGTGCGCATGAGCGCGCAAAAACCAGTATTTTTGGTGTTATTGCCTTAAATTTTTTACTCTAGTAAAATCGACTTTCGGGGGCTCCGTAGGACCAATTTTTGACCTTTTTGATAGTTTTTTGGTGGTTTTTCCTTCATTCCTAACCCATTCGCTAGTGTTTCTGGAAAAAAAAATCAGAAACAGCCGGTCCCTGGTGGTACATTTATTATAATCTAGCTGGGGCTCAGTGGGTTAATTGACATCGCAAGCTTTTTTTCTTAAAGGGATAGTGGTTATTTTGTTGTCTATATATGCATTCATTCATAATTGTTTAGTTTCCTCGCTGGACCTCCATCAAGCAAAACACAAAAGACACCCCCTAGACCCCCTGCAAGATAAGTTTGTAAATTTTGTGGTAGAAAAATGTCCTGGCCCCAGGCCGATTCCTCTTAAAATTACAGACTCGCTATCGCTCACCAGGAAAAAATTGACATCTACATTTCCCATAAGGTCTTAAAATTGACAACGAAATGGGGCGGATGGTGTTAACATCGCCAAATTAATGGACCGAACGTCTTAATATCTCAAAACTAATGGGTTTAAACACGAGGGTAAAGGGGGTCCAAAAAACAAGCACCTCCCCCTTAAGTTAAACTAATTTAATATATTTAATCGTTCATGATGTGATTGATTTCTCAGTGACGGTATCAACTTTGTCGCCCTACGCTGCACTGACTCGAGGTTGTCAATGTCCTTGTTCAGATAAGGAGCCCAAAACTGCATGCCATATTAAAGACGGGACCTCACTATGCTTTTAGATAACGGTACTATATATTAAAGACGGGGCCTCACTATGCTTTTAGATAACGGTACTATATATTAAAGACGGGGCCTCACTATGCTTTTAGATAACGGTACTATATATTAAAGACGGGGCCTCACTATGCTTTTAGATAACGGTACTATATATTAAAGACGGGGCCTCACTATGCTTTTAGATAACGGTACTATATATTAAAGACGGGGCCTCACTATGCTTTTAGATAACGGTACTATATTAAAGACGGGGCCTCACTATGCTTTTAGATAACGGTACTATATATTAAAGACGGGGCCTCACTATGCTTTTAGATAACGGTACTATATATTAAAGACGGGGCCTCACTATGCATTTAGATAACGTACTATATATTAAAGACGGGGCCTCACTATGCTTTTAGATAACGGTACTATATATTAAAGACGGGGCCTCACTATGCTTTTAGATAACGGTACTATATATTAAAGACGGGGCCTCACTATACTTTTAGATAACGGTACTATATATTAAAGACGGGGCCTCACTATGCTTTTAGATAACGGTACTATATATTAAAGACGGGGCCTCACTATGCTGTTAGATAACGGTACTATATATTAAAGACGGGGCCTCACTATGCTTTTAGATAACGGTACTATATATTAAAGACGGGGCCTCACTATGCTTTTATATAACGGTACTATATATTAAAGACGGGGCCTCACTATGCTTTTAGATAACGGTACTATATATTATTTTATTTTTATTTTATTTTTTTTAAGAGACAATGAACGGAGGAAGGAAAAACACAGATACAACAAAAAGGTCCATGTGCCTAAAGGCATCCTCCATTCATAAAATGTTTGTAACAACTGGATTTAAACATTTGTAGATTGTAAGTTTGTGGAAAGCAATTCGAGGGAAGTGAATTCCAAAGAGTAGTAGCTCTGGGGATAAATGAATTCTGATAAGCAGAAGTTCTGCATTGTGGAGGAGAAAGTGTAAATTCATGGGCGCTCTCAGCTGCCCTAGTTCTACGGATATTTTATGAGTAGAATTTCTCTTAATCTATCCCAATGCTCTATTGGTCTTATTCACAGCTGCTGCACATTGATCAGAGGTCTTTAAGTGTTCAGATATTAGAACCCCCAGGTCTTTATTTAATGAACCTGTTTTGATTGGCAGGCCATTCATCTTGAATTAATATTGTTTGTTTGTATTACCTATATGTAAGACCTGGCCTTTGTCATCATTGAAAGGCATCTGCATATTTCTGACCACTTAACTACAGTATTTTATCTAAATCAGATTGCAGCTTATTTCTGTCTTCTTCGGTTAATAATGAATGTCATGTCTTTGTGTCACCAACGAACTTTGAAATAGTTATTTAGCCCTATATCAATGTCATGTATATACAGTAGATACAGAATAAAACTGGCCCCAGGACCGATCCCTGGCGCATTCCACTATGAACAGGCTCCTACTCAGATTCTACTCCATTTATCAGAACTCTCTGCCTTCTGTTTGTGAGCCAGCTTCTTATGCATGCATGAATTTTTCCTTTAATTTTTTTTTTTTTTTTTTTTTTTTTTTTTCTATATTCCAACTTACTTCCTCTCGGGCATAGGCTGAGAGCCTTAACATCCACCGCTTTACAATGAACAGTGAAGCCCGTGAGGTCTTGTTCCAGTCTAGGGAGTGAGACATGTGAAGCACGTAGAGTACAACGAGCACCTGCCATCTTGCCTTCACATGAGGCACGGTGCTCACTCATGGCCCGAAACGACCCCATCTCTGAAGCCACCTCGTTCTCGTGCTTCACTGTCTCACCCACTACACTCGGACTCTCACACTTACACACACACAACGCCACCTGTTGAGCAGATAACTCACCAGGCATTGCACCCCTATAGCATATTTTGAATATGGGAATATTCATACAGTGCTATTTAATCAGGGAACAATGAGGGTATTTTATTGACGTTTCGGTGGGCTTGTGGTAATGCACTGATACCAGGTACAGCACAAATTCCATCCCAATAATATCATCCCATTGATACATCGGGATTTGAACCCGGGACCTTTGGATTACCAGGCCAGTGACAAGACCACTCCACCACACCTCCCCTCCAAATACCTAGCAGTTCCAAAATTCAACAATTTTCCATGTGGTACCTTATCGGATTAATTATTTAGTCAAGTTGTTATATGTATAATATTTGTATAGGCTATTATAGAACTCAATCAAATGTGTTATGCATTACTTACTGGATATAAAGCCATGGTGGCTATATAGGCCTATCTCTGATCAATTTGTTTGACTCTAGAATATCTACTCTCTTTTCACGTAGAATGGTTTCGAGATTTTTTCCTGTTATTGATGTCAAACTAATTGATCTATAATTACTTGCATTGGCTTTATTGCCATTTTTTAATATTGGTGTAATATTTGCAGTTTTCAAATCACTAGGTACAGTTTCGTGCTGGAGTGACAAGCTATATATACAAGTCCTGGATTGAGCTATTTGTTGTTTCAGGGTTTTTCAGATTTTTTGGGTGAACACTTAGTTTTTTACTTATAGTAAAGTGTCCTATTTCGTGTGCCGTTACGTTTTTCGCCGAAGAAATGTTACATTCTTCCTTGGTAAAGATGAAACAAAATGTTCATTAAGCAAATTTGCAATGTTTCTGTTGCCTGTTACTGTCTGGCAATTAATAATTAACGGTCGTATTCCGGTTTCAATTGTTCTATTACCATTAACGTAACCGTAGAATTGCTTCTGATTTGTATCACTTTTCTTTGCTATATAACTTTCATAATTACGTTTCTCTGTCCAAATGTATCTTTTTAATTTTGTTCAACTTAGTTTGTATAAATAGATCAAGTGTTCATTACTTATGACATTTTACCAAGTTTATTATATTTATATATATAGTTTAGCACTTTACTAATATTAGAATATATGGAGTAGATGGCAAGTTGCTGAAAGCAGTGAAGAGCATGTATGAGGGTGCAAAGGCGGCAGTACGTTTGGAGAATGAGCAGAGAGAGTTCTTTGACCTGAATGTTGGGTTGAAACAGGGGTGTGTGATGTCCCCGTGGTTGTTTACTATATATATGGATGGAGTCATGAAAGAAATACAAGGAAGAGCAGTGGATGTTGGTGTATTGCTGATAAGGGAGGGAAATGAGTGGAAGCTACCTGTACTGCTGTTTGCTGATGATACAGTTCTGATGAGCGCTAATGAATGGGAGTTGCAGGGTCTGGTAAATGTGTTTGGAGCAGTGTGCTAAAAACGGAATCTGAAGGAAAATGCGGGGAAGAGCAAGTTTATGGTCTTCGAAAGGGGTGAATCCACAGAGTGTGAGGTGAAGTTGAACAGTCAGGCTATGGAGATTGTCAGCTCATTTAAGTATCTGGGCAGTGTGTTGAGTAAAGATGGGACTATGGATGAAGAAGTGCGGGAGAGGGTGCAACAGGGGAAAAGGGTTGTAGGAACGCTGAAAGCAGTAACAAGAAATAGGGTGGTCAGTATGGAAGTGAAGAAGTCCTTGCATGACAGTGTGGTAATCCCGACACTGACTTAACCCCTAACTAGCGGCGCGCAACATAAATCGAGTATAATAAATCTGGACTATCTGGCGGCGCTCGACATAGGTCGTGTGGCAATTTCAGCACGTAATGTTACGGAGAGAGAGAGACAAGTGGTGGCAGGAGAGTAGCGAGCGTATGACTGCTCCAGACCACCGCGGCGAACCTACTGACACGAATCCCACCTCCTCCCTCCCTCTCTCACTCGCTCCATACTGAATTGTATGGGGAAAGTACCGAATTACATGCTTTTTGCACTCGCGTTGCGCGGTTGTTGCAAGAAAACTAGCCATCATAAAAGGATCGTTATGGTGTCATTGGAAAGCTCTGTTTATGCCCTTTCAGGGATAGATACTTGTTTTACGCTCTGGGTCTTATTTAGGCATGAAAATGATCACGTAAACAGCCCTAGTTTGGCTAAAAACACCCCGCTGGGCGGTACATATAAATAAACCGCTAGCCCGCTAATCTAGTGTTAAGGAAGCGAAGCATGGACGTTGGAGAAGAGACTAAGACCAAGAGTGAGAGGGGTGGATATGAGTTACTTGAGAAATGCGTGCGGAGTTACATGGAGGGATAGACAGACGAATGAGGTGTGGTGTGGAGGTAGATGTTCTGGAAAGTGTGAAAAGGAACACCTTGAGGTGGTTCGGCCATATGGAACGTATGGGGAGCGAGATAATGAATAAGAGGGTGTACGAGAGCGAGGTGGATGGACAGAGAGGGAGAGTTAAACCGAAAGAGAGGTGGAAGGATGGAGTGAGGAAGTATATGGATGAAGGAGGTGCTGGTTGAGAGGAGGGGTGTCGACTAACTAGTGACAGAGGTTCATTGAGCGGTTCGTTTGTGGCCACCCCTTCGGGGATCACGGCATCAGGCAATAGATAGATAGATAGACTAATGTTCATGTTGAACCACGGATGCTTGTTATGTCCAGTATTTATGTGTTTGTTTCGTGGGTACGTATTTTTGCTGTGCAGTCATAAATATATCCATACAAGTCTCTCATAGTTCGCTTGTTTTGTCAATATTGCTAAGCTGTATATGCATGTCACTGAGGGTTTTCCTGAGTTCGTTGGTGTTGAGGGTTTGTTGGAATATTTCGTTTAGGTGATTAACACCTTATTAGCGGGCTAGGCGGTATTTTACACCGAGCCGCCCAGCGGGCACAATCCCGAAATATTCGCTCACTTTCACTCGCCCTAGCGCCGTAACTATGGCTCCAATCGGAACGAAACGATGATTTTTGGAACGAACAACTCTTCGTCTCCCCATAGAAGTCTATTCTGAATGAATTGAGCGAGTGTGGAGGGTGGGAGGAGGTGAGGAAGGGAGGCTACTTTTTGGTGTATTTCCCAGGCGCGTTCGGATGCGTTCGCTTTGTCCTGACTTCGGCCTCACGCGCGTCTATTATTCCTTTGGTAAGCCCTCTTATTTTATCTTGTTTCTCCTTATTTCTGTATTCTCTGTATTCTCGCTCTTTCTCTCTCTCTCTCTCTCTCTTTCTGTCTCTCTCACTCCTCTCGTCTGTCTGTCTGACTCTCTCTCTCTCTCTCTGGCTAGCTCGCTTTCTTTCTCTCTCTCTCCTCCCTTCTCATTCGTACGCGCTGTCTCCCTTCCTCCCTGTCTCTCTTCTCTATATTTCTCCCTTTCGTATATGTAATTCTCATTATTCTTTTCTCTAATCCCTCTTTCTTTATTTGCTTGTAATATTTCTGTATTATTATATCTTTTTCACTCTATTTTCAGTTCAGTTTCTGTATTCTCTTTCATTTATCACTAATAAATTTCATTCCTTACAAGCTACCGTACAAATACGGTATTCCTTCGGTAAGCCCTCTTATTTTATCTTGTTTCTCCTTATTTCTGTATTCTCTGTATTCTCGCTCTCTCTCTCTCTCTCTCTCTCTTTCTGTCTCTCTCACTCCTCTTATCTGTCTTTCTGACTCTCTCTCTCTCTCTCTCTGGCTAGCTCGCTTTCTCTCTCTCTCCTCCCTTCTCCTTCGTACGGGCTGTCTCCCTTCCTCCCTGTCTCTCTTCTCTATATTTCTCCCTTTCGTATATGTAATTCTCATTATTCTTTTCTCTAATCCCTCTTTCTTTATTTGCTTGTAATATTTCTGTATTATTATCTTTTTCACTCTATTTTCAGTTCAGTTTCTGTATTCTCTTTCATTTATCACTAATAAATTTCATTCCTTACAAGCTACCGTACAAATACGGTATATATATGATTATATATATATATATAATATATATATATATATATATATATATATACTGTATATCGGTGTATATCACGGTATACGGCATATTTCTCTCCTTACGAAAGGAGAGAAGAGTCATAGCAATTTCAAGGTCACCTTCGTAAGGAAACAAATATACCGTACATGGTGATATATATACGCCTATCAAATGATTGATATCAATATACGGTATATATATATATATATACTGTATTTTGGTGAATATTGATATCAATCATTTGATAGGCGTATATATATCACCATGTACGGTATATTTGTTTCCTTACGAAGGTGACCTTGAAATTGCTATCACTCTTCTCTCTCCTTTCGTAAGGAGAGAAATATACCGTATACCGTGATATATACGCCTATCAAATGATTGATATCAATATATATATATACTGTATATTGGTGAATATTGATTTCAATCATTTGATAGGCGTATATATCACGGTATACGGTAGATTTCTGTCCCTACAATGTACCGATACGTACATGATGATAGGTATGCCTATCAAATGATTGATATCAATATACGGTATATATATATATATATATATATATATATATATACTGTATATTGGTGAATATTGATATCAATCATTTGATAGGCGTATATATATCACCATGTACGGTATATTTTTTTCCTTACGAAGGTGACCTTGAAATTGCTATGACTCTTCTCTCTCCTTTCGTAAGGAGAGAAATGTACCGTATACCGTGATATATACGCCTATCAAATGATTGATATCAATATATATATACTGTATATTGGTCTATATTGATTTCAATCATTTGATAGGCGTATATATCACGGTATACGGTACATTTCTGTCCCTACTATGTACCGTACCTGTGACCTGGAAATTGCTATGACTCTTCTCTCTCCTTTCGTAAGGAGAAAAATGTACCGTATACCGTGATATATACGCCTATCAAATGATTGATATCAATATATATATACTGTATATTGGTCTATATTGATTTCAATCATTTGATAGGCGTATATATCACGGTATACGGTACATTTCTGTCCCTACTATGTACCGTACATGTGACCTGGAAATTGCTATGACTCTTCTCTCTCCTTTCGTAAGGAGACAAATGTACCGTATACCGTGATATATACGCCTATCAAATGATTGATATCAATATATATATACTGTATATTGGTCTATATTGATTTCAATCATTTGATAGGCGTATATATCACGGTATACGGTACATTTCTGTCCCTACTATGTACCGTACATGTGACCTGGAAATTGCTATGACTCTTCTCTCTCCTTTCGTAAGGAGAAAAATGTACCGTATACCGTGATATATACGCCTATCAAATGATTGATATCAATATATATATACTGTATATTGGTCTATATTGATTTCAATCATTTGATAGGCGTATATATCACGGTATACGGTACATTTCTGTCCCTACTATGTACCGTACCTGTGACCTGGAAATTGCTAGGACTCTTATCTCTCCTTTCGTAAGGAGACAAATGTACCGTATACCGTGATATATACGCCTATCAAATGATTGATATCAATATATATATACTGTATATTGGTCTATATTGATTTCAATCATTTGATAGGCGTATATATCACGGTATACGGTACATTTCTGTCCCTACTATGTACCGTACATGTGACCTGGAAATTGCTATGACTCTTCTCTCTCCTTTCGTAAGGAGACAAATGTACCGTATACCGTGATATATACGCCTATCAAATGATTGATATCAATATATATATACTGTATATTGGTCTATATTGATTTCAATCATTTGATAGGCGTATATATCACGGTATACGGTACATTTCTGTCCCTACTATGTACCGTACATGTGACCTGGAAATTGCTATGACTCTTCTCTCTCCTTTCGTAAGGAGACAAATGTACCGTATACCGTGATATATACGCCTATCAAATGATTGATATCAATATATATATACTGTATATTGGTCTATATTGATTTCAATCATTTGATAGGCGTATATATCACGGTATACGGTACATTTCTGTCCCTACTATGTACCGTACATGTGACCTGGAAATTGCTATGACTCTTCTCTCTCCTTTCGTAAGGAGAAAAATGTACCGTATACCGTGATATATACGCCTATCAAATGATTGATATCAATATATATATACTGTATATTGGTCTATATTGATTTCAATCATTTGATAGGCGTATATATCACGGTATACGGTACATTTCTGTCCCTACTATGTACCGTACCTGTGACCTGGAAATTGCTAGGACTCTTATCTCTCCTTTCGTAAGGAGACAAATGTACCGTATACCGTGATATATACGCCTATCAAATGATTGATATCAATATATATATACTGTATATTGGTCTATATTGATTTCAATCATTTGATAGGCGTATATATCACGGTATACGGTACATTTCTGTCCCTACTATGTACCGTACATGTGACCTGGAAATTGCTATGACTCTTCTCTCTCCTTTCGTAAGGAGACAAATGTACCGTATACCGTGATATATACGCCTATCAAATGATTGATATCAATATATATATACTGTATATTGGTCTATATTGATTTCAATCATTTGATAGGCGTATATATCACGGTATACGGTACATTTCTGTCCCTACTATGTACCGTACATGTGACCTGGAAATTGCTATGACTCTTCTCTCTCCTTTCGTAAGGAGACAAATGTACCGTATACCGTGATATATACGCCTATCAAATGATTGATATCAATATATATAATGTATATTGGTCTATATTGATTTCAATCATTTGATAGGCGTATATATCACGGTATACGGTACATTTCTGTCCCTACTATGTACCGTACATGTGACCTGGAAATTTTTTTTTTTTTTTTTTTTTTTTAAGAGACAATGAATGGAGGAAGGAAAAACACAGATAAAACAAAAAGGTCCATGTGCCTAAAGGCATCCTCCATTCATAAAATGTTTGTAACAACTGGATTTAAACATTTGTTGATTGTAAGTTTGTGGAAAGCAATTCGAGGGAAGTGAATTCCAAAGAGTAGTAGCTCTGGGGATAAATGAATTCTGATAAGCAGAAGTTCTGCATTGTGGAGGAGAAAGTGTAAATTCATGGGCGCTCTCAGCTGCCCTAGTTCTACGGGGAAAGATGTGGAGAGGCGGCACAATTGAAGCAAGTTCCTCGGAACAATTGCTGTGAAAATATCTGTAGAATAATGCAAGGGATGCAACGTTTCTTCGTATGGCTAATGTAGGAAGGTCCTGTGTGATTGCAGGGTTATTGATTAATCTAATAGCTTTATTTTGAATTTTGTCCAACTGCCTCAATGCAACCACTCCACTTCCACCCCACAGAGGTGAACAGTAATCCATCTGAGAGCGCACATGACTTTTATATATTACGGCCAACTGCTCGTCAGTGAAGAATTCTCGAACTCTGTACAGGAGTCCCAGTTTTTTAGAGGCATTCTTAGCAATGCTTCTAACATAATGTGTCCAGCTCAAGTTAGTAGTTAATGTTACACCGAGAATGTCAATACTAGGGGAAGTGGGAATATTTACATCATTAAAAAATATATGGGAGTCAGTGAGATTCTGTCGGTTAGAAAATTGAATGTACTTGGTTTTCTGTGCATTAAAGGAAACTAGATTCTCTTGTCCCCATTCATTAATTCTAGAAAGGTCCTGGTTCAGAGAAATTGCAGTGTTTATTTTTGAATTTATAAGATCGGGTTGGGTGAAAGAATTGGTAAATGTGAAGGAACTGTGGAGTGTTGAGTCATCTGCGTAGGAATGTATTGGATTATGAGTGGTAGATATGAGATCATTGATATGAATGAGGAACAGAGTTGGGGCCAAAACTGATCCCTGGGGAACACCAGCATTTATTGAGTGAAATTGAGAATAAAGGCCATCTACCATTACACGTATTTTTCTGTTATGAAGATAAGAAGAAATTAGTGGAACTAATGATGCAAGGCCGTAGTGTGACATCTTCGACAATAAGGATTGATGCCAGACTCTATCAAATGCCTTTGATATATCCAGTGCTATTGTATGTGTTTCACCATGTTGGTCTGTAGCTTGGTTGATTTGATGCGTAAGAAGGCAAAGAATGTCTGCAGTTGATCGACATCGTCTAAAACCATATTGCCTATCACTGATTAATTTATTATTCTCCAGATGCTTAATTATGTGATTATTTAATATAATTTCAAAAACTTTGCCAAGAGTGGAAGTTATAGCTATTGGTCTGTAGTTTGATGGATCTGAAGAGGCACCTTTTTTAGGAACTGGATGGATGTTTGCTTCTTTCCAGGGTACTGGGAAGCATGAGGTATGAGTACACAGACGGAAAAATTTTGCCAATACAGGAGCGAGCACCAAGGAGCAATTCTTAAGTACTATTGGAGGAATTTCATCTGGACCAGGAGCCTTATCTACTGAGAGATTCTGCAAAATAGTTTTGACATGTCTGGTGTGGATCTTAAGTGAGGGAATTTCAGGTGAATTAAAATTAAGTACAGGGACATCTTGATTTATGTCATCTAAGGTTGAGTTGGTGGAGAAAATATCTGCAAGAAGGTTAGCTTTACCTCGTGGGTCACTTACAAGATTGCCAGTCGGAGATTTTAATGGTGGAATGGATGAAGCAGTAGTGAAGTTGGATTTGAATGAGTTAAGAGTAGACCAAAATATTTTGTTATCATTTGGATTATTTAGAAGTTTATTTGCCTGCTTATGGAGAAAGTTTGATTTAGTTAGGTTTAATACAGTTTTGGCATGATTTCTGATGTTTCTAAAGTAATTAAAGGCTTCATGTGTTTTTGATCTTGTGTATGCATTGTAGGCTATTGCTTTTTGTTCAGTTACTCTAGCACAATTATGGTCAAACCATTTAGGTGAATTAGATCTTTTACTGTACTTTTGATGAGGAATAAAAGTTTCCATTCCAATTTTTACAAAATCTTGTATGTGGCTCAAGGTGGAGTGTGCATCATTAGAAAAGAAAGAGGTCCAGGGAATATCAATAAAGAAACCTTGAAGACCCTCCCAGTCTGCCCTATCGTAATGCCATTTAGTCACCAAAACAGGTTCAGAGTGGGAAGGTGTGGTAGGTGATAGACAGGTGGCCTGTATCAGACAGTGATCAGAAGATCCAAGTGGGGACCTCACTGTAACATCATAATTTTCTGAATTGGTTGTTAAAAATAAGTCGAGTAGGTGGGAATTATGATTAGGATAATCTGGTACACGGGTGGGTTGGTTGACTAGTTGAATGAGATTAAATGAGTCTGCAAATAGCTCACATTCAAGACCAGCATCATCAGTCCTGGCTGAATGAGTGAGCCATTCAACATTATGGACATTAAAATCACCCAACACAGTGATTTCAGAAGAAGCATTTAAGTTGAGGACACTGAGTTGTGAGGACAGAGAATCAAAAGACTTTGCTCTGGAGGAGTATTTGGGGAACGGTAGATGCAACATATGTATTTAAATTTACCAGCAGAAATTAATTTGTATATAGAATAATCAAAATAGGGACAATTGAAACTAGTAACCTCCTCCAGGGCAATTTCAGATTTTGCGAAGCAACATACACCACCTTTAGGTCTGAAATTTTGGAGCAGTTGATAACCTGGAAAATTAAATCTAGATGTGTCAGATGTGGATGTTACTTGAGTCTCTGTCAAAAAAAGGAGAGTAGGGGATTCTGCTTGAAGAAATTGGTGTACAGAATTGATGTTAGAGTGAAGTCCCCTTATATTACTAAAGAAATAGCTGTACTGACAAGCAGCTTTGGGACGTTGCAATGCTCTTGACACAGTCGCATGATGACGACCGGGAGGGCCCTGTGTCAATAACCCAACCCTGCCGGGGGTGGATATCCGAGGGACCACCAGGTTTGCTCTTAACAATTGTACTGCCATATTTTAGGTAAGTGTATGGTGTTACATGTATGGTATGTAGTGGGAAGAGTAGTATTTTATGGATAGAGGATAGCGATGTAGGGCAATGTCGTGAAGTTGGATGTGTATGTTATATAAAGATGGTTTTCCTGATACCCCTGATGTGTGAGGCAGAAAGATATGTATCCAGCTACCAAGGCCTGGGAGAGAAAATGGAATTCAGGCTATTCCCTGAGTCTCCCGAAACCTTGGCGGTAGTACTTCCCTGGGCGGGGCTGCCTACCCCTACTACCTGCAAAACGGTATACGGTACATTTCTGTCCCTACTATGTACCGTACATGTGACCTGGAAATTGCTATGACTCTTCTCTCTCCTTTCGTAAGGAGAAAAATGTACCGTATACCGTGATATATACGCCTATCAAATGATTGATATCAATATATATATACTGTATATTGGTCTATATTGATTTCAATCATTTGATAGGCGTATATATCACGGTATACGGTACATTTCTGTCCCTACAATGTACCGGTACGTACATGGTGATATGTATGCCTATCAAATGATTGATACCAATATACGGTATATATATATATATATATATATATATACCATATATTGATTGAAATCATTTGATAGGCGTATATATATATATATATATAATATATATTTATTTAGGCGTGCTTTTTCACTCTCTCTCTCTGTTTCGCTTGCTTTGCAGGAATTTTGTTTTGTTTTATAAATAATATTATTTCAACACATTTCCAAATCACCCTATGGGGTAGTGTTGATGACTAATTTTTTTTTTTGTGGTGTTCCCAGGAGGTGTAATCCACATTGCATTGAGGTAGAAAAGGCAGTTATAGGATTGAGGTAGATAAAAGGCAGTTATATGATTGAGGTAGACAAATGACATGGATGTATGAGGTAGACCAAGAAGCAGATGGATGGATGAGATTAGAAACTTATGGATGTAATGGGTGATGTTGCTGATGATGATGAATGCACTTGTGTTTGGGTAGTGTGCTATTCCACCATATGAATGATTGAATTACATGAATTCATGAGGTAGTTTGAAATAGATGAATGAATGATTGCATGAACTTATGAATGATTGGCAAGAGGTCTAGAGGAGGAGGAGGTCTTGGAAGAGGTCTAGAAGTGTTCCAGTGTGTGGTACTCTGTGTAACATGGAGAAGCGCATAGTCCCACATTACAATAGCTACACATGAACGTAGTTTCCTTCCTAATTTGGTTCCTCCTTGTTGTATGTTTGCAGACGTGGCACTGCTTCAGCCCGTATATCAGTATATCAGCGTATAGGCGTATATCACGGTGTAGGATTGATTTCATAGTATGAAATCAACCCTACACCGTGATATAGACGCCTATCAAATGATGGTATTGATATTATTATTTCGTGTTTGCGAGTTTTCATTCATTTGATAGGCATATATCACGGTGTAGGGTTGATTTCATACTATGAAATCAATCCTACACCGTGATATACGCCTATCAAATGATTGAAAACTCGCAAACACGAAATAATAATATCAATACCATCATTTGATAGGCGTCTATATCACGGTGTAGGGTTGATTTCATACTATGAAATCAATCCTACACCGTGATATACGCCTATCAAATGATTGAAAACTCGCAAACACGAAATAATAATATCAATACCATCATTTGATAGGCGTCTATATCACGGTGTAGGGTTGATTTCATACTATGAAATCAATCCTACACCGTGATATACGCCTATCAAATGATTGAAAACTCGCAAACACGAAATAATAATATCAATACCATCATTTGATAGGCGTCTATATCACGGTGTAGGGTTGATTTCATACTATGAAATCAATCCTACACCGTGATATACGCCTATCAAATGATTGAAAACTCGCAAACACGAAATAATAATATCAATACCATCATTTGATAGGCGTCTATATCACGGTGTAGGGTTGATTTCATACTATGAAATCAATCCTACACCGTGATATACGCCTATCAAATGATTGAAAACTCGCAAACACGAAATAATAATATCAATACCATCATTTGATAGGCGTCTATATCACGGTGTAGGGTTGATTTCATACTATGAAATCAACCCTACACCGTGATATATGCCTATCAAATGATTGAAACTCGCAAACACGAAATAATAATATCAATACCATCATTTGATAGGCGTCTATATCACGGTGTAGGGTTGATTTCATACTATGAAATCAATCCTACACCGTGATATACGCCTATCAAATGATTGAAAACTCGCAAACACGAAATAATAATATCAATACCATCATTTGATAGGCGTCTATATCACGGTGTAGGGTTGATTTCATACTATGAAATCAATCCTACACCGTGATATACGCCTATCAAATGATTGAAAACTCGCAAACACGAAATAATAATATCAATACCATCATTTGATAGGCGTCTATATCACGGTGTAGGGTTGATTTCATACTATGAAATCAATCCTACACCGTGATATACGCCTATCAAATGATTGAAAACTCGCAAACACGAAATAATAATATCAATACCATCATTTGATAGGCGTCTATATCACGGTGTAGGGTTGATTTCATACTATGAAATCAATCCTACACCGTGATATACGCCTATCAAATGATTGAAAACTCGCAAACACGAAATAATAATATCAATACCATCATTTGATAGGCGTCTATATCACGGTGTAGGGTTGATTTCATACTATGAAATCAACCCTACACCGTGATATATGCCTATCAAATGATTGAAAACTCGCAAACACGAAATAATAATATCAATACCATCATTTGATAGGCGTCTATATCACGGTGTAGGGTTGATTTCATACTATGAAATCAACCCTACACCGTGATATATGCCTATCAAATGATTGAAAACTCGCAAACACGAAATAATAATATCAATACCATCATTTGATAGGCGTCTATATCACGGTGTAGGGTTGATTTCATACTATGAAATCAATCCTACACCGTGATATACGCCTATCAAATGATTGAAAACTCGCAAACACGAAATAATAATATCAATACCATCATTTGATAGGCGTCTATATCACGGTGTAGGGTTGATTTCATACTATGAAATCAATCCTACACCGTGATATACGCCTATCAAATGATTGAAAACTCGCAAACACGAAATAATAATATCAATACCATCATTTGATAGGCGTCTATATCACGGTGTAGGGTTGATTTCATACTATGAAATCAATCCTACACCGTGATATACGCCTATCAAATGATTGAAAACTCGCAAACACGAAATAATAATATCAATACCATCATTTGATAGGCGTCTATATCACGGTGTAGGGTTGATTTCATACTATGAAATCAACCCTACACCGTGATATACGCCTATCAAATGAATGGAAACGTAATATATGAAGACCAACACCACAATCTTCAATCGCTTGCAATTAAACTTTCAAGCAATTTCAGTCACATGCGTAAGGAATGTATTCTACTGTACACCGATATATATGTATTATATAGCCTACGCCTATAAGATAATAAGATAATGAATGGAAACGTAATATATGAAGACCAACACCACAATCTTCAATCGCTTGCAATAAAACTTTCAAGCAATTTCAGTCACATGCGTAAGGAAATAATGAATGGAAACGTAATATATGAAGACCAACACCACAATCTTCAATCGCTTGCAATCAAACTTGCAAACAATTTCAGTCACATGCGTAAGGAATGTATTCTACTGTACACCGATATATATATGTATTATATAGCCTACGCCTATAAATAATGAATGGAAACGTAATATATGAAGACCAACACCACAATCTTCAATCGCTTGCAATCAAACTTGCAAACAATTTCAGTCACATGCGTAAGGAATGTATTCTACTGTACACCGATATATATATGTATTATATAGCCTACGCCTATAAATAATGAATGGAAACGTAATATATGAAGACCAACACCACAATCTTCAATCGCTTGCAATCAAACTTGCAAACAATTTCAGTCACATGCGTAAGGAATGTATTCTACTGTACACCGATATATATATGTATTATATAGCCTACGCCTATAAATAATGAATGGAAACGTAATATATGAAGACCAACACCACAATCTTCAATCGCTTGCAATCAAACTTGCAAACAATTTCAGTCACATGCGTAAGGAATGTATTCTACTGTACACCGATATATATATGTATTATATAGCCTACGCCTATAATAATGAATGGAAACGTAATATATGAAGACCAACACCACAATCTTCAATCGCTTGCAATCAAACTTGCGAGCAATTTCAGTCACATGCGTAAGGAATGTATTCTACTGTACACCGATATATATAATATATATAATCTCTATCAATCTCTCAAATAATATAAATGTACATTGTACTTACCAACACCAACACCAGTGTGTTCATCAAGCTCCTCGTCACTATCTTCACCATCTTCGCCCCGCAAGTTATGGCGTCTGTGAAAACCGATGACAGGGTTATCTTCCAGTTCTTCTTCCTCCTCACTTCCCCCACTGTCACCAAGCCCTTCCATGCTTTCATTCAACGATATTCTAGATACCGCTGAAGAGTTCATCAGCAGAACTAACTCCTCGGCTGAGAGCGGGACCCTACGCCTTGGCTGGCGCGACGTACTAGGGGCGGGCACCGAATCGAACACGGGCAAATCTTGTCTCTCCATTGTGGCGGCTAGAGCGGTACTGAGCCAAGCTCACGTGATGGGGATGTGTGGGTGGGACTTACTAGTGCACTGCCTGACCGCTAGATTTTGCTTTCCACTTAAATTACGGCGGGAAATACCAACTCGACCTATGTCGCGCGCCGCCACATAGTCCAGATTTATTATACTCGACTATGTTGCGCGCCGCCATTTAAGGGTTAACAACGACCACATTGTTAATGGAAGTCGGTATGCTTGAGTTTTTCAGGTTTACTTTTGGACGGTGAAACCTCGGTTAGATTTAGATGACAGGCAATCCACATAGCCACGCCACATCTCGACTTTCCGTTACATCTATCTTTGTGATTTATTTTTGAATGAGTCGTTATGATATTCGGAAATTATATCTCTATTTTTAAAGTAAAGGTGAGTTTGTGTTACACTAATTACATATATTTTTTCGGTTAAAGCAAGGCATAGTAGTTTTTGTTGTTGTTGTTGCTGTTCCCCAGTCTGTCTGGCCGAGCAGCCCCAAGGTCCCGAGCAAGGCCAAGGCCATAACCGAGCACCCCCACAGAACCCTCCCTGCTTACCACTAATAAACCCCAGGTGACCGAAGCCACTCAAAGGCGGGTAGCTGAGAAGGGTGCAGAAACGCATGGGAAACCAAAGCCCAACCCAAATCCCTGTGCCCTCAGCAATTATGAAGGGAAAGTTGAGGGGCAAAGGAAAAATGTGACGCTTTGGCTCCCAGGTAATAGGGAGGTTGTAGTTCATCGTTCTTGTTTCGAATAGAACATGCATTGAAGGATATATTATTATACTGAACTCTTGGTGGGGGAAGGTTATAGGTTTGATTCCCGGAGGGAAGCAAAGAAAACCTAATATTTAGTAGGGCCCCGTAATCATTGACAATATTGCCTATTAGTATCATAGTCTCCATTCAACATCCCGTGTCAGCATTTTGAATCTACCGCGCGGAAGGATCATGGAGGACTCATCATAAGTGCACGCTTAATTCCCTTATGGGATCGTCATTATGATTGGGTACCCTACAGAAAAAAACTCCATAAAAAATAAAAAGAAAAAAGAACTTAATATCTGTTATCATATGACTTTCCATATGTGGATTTCTTGTGTTGTGCTACCCCGACACCAGGCCACCAGGCCTCTAGCGGACATCTCGACCTTCATTGAAATACCAAGATCAAACTATAGAAATCAACGAATGGGAAGTGGGATGGTTGTGAGGGACGTTTATCGTCAATGATTACGGGGCCCTACTAAATATTAGGTTTTCTTTACTTCCCTCCGGGAATCAAACCTATAATTTAATAGTGGCCCCTTCATCATTGACGATATTGCCAGAATACCAAGACTGGAGGGGGACATTCGTGACAATATCCTTAACCTCAGGGAAGAAAATCCATATAAACAAATTTAAGTTTTATTGTATGCATACAATATATTTCTTATAAAAAATATAAAAGTTTGCAACCAGTGTGTGGCATCAAGAAAATCTGCTTACTCATGACCAGACCTCACTTCAAGATCTATGCAGGATACTTTGTGGGGTCACGCATGTGTTCCCCTAGATTGAACTATAATTCTGCAGAATTTCGTTCTCACCTTAATACTATTTGTACAATATAATCTATTTGTACGATTTGGTAAAACTACATAGTTGCAACTTATGTTAGATTTCCACTTAATCTTATCATAAATAAAAATATCTTTGACTGTATAACCAGTTATGATCACAGCTCGTGATTTATCACAGTCTCCGGCGGACGGGGCCTTAGTGAGGTATGGGCTATTCCGCACCCCCCCCCCCCGCCCTTTTAAAACACAATATACATAATAGAACATAATTATCCTACTGGACCCGTTGTCGTAAAGCTACACAGGTGCGCTTTGGTTTATCTAGAGCAATCGATAGGTAACGTGTTAAGAAAGTATTATTAGTTGAGTATTAGCAATGTCTTCTATAGAAAAATTCTGGAGGAATCTAGGGGAGACTGCCCACTTCCTGATGTCGTGAGCCCTGCCCACGACGCCGGGGTTACTTTCTTTAATTACGTCTACAAGCAAGGAAGCTAACTTTCTTCTCGTAACACGATTACCTGCCTGATTCACCCACAGAGCACCTAGTTGGCGAGGGTGAGCAGCCCTCATAAAATTAGATAAGGCCTGCACAGGGCATAAAATATGATGAGTATGTCCGCGTTTCAATGCCGGAACAGAAAACTCAGAAAATACATGATTGGAATGCTCGTTCTTTGCAATAAATGTGGGAGACGGTGCTATTTGCACATGATCGTGTAGTCTCCCAAACCTAAGGCAGTTAGGTTCGTTGCTCATCGCCGCCAGCTCAGACACCCTATTTTCAGTGGCGAGGGCCATAAGGAATACAGCCTTCTTTAACCTCTCCGCGGCGCACAGGGGGTTTTCTACAGGGTAAGACTGTGCGCACCTATGATGATTTTGGGACCTATTGCCAATTTCGATAAAAAGTACATCATCGTGTAGGGAATGTTTGCGTGCATCGGCCCATATATATTTGACCCCCCAAAAAATGTCTTGGGGGGGTAGGGGAACGGTCCGTAGTTGAAAAATGTGGAGCGAATGGCACCGCGCGGCTAGATTGTCATCGAGCGGCGAGATTTCCCTGCCGAATATTTACGCGCGCAGGGGATAGAAGGAGAGGGAGGAGGGGGTGGGTTACCGCGTATTATCACGTATATGTCCTTTTTTGAGCCCTTTTAGGCTATGTAGAGTATGTATACGTGTGTAGGGCACCCATATAACAATGAATATGCCTCATAGTGACCAAAAATTGCAATATATAAGGGAATTATAAGAGAATTTTTAGGCGGGAATGAAGATGTGTTGGAGGTTTGGCGGCCATTTATGAGCTGAGAGTGTGGTTTACGCCATACATATCACGTATATCTTGTACGTAGAGCACTGTCATGCTATAATACAGACTTGTACGTATGTATACGTGCCATATATCAAAATATATACCGCATATAGACCAATTCATGCGATATTTACGCACATTATCAATGAGTTTTTATGCGTGAACCAAGGTGTGAGTGAGTTGTGCTGGGAATGAAAGGGGGAGAGGGTGTGTTACGCCATAAATATCACGTAAATCTTGTATTTAGAGCACTGTCATGCTATAATACAGACGTGTACATATGTAGGCGTCCCATATAACAAGGAATATACCGCATATAGCCCAATTGATGCGATATTTACGCAAATTGTGAATGTGTTTCTAGCAGACGGAAGCCTGAAAGGGTGGGTTGGGGGAGGGTGGGTGGGAGGGAGGCATGCAGCGGTGCAGTGAGTGAGTGAGTGAGTCGTGGAGAGATGGAAGTCAGGCAGATCTCTAGATAGATAACCAGCTTTGTGATAATTGTGGAGGCGCCCCAGGCGTATTGATGTTTGGTATTTTGAACCTTATGTCTACCAGATGGCTGGTGTTCGTTGCCATCAACAGGTCTACAATAACATGAGTCAGGAATGGAGAGAGAGAGAGAGAAACTGAGACATGCGTATGTCGTACGTATAAATGGACTTCAGAATTCCATTTTTATGCAAGCAGACATTGCATTTTAGACACATGTGAAGTACCACAGAAACATGTAGGCCATTGACTGTAAATAAAGTACTATATTATAGACCACCAGCGACGGTGCTGAGTCAACACAGGCAGATTGCCTTTTGTGATAGAGGGCTAAATATAGACTGGTGTCTCCTTACACTTGCGAAAGGGTAGATTGCCACCAGAGAAACGTTTACTTATTTATTTCGAAGTAATATGCAATCTAAATGTATATTCGAGACCTACTGCAATTATTTGTATGACAGTCATGACTATGTATAATCCAATATACGCGCGTAGGCGAGACATAAGAAAGCTGGTTGAGCAATTTTCGACACCCACACAGTTATTATTCATTTTTATTTACAATATTATACAATACAAATGTATTTGTGAAGAGTATTTTATCCATTATTGTATTTATACCAATTTTGTTCCCAGACAGAGCTGCTGTAGCTGGAGCATCAAGGAGCGGCAAGGGTCACCTCGTGACCGCTTGACCGTGTGAAAATGAGTGGAGTCACACTGAGAGGGGCAATTTTGCTGAGTGTTTGGGCAATTTTTGACAGAATAAAGTTATATAATTACTAATTTTTGACAGAGACAAACTTTTATAAACCTTGGCATGATATAATTGATAATCCCATCAATTTACAAACGTAAATTGGTAGGATAATTCATTTTTTTTTTGTACATTGTCATTTCGATTGTAGACACGAAGTTTTGAGTGATATTTGGTATGAGCTCCTGTGGCATGGTTGGTAAGGTCGCGGACTGGAAAACTCAAAGTGTCGTAGGGTAGTGGGATCGAATCCAGGAGGGGGTTATGGGGAAGGTTTTATATTGTCTAGACAAATTTTTGATAAAAAAAAATGTTTACAAGATCATGCCATTGTATTCAAACAATATGAAATATTCATAGAATATATCATATTGTAAGAATACAATGACATGACCTTGTTTTTTTTTTGTTTTTTTTTATTGTTTTTCTTTATTATCTTAGTAGGTTTGACAGGATTTATTGAAACATATTTATTTGTGTACAATTCATTTGAGGTAAGAAAATAATTATATACACATTACTTTGGCTAATAACAAACATATATATTGATATACTAAAAAAATAAGGCATATTACATGTAAATCTTTGAAACTTATAAACTAAATAATGAAACATACAATTATATAATGTAAAAGCTATATCACAGGGACATCTTTGGAACTTATACATTATATAATATATATGTTACATTATGAGGTAGCGTGATCAATTAGGTCAGGTCAGGTAAGGTAGGGCGCGAGTCCAGGGCAGGGCAGGGCAGGGGGCGAGTCCAGGGCAGGGCAGGTGGCGAGTCCAGGGCAGGGCACGGGGCGAGTCCAGGGCAGGGCAGGGCAGGGGCCGACACTCAGTAGTTCTTGAAGGTGTGGTAGTCCCTGAAGCAGTCACCCAGGCAGAGTGGAACTTTGCACTCGGCGCACATTGAGGTGACTCTTTTCGTGACATGGGGTTTCCTGACACTGGAGCTGCAGACGGTGCACTGCGCCTGCCTGTGGCGAGTGCCAAGCATCTCAGTGTTGATGGGGTAGTGTCTTTCGACACCCAGCTGGATGCGGTCAGGAACGTGATCCCCACGCCATGCCGTACGTCTGTGAGTGGTGGTGCCATACTTCTCCAGGAGTTGGTAGGAGACGTTGTACACGAACTCCCGGAATTTCAGCTTCTGGTTTGGGGCCATATCCTTTTTCACCAACCACAAGTTGTAGGCGTTCAGCATCGTTATGTCAACTAGGTGGAGGAAGAGCTTGTGATACCACTTCACAGTCTTCCTCAGACACTCAACGCCTGACAGCTGACAGTCAGACTTGTCCACCAGGCGCATGTTTTTTGTGTAGTCCACTACCATGTCGGGCTTGTAGATTGTCTTCCTGGTTCGGTAGTAGATTTTGCCAGAATCCACCTGGGCACCTGTGTGGACGGTGGAAAGCAAGTGGACGTCTCGCTTATCCTTCCACTTCAGGGCTATCAGTTTCCCACACTTCTCGAGCTGCTTGTATTTCTGCCCCTTTCGTCGCCTTCTTCGCACATGCCTCTCGCGGTGTTCCTGGGCCAGGTCGTCTTCTGAAGGTGTGTCACTGGAGGAGGCATCTGTGAGAGGAATGACATCACCTGTGAACTTTGGCATAAACTTTCTTGTCTTTCTGACAGTCCCACATGACCCCGTTTGGTTGTCATAAAGAAACTGGCAGAGAGCAGGAGAAGTATACCAGTTGTCAGTGTAGATGATGTGGCCTTTGCCCAGGTAAGGTGCCAACATTTTCCTGACGATGGCACCTGACATGCCCATGGGGTCATTGGCAGCGGCTTTCGGTACGTCAATGTCAGTTCCTGTATACACGATCATGTCAAGCACTATTCCAGTTTCACAGTCGCACAACACGAAGAGCTTGATTCCGAACCTATGCCTCTTCAAGGGGATATACTGCTTGAAAAGAAGACGTCCTTTGAAGAGCACGAGCGACTCATCAATCACCAAATTGAGGAAGTGGTAAAAGTATTTCCTATACCTCTCCAACAACATGGTGAACACATCCCGAACTTTCCATATCCTGTCAATCCTGTTAGGATTTTCGTTGTCTGCAAAGTGCATAAATCTTAGCAGCAACAAAAATCTGTCACGAGTCATGAACTTATTGAAAGTTGGGGTGGCGATGAGAGGGTCGTGCTTCCAATAGTGTTGCAACACATGCTTCTTGATCAGAGGCATGAGGAACAACAAGGCAAAGAACGTCATACATTCTTCCACAGTCGTATCCACCCAGCCTCGTATTCTCGCTTTTGGAGAAAGGACGTCAAATCTGCCAAACACCCACCTGTAGTAGGCGTTTGTTTGGGCAACGATGTACGTCATTACCTCCATGTCGAAAAAAGCGAGGAAGAAGTCGCTTTCGTTCGCTTGATCATCACAGGGCCAGTCGTCAGTTGTTCCTGACGTCCCAGGATTGAACTGGGGCACGTCAGGTACAAAATTGACCCCGTCAGACCAATCGAACGAAGGCAGCTCAGGGATCGGAATGTCGTCTGCGTCTGCTTCATCGTCTGAAATATCGCTTCCATGGTCGCGATACAGCACTTCATCATCATTACCCTCCTCTTCACTTGACAGACGATGCCCTTCCTCATTTTCGTCACCGACGTCGGACTCACTCCCACTGTCCACTCCCAAATCCCCCCACCCTTGGTCCTGTGCTAGGGCTTCGTCGTCGGAACCCGGGCTGCCAATGTCCTGCGTATCACCATCAAACAGCAGGGCGGCATACTTAGATGGTGTCAGAGTTTTCCGGGTCACTTTGGCACGTGCGGGAGTCTTATGGACAGGGACAGCAGAGGCGGTGGCAGGGGCGGCGGCAGGGGCGGCGGCAGCGGCGGCGGCAGGAGCAGCAGTGGTGCGTGGCCTTGATGGCAAGATGATGGTGGTGCCTGTCGCCCTTCTCTCTGTTCCTTGGGCAGGGGCGGCATGGGCGGCAGGGGCAGCAGTGGTGCGTGGCCTTGATGGCAAGATGATGGTGGTGCCTGTCGCCCTTCTCTCTGTTCCTTGGGCAGGGGCGGCATGGGCGGCAGGGGCAACAGGGGCAGCAGGGCCGGCAGGGACACCAGGGCCAGCAGTCGCTTTCCCAGTCGCTTTCCCTCTCCCTTTCCCCTTCCCCTTCCCTGTTCCTTGGGCAGGGGCGGCAGGGGCGGCAGGGGCAGCAGGGGCGGCAGGGGCGGCAGGGGCAGCAGGGGCGGCAGGGGCAGCCGGGCCAGGGGCGGCTGGTGGTGGTGGTGGTGGCTGGCGTACGGGTTCTCTTCCCTACGCCCGTGCCTTTCATTTTTCCTGCCCCTGCAGGTAATGCAGCCCTAGGGCGGCCTCCTGCGTCGCTGGTTCCGGTGGCAGGGGTGGCAGGGGTGGCAGTGGTGGCAGTGGTGGTGGTAGTGGTTGTTGCAGTGGCCTGGGTCGTGGTGGCAGTGTCCCGAAAGACCAATGACCTCTGTGCCATTGCCCTGCTTGCACGTGTTTTTCGTGCTTTGGGTGCTGGTGCTTCGTCCTCTGAGCTGTAGGGCGTGTCGTACTGGTAGCTAGGGTCTTTAGCACCCTCTGCCTTCCACGGCGGCTAACACCACCAGAAGGAGGGCTGGTTGTGTCATCAGGGAGCGAGCATGAGGGACGTGTGGGCTCCATGACTAGTGCGTGGTTACTGGCGCGGTGGTGCTTGCACGAGTGCGGGGCGAGCGTTTGGCGGGGTGGTATCGAGAGTTGACATGTAGTACTATACCCACACCAATTTTCAGCCGCCTGGCTATAAACGCGCGGTTTTGGTACGTGTTCATAGTCTCTGCTCTTAAGAGTCTCCCCGCAGTGCGCCGGGGGAACTCTTATGAGTCTCCCTGCAGCTCCCGGGTTAAGAGTTAATCAAAATCCGGCGCATTATTATATTTACGGGATTGAAGTAATGATAAGGCTTTGTCAAGCGACCAAGTGGGCATGAGCTGACGGGGTGGTGGGTGCAGCTTGAAACACGCCCTCATAAAACCTTTCTCTTCCGCCTGCGGTATGGAAAGGCCCGTGAGATAAAAAAAAGTGAGTTCGGATGGCAGACAAGTGATTTTTTAACGTGATTACTGAAAAATGTTTGTGCTCAAATAGATAATCTAGGTATTTGAAAATCAAGTCTCCCGAGGCATCTGTTTGCCCTGACTCTACAATCCAGGTCGTAAAAGTTTTCCAATGTGACTGGTATTGTCTCTTGGTAGACATTATATACTGGTTCAAAAGCTTGTTGGTGACACTTTCCCCAAATTTAGCTAACCATTTCCCCTTGTAAATGTCCATAAGGCAAAACTGAGCGAGGTCTGAAGGTTGCCAATCATCTCTAAGTAGAAGGCGGAGACCAGGAGCGACACAGGGTTCTTACACCATTTCTGCAATTGGTGGTTCCATGCTTGGGCCGGCCATAGCGGCGCGATCATCGAGACTAAGCCCCGGTAACCCCTCAGTTTGTGAATCACTCTGCACATTAGTACAGAATCTGGTGGAGGAAAAAGATAAATTGAAGTCCACTTGTTCCAATTCACCAGTAATGCATCTGGTCCCCCCCGCCGGGGTTACCCCGTGGCGAGTGAGGAAGAGAGGGAGTCTGTGATTCCCCTCGGATGCGAACAGATCCACTTGTGGACGGCAAGACTTGGCAATCATCTTGTCGAAGACGGTTAGTTTGATAGTCCATTCTACTAGGTTGCTCCGCCTCAGAGACGTTCTGCCCAGACGTTCGACACGCCGGTAAGGTATGTTGCATGCAGATGGATGCCCAGCGATTCGGCTAGGGCAAAAATCTGTTCTTACAATTTTAGCAATTATCGAGACCTCACTGAGCCCTGCTTCTGAATACAATGGACTGCGGTGAGGTTGTCCATACGGAATGCTATTGACTTGTCTTGCAAGGACATCTCATGATCTTGTAGGAAAAAGAGAGGAACTAAAAGCTCTTGCTTGTTGATATGACAAAAATTGTCGTGGGGCCAAGTGCCTTGCCCTTGATGGCCTAGATTCGATTGATTACCCCAACCTAGAACCCCTGAAGCGTCTGTGTCTACCCATACCATAGGTGGGGGAGAAACCCATGTCATTATTGAGTAAAGCATTTCCGGCTTGGCCCAGACCGATAGCAAGCTGTGGATTAATGGAGGAATTAGCCATAGTTTCTTCTCCTGGGAGAGAGGAAAAACTTTGTTGCCTTCCAAGATTAACCTCTTTACTTTCAACCGGCCTAACTTCACAGTTAATTGGATCCAGTTGAGAGAGCCGATCAGGGAATGCCACGTTTTCCTGGTTGTATTCAGACTGTGGAGAAAACGGAACAGTTTCCGGCGAAATCTATTCCGGTTGTCCACACTCTGAGTAAGAGTGAGATTGGTGGTATCCCAGACCAGCCCTATCCACTGAATATTCTGTGTGGGGACAAGGCGAGACTTTGCCAAGTTCACCTTGAACCCTAGGTTGTGCACATGATTTAATACTTGGTTTACATGGTTATGACATAACACCTCTGACTTTGCCACCACCAGCCAGTCGTCTAGATACCAAAACACCTGAATGCCCTGACCTAACAGAGGTAAAAGGGCTGGCCGGACTAATTTTGTGAACATTCTCGGTGCCAGGTTCAACCCGAAAGGCATTCTTTGAAAGATATAAGTCTCTTGCGTGATCCTAAGAGTGAGGAATTTTTGGAACCTTTTGTTTATAGGGACATGCCAATAGGTGTCTTTGAGGTCTACTGAGCACATCCAGCCTTGCGGCGGAAGAGAGAGCCTGATCTGATTGACTGTAAGCATCCTGAAGGGTGAATTTATGATAAATGTGTTCAGATGCGAGAGATCTACCACTGGTCGCATTTGCACACTGTCCCTTTTTGGCACTAAGAAAAGTCTGGAGATGAATACTGGGCAAGTTGGTTTGACTGCGACAATGACTTCTTTTGAGATCATTTCGTGGACTAGGGCCTCCACCTCCTGTGAAACATAGTTGTATTCCAGCGCCTGACGCAGTCGAGGTCGCCAGAGCCACCGCCAGGTGATTCCTTTGCTTACTGCCTTCTTGGCCCAAGTCTTCCTGGGCCAAGCAAAGCGGAATGGCCCGAACGACCCCGGCTGCAGTCCGGGGCGGTTCGGTAAAGCTACTCTCGAATCCGGTAACCTTAAGCATGGCACTGGGAGATTGAGAGGCTGGGTGGCTAGTTTTTTTGGAGGGGGTGGTGGGTTGGTATCAGACGGGTGGCTAGTCTTTGCTGACATCTGCCCCTGATTTGGCTTCTGATGGGGCTTACCTTTTTATCCTGAGTATTTACCTTGCTTGGGTTTGGGCAGAGCACCTCCCTGCTGAGGAGGAGTTCTGGGATCACAAAAGGATTGTTTAGCCTGCTGCTGGTGAGACTTACCTCCACTCTTAGGCTTGTGAAAAGGTTTCTTAACAGGGTCCTTCTTAGCTTGGGAGGTACCCTGCTTCCATCCATTTACCAGATTGAACACTACACTCCAAGTTTCTGCGGTAAGTAGGGAGGCCGGAAGGACCGGCGAAAGAGTTACCTGGCGGCCAATGTCCTCCGGTAACTTCCTCACTAAATGCACTCTCAAATCTTGGCGGGCTCGAACCGCTTCCATGATTGCAATTCTAATGTCCCCCAAGGTTTGAATCGAGTTTTGCAATAGGAGTCTTCTAGATAAATCAGTGGCCTTCCTAACCTGAGGGTCAGCAATGGCCGATATGGTTCTGTTAAGGGAGACGCAATCTGGCGATTAACTAGATACTGAGAGAACTGCTGGTAAGCTTTGTTCCTTAATTTAAAGTCCCTTTCAAGATGACCCGCCGGAGGGGTACAAAAAGGTTTATCTAATGAGTTAAGGGCTACTTTGGGTGCCGCCAGGAAGGCAAACAGAGCCGGCGACACCCCATCAGCCTTAGAGACAGGCAACGAAAAGTACTGATGCGTTTCCTGTGGAACCTGATGTGAGGACTTGGAAGTGATTGTTGCAGCAAATAATTGAGCCTCTGATTCCCAGTCTACCCAGGGACCTGTCCCTATCCGCCCAATCTGCAGGACTGGTGTATGCATTTGGACTAGAACCGGAAGTGTATCCATTTCCGTCGTAAGAGCATTTAATGCTTTGGCATCATTCATGCCATCAGCTTTTGACCAGTCAGCAAAGAGCCGTGCAGAAGCGGCGGAAGGGACTGCCGGGGCCGCAGTATACACAAAAATGTCTGGATTATATGAACTGGGTATACCTGTAATCAATATATCCAGTAACCGCCCGGCCTCATCTTTAGCTCTACATTTCCTGCTCTTGTTTATCTCAATATTCCATTCAGTGGGGACCGGCAGGTCTCCTGAAATGGTGGGTAGTGCAGATTGTGGGTTCAGTGGCATCGCCGGAACCCAAGAACAGTCAGGGCCATAGAGGAGAGGCATAGGGCCTTTCTTCAGTGGTGCCTTGTCTAGTGGGGGGGGGGAGTGATATCATCAATGACGGTTCTGACTGCCGCCAGCACCCACCTGCTGCGGGTGGCTGAGAGTCCTGAATGATTTGAGGGCTGTCATCAGTTTGTGAACCTGATGGAAAACCCCTGTAATGGTCAGCCAGAACCCGTCTTGGCCCGGCGGACTGGACACTACGTGGCACATAGTTTAATTTTGGAATCGCAAAGGTAACCTGAGATGGGACACTTAATGATTGTTCATGACTAGGAGTGGAACCCGTAGCCTCCATCCCCACTTCCGAGTCACCAGAATCAACCTGAGGCGTGTCAGACGCAAGGGTAGAGGGGGGGCGGTTTAGGGGTCCCCTTCCGGCTCCCACTACGCGGCATACCAGCCGATGACTCAGAGTCCTCTTTCCGGCACTTGAGGGACCGGGAAGAGTCAGAAGAAGAGTGCCTACGAGGGGACCTAGACCTGGACTTAGATTTCCGCTTCGGAGAGGGTGAACGTCTCCTCTTCGGGCGGTCGGGGGGGGGGGGGGGGGGGGGATCCTCAGTTACTTCATTGTCAGTGCCACTACTGCTACTCACTACCTCTTTTGTGAGGGCTTTCGACTTGACTTTAGGCTTAGCAGATTTATATGATGTGAGTTTAGTTAGAGGAGACTTAATAATCAACTTTTCCCAAAGAAATTCGTCATCACAATGAAGTGCCTTATGGGCTGTATCTTTTGCATAAGAATTAAATATAGCTTTAATCTCTTGCAGTGCTGCCAAGAACGAGAGGTCTTTCTTGGAGAATAAGGCGTCTTTGAGCTCAGAGCAAACAGCACAACGCCGCGACACCCACAAGCCTCTAGAGCGGTATAAACATTTAACGCATTTCAAACATAACTTATGATCGAAAATGGGCAACATGGAACAGGTAGGAGTAGCGCATAACTCAAAGCGAGGCATGATGGATAGAGGGCCCCCCCCCCCCCACCCCGCAGGAATAGCCCCCCCAATGCAGCCGGTGCTGTAGTCACTAAGGAGCCGGGGATTCTGGAAATAGACAATTTCCAGGAATCAATGCTCATAAGGATAACCTGCGAGGTGTTAATACATCCTACCTTGAGTCCGCCGGAAAATTAACTATAGTTCACAAATACTCTAACCTTCGGCTGGACCCGCCATGAAAAAACCTGGGGTTTTCTCGTATAAGCTGATTAAAACTGCTTACCTTTGGCGAAAGCCACAGGCCCATTGACTAATAGTGTATGAATAACCCTTACTAAAGCACTAGAGGGATAATGAAACAAATTTGGATAACGAATCTTAACACTTGTACACTTGACTATGGCGCCACAGGGCGATTGGTCGTGTAATTAATATGGTCAGGGCGTAATTAATATGGTCATAATCTCCCGTAGGAATTTGCACTTCCGTCGGACATTTGGTTGTTCCCTACCCGTTTTGAAGACGGATAACCTGGGCCCTGCTGCAAGAGGCCGCCGGAAAAAAACAACCAAAATTTTAGAGAGGGGAGACAAAAGCACAGCTCCCTCCTCCAAAACCCACATTACCAATTTTATAATACATATAAATAGAGGGACGTCTCCCAAAACCCCAAAACATGCAAGCACACATGTTCATCACTAGGGGCATATAAAGGCAAA
Source organism: Paralithodes platypus (assembly GCA_032716605.1). Lineage (NCBI taxonomy): Eukaryota > Metazoa > Arthropoda > Malacostraca > Decapoda > Lithodidae > Paralithodes > Paralithodes platypus. The sequence continues at coordinate 38,332,960 of CM064483.1, read as the reverse complement.
ATAAATACAGAGAATTCAAAATCCTAAATTACCTGTAGCCTAGACCAGGCCCCTAACCAGGCTGACCATGAGGTTCGAAGCGATATCCCAGCCGACGACGCTCCGAAGACCCAGCCACAGCACACAGACGAGGGGAGGCCCATGATAGGGGCCTAAAAGCAAATTACGAACTCTGGAAGGTGGAGCACGACGTACAGGCACCATTAGACCAGATTATTTGCTAAAATATATAAATGACTATGCCACTGCCTCAATATTGACGGTCTGTAGCATCAACTTGTAGAATGGTAGCCTTCTAGCTAAGTAACAAAAGCTAAAGGCGTCAAAACAATATAAAATAACGCACATGGCGCGACGATCCTGGGATGCGGGAGCGGCAAGCGCCTGTTACAATAGTACCCTAATTTACACTCTTCCTGCGACCATACCATTAGGGTAACCGTTACTAGCTAATCTGAACCTTGTTACTACAACGCAGGTGTATACAAATGAGTAAGGACTCACTAGAAAGCGGTGGAATGTAGAATAAAGCCGAGCACGGCGAATCCCTTGGTGCTAGGATGGACGCGGAAGGAGGAAGGTCGAGATGGCCGCTATGATTTTGGTATTCCTTGACTGAATCTTTTATCATTAGCTGCAGTTGGTGGTCTATTTATAGTGAAGGAATTCATGGGGGGATTATTTACGGTCAGTGGTTTTGATGGGTGATTAAGGGGAGATGGTTTGATTTTCTGGTCCCCCTTCTCCCTTGTTTTTAGCCCCATTGGTTTTTAGTTATAAGACGTTCGACCCATTAGTTTGGCAATTTTAAGACTTTGCGCCCCATTTCTTTGTCAATATTAAGACCTTTCGGTCAGTAATTTTAAGAGTAACTAGCCTTCGGCAGGGAAATTTTTTCTACTGTAAAATGTACAAATATCATCATCATCATCATCAGTCCCGTAGTCTGGACGATCGTGGGAGAGCCGTTGATGACCTGGCCACTAGCTTTCCCCGTCCCTCTCATGACATCTCCCAGCTTCTTAATTCCCGTACACTTTTTCATGTTATCTTCCCACCTCAACCGCTGTCTGTCCACCACTCCATCTTCCTCCCTGAACTGTGCCTTGCTGGAATGTCTTGGCAAGCCTGTTTCTTCGTGGAGACGGGGTGCCCATACCACTTCAGTTTTCTCTTCTTTACTGTGGGGTTAGGAGGTCTTCATAGGGCCTTATGGATTTCTTTATTTTGTTTTTCACTTCCTCGTTTGTGATGTGGTCTCTGTAGCTAATACCGAAGAGTTTTCGGAAACATCTCATTTCCAGTGCTTGTATCCTTCTTTCAAGTTTGACAGTCAGGGTCCATGATTCGCAGGCATACAAGAATATTGAGATGACCATGGAGCGCATCAGTCTGATCTTCGAGCTGATTGCGATGTTCCTGTTGCTCCAAATTGTCTTCAGACTTGTCAGTGAAGCTATTATTTGAGTGATCCTGGACAATATTTCCGGCTTTGATCCCTGGTCTGAGTCAATTGGTCATAGGTATTTGAAGCCGTTTACTGTTCCCAGCTTCTAGTTCTGATGCCATTGGTGTTATTGGTCATCAGTTTAGTCTTCTCTGCACTGATCGTCATGCCATAAGCTGCAGAGGTCTTGTCCAAAATTGCTACCAGTCTAGCTAATTCCTCTTCAGATCCTGCTAGTCCGCCTATGTTTTCGGCAAAGCGTAGGTTATTAATTGTTCTGCCCCCAATTCTTACTGTTCCTATGTGGTCTTCCAAGTCTTCGGTCATTATTTTCTCCAAAAAGATGTTGAATCAGGTAGGGGAGAGCGGACAGCCTTGTCTGACTCCGACTTTTCGATCTGCACTCTTAGGTTGCAGATCTGCTCGGTTGTAATGTGCCCTGCTCTGAAGCCTGCCTATTCTTCAGCGATGATGAACTCTGCTTGTGGCTTCAGTCTATTTAGCAAGATCTTCAGCATGACTTTGCTAGGGTGGCATATTTTGCTGATTGTCCGTTAGTTACAACATATTTGTTGATTGCCTTTCTTCGGGAGGGTGATTATCAGCGACTGGGTCCACAGTGTTAGCCAGTCACCAGTCTGCCAGATCTTGTTGCATATTTGTAGTAAGGTGCTTACGATACTGTCCCCTCCTGATTTGACCAGCTCACCTGGGATGTTGTCGACTCCCGTTGCCTTCCCCTTTTTTAGCGATTTTACATCTGCTTCCACTTCTTCTCGAAGAATAGGGAAGTTGTCGGTGTTAGTTGCTGGTGGAACGTTCAGGACCTCAGGATCTCCCATAACTGTATGATTATAGAGGTCTGAGCAATATTCAGTCCACCTTTTTATGATGTCCTGGTCTTCGGTAAGGCATTTTCCATTCTTGTCCCAGATGGTAGTGGATCGTCCTTGTTTTTTTCTTGATGGGAGGTCTAATGGGTGTTTTTTACAGCTTGATGGGGGTCTAGGGAGGAAAATTAAATAACTATTAAAAAAATCTAAACGCAAAGCAAATAAATAAACCCATCTCACCTTAACACTCAAGCCCGACATATGTCGGCCGAGAGAATAATGGCCAACCCTGCGGTGCCCGACAATAGTCGGAAGGGATTTTGAGCACATTATCGGCTCTTAGAGCGAGTCCACGCATTGGGAGGACGATAGGCGGGCTCTGACCGTTCGGCACGGCCCTAGTGCCGCGACTGACGCCACCTCTGCAACATTCCACACCCACGGCCTCGTGAGACCAGGAAAAAAATTGGGAAATTACAGTATTGTAGGGTTTTTCACCTCTCGTTGCGCGATTGCTACAGGATAACCCGTGGTCGTACAAGGATGATTCAGGTGTCATTGGAAAGCTCTATTATCGCACTTTCACGGATACATAATTGTATTATGCTCTGGCTCTTGTTTATATATGAAAAAGAGCACGGAATGAAGTACGTTTAGGGTAAATATGCCCGCCTGGCAGGTAGTAGAAGTTACAAACATCCCCGTCCGTAAGGGGTTAATTACAGTAATTGAGGGGACTGAGGGATTACTGTGAATGGGTTGAGGAGGTTGAAGGGCTTGGGCTCAATAATCTTCTGGACATTACTATATCTGGCTTAGTGGAACATTCCTGAAATTAGAATACAGCTGCGTTTAATATACCGCTCATATATCTCATACCTGCCTCGGATAAATCAATACCGTCTCTTTTGTACAGGGCCGTTTACCTTGGAATGTTCTCCAACTATCTACAAAGAGAAAATGTTCTCTGTCTGAAAGAGAGAGAGATGGAGTGTGTATGTGTATGTGTGTATGAGAGAGAGAATGCGTGGTAATCTATATGACTACACTTATGCCCAAAAGTTAGATTAATTATTGTACACTTAAGAAACACAATACCATGAGAGTGTGTGTGTGTGTGTGTGTGTGTGTGTGTGTGTGTGTTTGTGCGTTTATGTATGTGTGTTAGAGAGAGAGTAAGTGGTTATCTACAGGATTGCTCATATGCCGTAAAGTTAGATTAATTATCGTTCACCTAACAAACACAATACCATGAGAGAGAGAGAGTGACAGTGTGTGTGTGAGAGAGAGAGAGCGAGAGATCTATTGAGTGGTTATCTATATGATTACATTTATGTCCTAAGGCTGGATTAATGATCGTACACTTGACAAACACGAGAGAGAGAGAGAGAGAGAGAGAGAGAGAGAGAGAGAGAGAGAGAGAGAGAGAGAGCTCAGTTTTACTTACATGGGAAGAGAGAGAGGCGAGATCATTCACTGAAGGAAAAGTATCAAGTAAAACCAAAAATAATTAACGCTGAATGTCAGGCTTACATTTGATTTGATTTATACTGTTTTTATTTGTTTTACTTTTTACCAGCATTTTATGAAGTTGTTTCCCACGGGCGCGCTTGGTCCCCGTAAAGGTTATTCTGCCTCCAATCACCATGGGTGTCCCCTATTGGATTATTTTCCTCGGCTGCCAGTTTCGATGTTTAACGTGAGGTTTGTGGGATTTTTCTATACCCCCTTTCCCCTCATGCTTAACCCCATCAAATTTGAAATTTGAAAGCATTGGCCCCATTAGTGTGGCAGTTCTAAGACGTTTCGCCCCATTTATTTGTCAATTTTAAGACCATCCATGTCATTCAGGTGTAGATTTTATTCCTGGCAAGCGAAAGCGAGCCTAAAATTTAGGAAAAATCGATTTCGATAATGTTTTTTTTACGGAAAATGTCAAATTTACCCATTTACCTCTTCCCTTAGCTTAACTTGACCCACCTAACCTTCCCTGGTCACCTCAACTTATTATTCTATTTATATTGTAAACGTTCAATGAATCACACCATAAAGAAAACAAACATTTGGGAATAATCCAAATTATAATAACAATAAAGTAGAAGTGTCGCTTTGCCAAAAATCAAAACGGCATACCCAACTTTGCGATGGGTCATCATCATCTATGATCACTACTATTACCACCAGGTTTGGTGCTTCCATGTTTGCTCCTGCCGATCCACAAGTCTGTCGACTCTGCCAGCAACGAGAGGATTTGACAGAAAAATTGGATGAAGCCCACAAGATCAACGCCCTCACCAGGAAGATGGAATCACTCCAAGAGTTTGTAACACTCAACGTTAGAGTATCACTAACTCCAATTGTTTCAACTCCAGCATCCACCACCGCCCCAACGTCATCTACCAACAATCCAACACCTGCAGTAGCCACTGCAGCAGATGCTTCTGACGAACCTGAGCCGACATCAAACCAGGACAGCCGCCCTGTTCACCTTAGTCTCTCCCCCACTCCTCGTGCAAGAAGCCTGCTAGCACGAATAGTACCAACCCCTCGCCCCCGTTCTAACCACTCCTCTCCCCGACCTGTACGCAGAGTCTCGCCATCACAGGTTTCCGGATTTACACCAGTGAGGAACGCTGCACGGCCAACGCAGAAAAGGTCTCATCTACTAGTCACAATGTCAAACAGATTTGAGATCTTGGTAGAGATGGAAGACGAACCAGAAGAGACCAGGCTCGTTGGGGATTCCATCCTACGAGGACAGGTCGAAGAGTTCTGCGACAGAGTCCCAAATCGACGAAAAAGATTTTGCATCCCAGGAGCTGGACTGGACGATGTTGTGGAAGCCTTTGAAGATACCACAAAGGATGCAAACGAAAATACCCCTTTTGTCATCCATGCTGGTTCAAATGACGTCATGCGCACCAGATCCGTGGTTCATCTCCTACACGAAGCAGTCCGCAGCCATGGATCAAAAAACGCAATCCGAGAAGAAGAAGCAGTGACATAAATCATCCAATGCCAAGCAAAAAACAGAGGCAACCGAGAACCACCAGCGATAAGGACCGAAGACAGCGAGGACCGAGGACAGCCATGAACATAAATGTAGATCCGACAACAACCAAAAATATTATTAAAGAGCGTTCCGGGAGTTCTAAAATAACAAATTTAAAGGTTTTCTATGCAAACGCTCGTAGCATACACAATAAATTATCAGATTTAGAGGAGCTAGTGTTTACAGAAAATTATGATGTGATTGGCATAACAGAATCTTGGCTCAATACAGAAGATAGAGACTTTTTGGCAGAGTATTCACTTCCCGGTTATGTAATGTTTGAGAAAAGCCGAATAAATCGAAATGGAGGTGGCGTTTTACTTTATATTAAAGAAAGTCTTAACCCTACCCTCTTGTCAAAACCTCAAATTGTGAACGTCGACACATCTTTTGTGCTAATAAAGAATAATAAAGGTACAAAAACAATACTTGCATTAATGTACAGACCTCCAGCTCAATCAGTGCAAACTGACCGAGAAATTTACGAACAAATTGCAGATGTAAGTAACTCACAAGATACCGTAATTTTTGGCGACTTTAATTTACCTGTGACCAAGTGGGGCGATACTCTTACTTCACACTCCGGACATGACTTGTATACGAACTTGCAAGAGAGTAGGCTTTATCAATTTGTTCGAACGCCGACCCGTGGTAATAACGTTCTTGACATTGTACTTGCAACAAAAGAAGAATTAATAGAGAATTTGAATGTTGGTGATGAATTCAGTAACAGCGACCATCGTACGATAACTTTCACTTTAAAGTTTACTAGTAACGAACCAAATAGTAGGATCGAAAAAGTACCTAATTTCAAGAAAGCAAACTTCCATAAACTTAAACATAGCGTTTAATAAAGAAACTGACTGGAGCTTTTTAATTAACAATAACGACATAAATACATCTTGGACGTTATTCGAAACCAGCAGTGCAAGACTGCATACCATCGAAAATACGGCGTCCAGGCCATAATAATAAGCCCAAATGGTGGAATAAAGATATTTCAAACTGCCTGCTTTCTAAAAAATTAGCTAATGATAGATTAAAATCCTCACAATTATTATTTTTTTTTTAAGAGACAATGAACGGAGGAAGGAAAAACACAGATAAAACGAGATCCATGTGCCTAAAGGCATCCTCCATTCATAAAATGTTTGTAACAGCTGGATTTAAACATTTGTAGATAGTAAGTTTGTGGAAAGCAATTCGAGGGAAGTGATTTCCAAAGACTAGTAGCTCTGGGGATAAATGAATTCTGATAAGCAGAAGTTCTGCATTGTGGAGGAGAAAGTGTAAATTCATGGGCGCTCTCAGCTGCCCTAGTTCTACGGCGAAAGATGTGGAGAGGCAGCACAATTGAAGCAAGTTCCTCGGAACAATTGCTGTGAAAATATCTGTAGAATAATGCAAGGGATGCAACGTTTCTTCGTATGGATAATGTAGGAAGGTCCTGTGTGATTGCAGGGTTATTTATTAATCTAATAGCTTTATTTTGAATTTTGTCCAACTGCCTCAATGCAACCACTCCACTTCCACCCCACAGAGGTGAACAGTAATCCATCTGAGAACGCACATGACTTTTATATATTACGGCCAACTGCTCGTCAGTGAAGAATTCTCGAACTCTGTACAGGAGTCCCAGTTTTGTAGAGGCATTCTTAGCTATGCTTCTAACATAATGTGTCCAGCTCAAGTTAGTAGTTAATGTTACACCGAGAATGTCAATACTAGGGGAAGTGGGAATATTTACATCATTAAAATATATATGGGAGTCAGTGAGATTCTGTCGGTTAGAAAATTAAATGTACTTGGTTTTCTGTGCATTAAAGGAAACTAGATTTTGTTGTCCCCATGACGAAGAACGGGTGTATTTTGTAGAGCTACGACGCAAAGCCAAAAAGTGAATTAAGCAAAATAAAAAAAACTTAGAGTTACATATTGCGAATCAAAGTAAAACAAACCCGAAAGAATTCTATAGTTATATCAGAAAGAAAAAAGTAGTTACTTCGACTGTTGGACTGTTAGTCGATGAAAATGGAGAATACACCAAAGACGAAGTACAAATTAGACTAATGCCCTCAATACCTTCTTTGCATCAGTTTTTACAACAGAAGACCTCAGTGATATCCCTACACCATCGCCGATTCAGATTGATAATTCAGATGTTCTAAGCAATATCACCGTTACAGAGAGAGAAGTATTGAATTGTTTAGATAAACTCAAGGTAAATAAAACGCCTGGACCTGATACAATCTCGCCTAGAGTTCTAAAGGAAGCTAAGGATGAGCTCTCCAAACCACTGACATTACTATTCAATAAATCCTTGCAGTCTGGAACTATGCCTGATCAGTGGAAGCTAGCCAACGTAACACCGATATTCAAAAATGGCAGCAAATCGCTACCCAGTAACTATCGTCCAATTAGCTTAACCTCAGTTGTATGTAAAATGCTAGAAACGGTCATAAGACAGACTCGTAAATCACTTAGAGGAAAATAACATACTTAAAGATACTCAACACGGCTTTCGTAAAAAACGTTCCTGTTTAACGAACCTCTTAATACTTTTTCCACGATATCCTCAACCTCTACGATGAGAGTAAATCTGTAGATATTATATACCTTGATTTTCAAAAGGCCTTTGACAAAGTTCCCCACAAACGTTTACTGCTAAAACTAAAAGCGCATGGAATACAAGACGGTGTGTTGAAATGGATAGAAAATTGGCTCAGCGACAGAAAGCAAAGAGTAGTCAAAAAGTAGTAAGGCATCTAAATGGACCAATGTAAGTAGCGGGGTACCCCAGGGATCGGTACTAGGACCAATTTTCTTTCTAATTTACATCAACGACATAGATGAGGGTCTCACCTGTACAATCTCAAAATTTGCTGACGATACAAAAATTGCAAATAGCGTACTCTCAAAAGAACAAGTTGACGATATGCAACACAATCTAGATAAATTGACATGTTGGGCCCAAATTTGGCAAATGAGATTCAATGCGGATAAATGTAAAGTACTACATATCGGATACCTAAATGAGAAAGCAAACTATTCGATGAATGGAACTCAGCTTAAGAATGTAAACAGAGAAACCGATCTGGGAGTAACAATATCGAGTAACCTAAAACCAAGTCAACAATGTTCAGAAATTGTGAAGAAGGCAAACAAAATAATTGGCTTTATAGGCAGGTCATTTGAGCATAAATCCAAAGAAGTTATCCTAACCCTTTACTATTCCTTAGTCCGCCCTCTTCTGGAATACTTCGTTCAATCCTGGTGCCCGTATTACCAAAAAGATATAAACAAGCTAGAACGAGTTCAACGTAGGGTTACCAAAATGATACCTAGCCTAAAGAACAAACCATACGAAGAGCGTCTTAGAGAATTAAATCTATTTCCTTTAACCCAGCGCAGATTAAGAGGTGACTTAATTCAAGTGTTCAAAATCATCAAAGGCGTCGACAATATGAACTGTAGTAAGTACTTCACTATCGATCAATCTAATTACACGCGGGGAAACGGTTGCAAAATTATTGGTAAATCTTTTAACTCACACGAATCTAAAAATGTCTTCTTGAATCGAGTTGTCAACTTGTGGAATGGGCTTCCCCGAGATGTTATAGACTACAGCACCGTTGATTCATTTAAACTCCGCTTAGACAAATATCTCGCATCAAACCCGCGACTGACTGCGTTTGTAAATTAATAACTTTATTTTATCCCCCCCTCAGTTACTAACCCATCTGTCCCCTACTAACTTCCTAATCCTGCCACGGACATTAGTTCCAGGGCAGTAATTCCCTTTCCAATGTTCCCTCACCCACTCTAAACCACTGTTTGGACACTTGATCCTCAGTGTTTTGGAGGACAAGCAGCCTAGAAGGGTCACTAGATCTGTTGTTTCTTGATTTCCTTTGTATTGTAACTACTACTATCACCATCATCACTACTGTTATCATCAATACAACTGTCACTGTTATCACTACAACTGTCACTATTATCAATACAGCAGTCACCATCACTATCACCATCATCACTATTGTCATCATTAGCAATACAACTATCACCATCACTACTATTATCACCATTATCTTACAATCACCATTACTACTGTCACCATCATCACTACTACTAGTACTATCACCATCATCACTACTACTGTCACCTTCATAACTACTACGAATACTGCCATCATGATCACTACTACTGTCACCATCGTTACTCCCATCATCATCACTACTGTCATCATTATCACTACATGTATCACAATCATCACTAATATTATCACCATCATCATTGCTATCACCATCATCCCTGCTGTTACTACCATCTCTGCCACTGTCATCATCAGTACTATCACCATCATCACTACTACTATCACCATCATCACGAACAATATCACCAACAATACTGGAGGATTCGCCCCCAAAACAACTAACAATCGTCGCATTGACCAACCAAATTTGCCTGCAAAATTTGGTGACGATACATTAACCCGTTCAGTACCGGTTCTGTCCTTTTCAGTTTATACTAGATAATAATAGACCATTTTATTCAGTTTATTTAGCAGGCTTTCAACTATCCTAATTAACCCTTTTCCCACCACAGATCCTTCTTAAGCTCCACAAAATCGTTTAATTATAGCTTGCATATGATCAAAAATATATGTTGCCAGTACAGAAAGGGTTAAACAGTCTAGGAAACATTTTGGGACAATTATTTAACACTCTTTTTTTGATCTTTGACCTTAAGTATTAGAATATCTACATGTAATTGATATATGTTATTTATTTAATATGCAAATAACAGTCAGCTTATTAAAATTTGAGTTTTTTTTATGATGAAGGTTGACTTTTGACTTTGACCTGTGACCTTGACCTTTATGTAGGATTATATTTGTTGCTTGCATTGATGTAACCCTGGACAATCAAATAAGCCTGCCAAACTTAATTAATGATCATCAACTAGTTCCAGAGGTATCAAAGGAATAGCTGAACTTGACCTTCATCTTGACCTTCATGTTGCCTGAAAATGTATCATTTTAATTTTCATTTAAAGCACAACTGGCTCAACACATTTTGTGAAGTTTACATGAATAGTACAGAAATTAGCATATTGACCTTATTTTTTACCTTGACCTATCATATGAAATTATGTTTATTCTTGTATGACTTTGGTCTAGGCCAGCGTTACTTAACCTGGGGGGCGTTTGACAATGCTAAGGGGGGCGTGGGGTAATCAAAGTTCAAAATAGGGCTAGGCCATTCAAATGCATACAGGGTAATCCCAAAGATATATATAAATAAGAAACTTTGATAGGAAAAATTCACAACCGTCATTCCGAGCAACCACATGTAGTGTTGACATAAAACCATTAATCAGTTTTAATCCTTGCATGCAGATTGGTTATTTTTTCGCCCTTTTTATAGTATCTTGCGTCTTAAGCATCCATATGGAATGGACACAACAAATAGTCTTCTAGGCATCATAGGCATGTTGGGGGGGGGGGGGGGGGAGATCATGAATACAGTCCTGACCAAAGGGGGGGGGGGGGGGGGGGGGGGCTAAAAAGGTTAAAAACCACTGGTCTAGGCATTCCAAATATACATGATATGCCTAGTGAGATTCTTACATTAAATAGGAAATACTAGTAAAAATCGTATTATGATCTTTAACCTTGACCTTTGACCTTGAACTTCGACCTTAGAAATTCTTATTGAAGATTTAGTTAGCTTAACACCAATGTTCGTATTCACAAGCATTATTCATATAAAAAAGTATAAATTACAAATAGTGATCATATACTGTGACCTTGACCTTTGACCTTTGACTAAAAATAAAATACATATATTTAGATGGTCGTCGCATTGACTATATCAAAACCATATAAAAACGTATAGATTACAAATAGTGATCATATACTGTAACCTTGACCTATGACCTTTAACTAAAAATGAAATACATATATTTAGATGGTCGTCGCATTGACCAACTGAATTTGTCTGCACAATTTGGTGACAGTACATTAAACAGTCTAGGAGGAGATTAGGGAAAATGACAAACACTCTTGTTTTGACCTTGACCTTTGACCTTAACTATTACAATATTTTTGTGAAATGTGATATATATATGTTATTTATGTAATAAGCAACTAACACAGCCAGTTTTCCAAAATGCTAGTAATATTTTGTTAATAAATAATAAAAGTTGACCTATGACCTTGACCTATGACCTTAACCTTTATGTAGGAGTAAATTTTTGTTTGCATTGGCATTGCCCTTGACAATCAAATAAGCATGCCTAATGTGATTAAAACCCATCAGTTAGTTTCATATATATTAATATATTAGTTGACCTTGACCTTTGACCCTTATCATGACCTTTATGATGTTTCAAAATTTATTATTTTCAGTTTCATTTAAAGTGCAACTATCTCACCAAATTTTGTGAAGTTTGCATGAAAAGTAAATCAAATAGCCTATTGACCTTTTATTTGACCCTGACCAGTGACCTTGACCTTTCATATAGAGAATCTAGCAGTTAGTTTAAGAAATACTAGTAAACAAATTATTTTGACCTTTGACCTTGACCTCTGACCTTACCCTTTGGAATATTTATCTAAAATTTGGGCAATATGATATCAAGGTTCCCAGTAACCCATATAGTGATAAAGAAGACATTTGAGTAAAAAGTAAAATACATTGTAGAAGTTGACATTTGACCTTGATCTGTGATCTTGACCTTTATGTAAGAGTACATTTTTCGTTTTCATTGACATTGCCCAGAAAAATCAAATAAACATGCCTAATTTCGTTAAACCTTATCAGTTAGTTTCATATATATTAATAGAATAGTTAACCTTGACGTTTGACCTTTATCTTGACCTTTATGATGTGTCAACATTTATTATTTTCCTTTTCATTTAAAGTGCAACTAGCTCACCAAATATTGTAAAGTTTGCATGAAAAGTAAAGACAATAACATATTGACCTAGTATTTGACCTTGACCTTTCATATGGAATTGTATAGTATCGTGTATTACCTTGGATTAGGTATTCCAAATATACATGGTAAGCCTAGTGAAACTCTAAGTTTGTATAAGAAATACTAGTGAAAAACATACTTTGACCTTGATCTTTGACCTCACCCTTTAGAATATTTACCTAAAATTTGGTCAATACGATATCCAGGCTACCAGTAACTAGTATAGTAAAAATTAAGACATTCGAGTAAAAACTACAAAATATGAAATATTAACCTTATTTTTAACCTTTACCTTTGACCTTAACCTTTTAGTTAAATTGAAAATTTCTTTTTGACTGATTTTTGCATTGACCAAATGGATATACCTGTGAAATTTGGACGACGACGACGGACAAAAATGACGACGACAGACAAGCTGACTTGTGGCGCACAGTATACTGGCAGGATCTGTGTGGATGATACCACTCTGCTTTGCAGAGTTGATAATTGTTGATCGGAGAAAGATATGTGGACTAATTTTATGAAGATTTTGACAATATATTCTGGTAATCATTTGACGATTTTATACAGCTCGGGAAGAATCTGTGAGTTAAAAAGGCAAAGACTATCTCAATTAACTCTCTGATTTCCATATACCCTTCCTAATCTGAATAAAATCGTCGAATAATTGCTACAAACAAAAATGAGGCATTGGATCTGATAAGGGTTAAATATGCTTCCGAGTTATGATCATATCTTTCGTAAGATTTAAAGCCAAACATAGAAAAGTCGTCTAAATTGTTCATTATCATGTATATTTACACAAACATTTGTACACCAAATTTGAAGCAATTCGTATATTTCTATAAATTAATCACACATATTGAACTTGGACCTTACCTTATGATTTTGGCCTTGCAGTACAAATACACAGCATATGTTTAATACACGATCACATTACTGAACAATTATTTCAAGTTTTATATGAAGAATATATGATTTTTCTGGTTAGAAATAATGGGATATACAGTATATTTATCTCTCTCTCTCTCTCTCTCTCTATATATATATATATATATATATATATATAATATTATACTGTGTATATATATATACAGTATGTATATATATATATAAATATAAATATATATATATATATATATATATATATATATATATATATATATATATATATATATATATATATATATATATATTATTTTTGTATTTTTTTTTCTATATTCCAACTACTCCCTCTAAGGCATAGGTTGAGAACCTGTACATTCAGCCGTTATGAACGGTGAAGCCAGTGAGGTCTCGTTCCAGTCTAGGGAGTGAGACATGTGAAGCACTTTTTACCTGCAACCAGCCTCTGCCATCTTGCCTTGGCAGGATGCATGGGGCTTAGTTGCTCACTTATGGCATGCAGCAGCCCCATCTCTGAAGCTGCCTCGCTCCAGTGCTTCACTGTCTCACCTCCTAGACTCCGACCCTATTGAGCAATGAATTCACTAGGTATTGTCTCCCCGTAGCCTATTTTGAATATGGGAATATTCATACAGTACTATTTAAGCAGGGAATAAAGAGGATAATTTGTTGGCGTTTCGGTATTCTTTGTGGTAATGCACTGACACTAGGTACAGAACAAATTCCATCCCAATAATATCTTCCCATTGACATATTGGGATTCGAACCCGGGTCCATTGAATTACCAGTCCAGTGACAAGACTACTTCACCACACCTCCCGTACATATATATATATAGGGTGTTTCAAAAATACCTTTCATAAATTTCAGAATTATTGGACCTAGCAGTAATAAATATACTTTAGTATGTAACGGTTTTTGAAATATCCCGTATTTACCGGGATATTACAATTTTTGTTTTAATTGGTTTAATTACCATCACCTCAATTACTATATTTTTTCATAAAATTTTGAACATCAATGTATTTTACAGTATTTACTATAGGTGCTTGAAGTTTCTCCCTCCCTCGTTGATACAGGCTTGGGCTCGGCTTATAAGAGCCTGTCGTACACGTTCAAATATCCCTGGTGTGTTTCTTACTTCTCTGCAAGCCTCTTGAACTCGTTGCCACAGTTGCTGACGGATGTTGATTTGTGTAGCATACACCATGCTCTTCAAGTGTCCCAAAAGATAAAAATCAAATTGAGTTAGGTCAGGTGATCTAGGTGGCAAGTGATTGGACCACCACAGCCTATTCACTTGTCAGGGTACATAACATGAAGGAAATCCCTCGTAGCTTGTGAAAAGTGAGCTGGAGCCATATCCTACTTGAACCAAATATGTCTAAGTGTTCTGAGAGGCACATCATCAAGTAGTATGGGTCTACACATTGCCTATAAGTCGTTGTGGTAGCAGGAAAGGTATGATTAGATGATCACTGAGAATACCGGTTCAAACATTAATTGAAAAGCGTTCGTGATGCCCATGTATGAGTATTATGTAGGTTTAGCACGCCATTTCTTAGAAAATTAGCCTAATCACTAAACAAAACCATTGCAATAAAACTGTTGTTCTCCCTCTCTTGAGTAAGGAGCCACCGACAGAAATCCACTCTTTGGTTATAATCACATTCAGTCAGAGAATGAATGGGCTGGCGATGATATGGAAGCCATGTCTGCTTACAATCCTCCATACTGATGCATGAGGAACACCAAATCATGCACCAAGTCGACGTGTGCTTTTAGAAGGGCCATCTGTGATGGCATCAAGGATATCCTCATCTGCATCGAGTAGATGCTCATCATGAGGCCTTCCTCTGTTTACTGCTCGTGGATTCAGTGTGCTATTTTCCCGTAGTCATCTGAGGAAAGTAGGCCAAGATGGTTTCCTCCGGCTGGGATATTGTTCACCATACATCCTTACTGTTTCAGCTGCATTTACTCCCGCTACACATAAAGTAAGTAACATGCCTGTGTACTCAGTAGAAGTATATGGCTCCATGTCTGGTACTTACTTAAGACTGCCAGTACATCCTTCTTGTTCTCACCTTCTCACATTACATTCAATTTGTTAAGCTTCATTCATACAGTATACTAACCCATGAAACAACTTGATTGAACACCTATTGTAAATATTGCAAAATATATTGGTGTTAACAAAATTGAACAAAATAAAGCAATTGAGGTATTAGAAATATACTGATTGTTTTAATCTCATAGACTTTCCTATTTAAAGTAAAATGTGTAATATCCTGGTATATATGAGATATTTGCATAACCGTCACATAGTAAAGTGTATTTAATATTGTTTGGTCTATTAATTCTGAAATTTATGAAAGGTAATTTCGAAACACCCTGTATATATATATATATATACCCGGTATATATATATATATCTATCTATCTATCTATTGCCTGACGCCGTGATCCCCGAAGGGGTGGCCACGAACGAACCGCCCCCATGCACCTCTGTCCCCAGTCAGTCGACGCCCCTCCCCCCAACCAGCACCGCCTTCGTTCATGTAGTTCCTCACTCCATCCTTCCACCTCATATTCGGTCTAGTTCTCCCCCTCTGTCCCTCCACCTCGCTCTCGTACACCCTCTTAGTCATTCTCTCGCTTTCCATACGTTCCATATGGCCGAACCATCTCAAGTTGTTCCTTTTCACACTTTCCAGCACATCTACCTCCACACCACACCTCCTTCTTACTTCCTCATTAGTCTGTCTATCCCTCCATGTAACTCCGCACGCACTCCTTAAGTAATTCATTTCCACTGCTCTCACTCTTGGTCTGAGTCTCTCAACCAACGTCCATGCTTCGCTTCCGTAAGTCAGTGTCGGGATTACCACACTGTCATGCAAGGACTTCTTCACTTCCATACTGACCACCCTATTTCTTGTTACTGCTTTTAGCGTTCCTACAACCCTCTTCCCCTGTTGTACCCTCTCCCGCACCTCTTCATCTATAGTCCCATCTTTACTCAACACACTGCCCAGATACTTAAAAGAGTTGACGATCTCCATAGCCTGACCGTTCAGCTTCACCTCACACTCTGTGACTTCACCCCTTTCGAAGACCATAACCTTGCTCTTCCCCGTATTTACCTTCAAATTCCGTTTTTCGCACACTGTTCCAAACTCATTTACCAGACCCTGCAACTCCCATTCATTATCACTCATCAGAACTGTATCATCTGCAAACAGCAGTATAGGTAGCTTCCACTCAATTCCCTCCCTTTTCATCGATACACCAACATCCACTGCTCTTGATAGTATTTCTTTCATAACTCCATCCATATATACAGTAAACAACCACGGGGACATCACACACCCCTGTTTCAAACCAACATTCAGGTCAAAGAACTCGCTCTGCTCACTCTCCACACGTACTGCCGCCTTTGCACCCTCATACATGCTCTTCACTGCTTTCAGCAACTTGCCCTCTACTCCGTATATTCTAAGTACTTTCCACAAACCTTCTCTATCCACTCTGTCATAGGCCTTCTCCAAGTCCATAAAGGCAACATACACCTTTTGTTTCTTCTCCAGATACTTCTCCACAACACAATTCAGGGTAAAAATCTGATCTACACATCCTCTTCCCTTCCTAAAACCTCCCTGCTCGTCGCCTATCCATTTCTCCGTTCTCACTCTCACTCTCTCAATCACTACCCTACTGTATACCTTCCCTACTACGCTTAGAAGACATATTCCTCGGTGGTTACCACACACTCCTCTTTCCCCTTTGCCCTTATATAGGGGGACTATTATGCCAGTCTTCCAGTCATCGGGTGCACTCCCCTTCTCCCATGCTAGTTTGCACATTTTCCATACCCATTCTATCACTATCTCACCACCATACCTCAAGATTTCCCCACACACTCCATCTGTTCCTGGTGCTTTCCCCAACTTCACTCTTTTCATGGCTTCCCACACTTCTGACCTCCTGATCCCCACCTCCTCCTCCACTACTTCTCTTCTTCTCCCTCCCATACCATATCCAGCTATGTTTGCTGGCTCTTCATTCCTTTCATTTAGCAACTCACTGAAGTACTCCCTCCATCTTTCGACTCTCTCTTGCTTCTCGGCTAGCATTCTCCCATTCTTATCTTTCACACCCTTACTGTTTCCCTTGCTACCTTCCCTAACTTTCTTGACTTCTTTCCAGAACAGTTTCTTACTCTCCCTCCATTTTACACTCAGATTCCTTCCAAATTCCTCATCTACTCTTCTCTTACTTTCCTTCACTACTCTCTTCACCACCCTCTTACTCTCCACGTACCTCGCTCGTTTCTGTCTCTCGGAATCTTCATTCCCTCTACTACCCAACCTCTCTCTATATGCTTTCTTCTTTTCTTCCACAGCTATTCTTACCTCTTCTGTCCACCATGCTGTACCTTTCACTCCCTTATATATATATATATATATATACATATTCTCTTTTATACATACGAGGTTAAAGGCAATAGCAGTTTCAGCATTCAGGATTTTATTGTTACAGCTTTCAATAGTTCTAACAATTTTCCTCTGGGGTTCAGAGATGAGGTTCAACAGGTTAGCAAAATTCATGGTGGATTCAACGTTTCACAAGTAAACATCTTGCATCTTCGGGTAAAGGAGAGGATCCCTACTGCTACCTACCAGACCGCCAAGGCCATGAACAAACTCCTCACCCCTTTTGTTCCTCGGCAATACAACCTCAACTCTGCTTATGACTTCCTAGAAATTCTACGAGATGCCCCACCTGCTAACGACCACATCATCGCCTCCCTCAACGTAGAGAGTTTGTTTACCAACGTGCCCGTTGACAAGACCATAGATTTTATCCTACGTCGAGTTTACCACTGCCCTAATACGCCCCCCCTGGACATCCCG
This sequence comes from Paralithodes platypus, assembly GCA_032716605.1. Taxonomy (NCBI): domain Eukaryota; kingdom Metazoa; phylum Arthropoda; class Malacostraca; order Decapoda; family Lithodidae; genus Paralithodes; species Paralithodes platypus. Next base: position 38,314,825 of record CM064483.1, on the reverse strand, counting down.
GAGAAGGCCCTGAAGACGCTCTTGGAACTATGTACCAAGGCGTCCCCTTTCCTCTGCCCCCGCGGGAATATGTACCAGCAAATCGACGGTGTAGCGATGGGAAGCTCCCTGGGGGTCCTGTTCGCCAATTTCTTCATGGGAACTATCGAAGAGGAACTCCTGGCTGCCCACCGGCCCACTGTCTACTGCAGGTACATCGATGATATCTTCGTGCGGGTGAAGGACCTGGGCGAACTCAGGGACCTCCAGCAGCGCTTCATGGCCACCTCCGGACTCAACTTCACATACGAAGAAACCACCGATGGACATCTACCGTTCCTCGACCTCCTTGTCTCCCTCCACGACCACTGCTTCAAAACTACAGTGTACACCAAACCTACTAACAATGGCCAATGTCTTAATGGGGAAAGTGCATGCCCTAAACGATACCATCAGTCCACCATCGCCGCCTATGTCAGAAGAGCCCTCACCCATTGCACCACCTGGAATGACACACAATGAACTGGAAAGGCTCACCCAGGATCTAGTCAACAATGGGTATTCCAACACTGACGTCACCAATGCCATCAACCACCACCTAGAAAAATGGTACAAACAAGACCCCCCTAGCACCAACTCAGCCAATGACATTACATTTTTCTACAGAAACTACATATCTTCCGACCACACAACAGACGAATCCATTATGAAAGAAATAATTCACAAAAACGTCCTCCCCATCAACCCTGACAATAAAATAAAACTCATTATTTACTACAAATCTCCTAAGACCTCCAACCTTGTCCTCTGTAACCGCCCCATTTCCACCAACCAACCGAAAGACGATCATGTGATATACCAGCATATTTGCACCTCTGGGGACTGTGGACCCCTATCCTATGTTGGAATGACACAGACTCGCCTTTCCCGTCGACTAACCCTCCACCTTCAATCTGGCGCTATAAAAGATCACTATCAAGCCCCCCACTATCTTGCCCTAACTCGCGCCGACCTAGACAAACAAACCACCATACTCGATAAAGAATCAGACCCCAGAAGACTAGCTATTTTAGAAGCTCTATACATCCAAACACTCAACCCCAGCATCAACAACCAAACACAAGACCTTCAAATTCTTCCTTCAGGCAAGCGCTACAGGCATACTGCCCCCCTTCCTCTCGCCCTGTGCCCCCCTCCCTTTCCTTTCCGCGCTCAGCACACAACTGACAACACCAACCAATCACAGCCACCCACAGCCAACAACAAACCACCGATAAGATTTAGTGCCCGTCTCGCGAATAGACTGCCTTCCACCAATGAACAGCCACCCCACACCCAGGTAGCTCCGCCCAGCTCCCTATTCTTGATCCTCAAATTTTTTATAAATATGTTGTTTTGTCCTTATTCTAATCTTTACCTCTCCTTTCCCTGAAGATGCAAGATGTTTACTTGTGAAACGTTGGATCCACCATGAATTTTGCTAACCTGTTGTACCTCATCTCTGAACCCCAGAGGAAAATTGTTAGAACTATTGAAAGCTGTAACAATAAAATCCTGAATGCTGAAACTGCTATTGCCTTTAACCTCGTCTGTTAAAAAGAGCATCTATTACCTGGCTATACTAACATATATACATATATATATATATATATATATAATTATATATATATATATATATACGGTATATATATATATATATATATTTTTTTTTTTTTGGTATGTGAATGAGGGAGACAAAAGGCATAACTGCCTGCAGCGAGTGCCTTCCCCAGAGTTGAAAGAGTGACAGTGCCAAAATCAAGGGACATTCGAGTTAAACTGCCTGGACAAACGGAGTTTAACCCTTATTTAGCGGCGAGCAACATAAGTCGAGTTAAATAAAGCTGGACTATGTGGCGGCGCTCGACATAACTCGAGTGGCAATTTCAGCACGTAATGTGGCTGAGAGAGAGAGACAAGTGGTGGCAGGAGACTAGCGAGCGTATGACTGCTCCAGACCACCGCGGCGAACCTACTGACACAAATCTCAGCTCCCTCCTCCCTCTCTCACTCGCTACATACTCAATTATGTACTGAAAGTACCGAATTACCTGCTTTTTGCACTCGCGTTGCACGGTTATTGCAAGAAAACTATCCATCATACAAGGATCGTTATGGTGTCATTCGAAAGCTCTGTTTATGCCCTTTCAGGGATAGGTACTTGTTTTACGTTCTGGGTCTTATTTAGGCATGAAAATGATCACGTAAACAGCCCTATTTTGGCTAAAAACACCCCGCTGTGCGGTACACATAAATAAACCGCATAGGCCGCTCGTAAGGTGTTAAAGCAAATTTAAGTTATAGGAAGAGGGGAAGACTGATTCTGAGAGAGAGTTCCAGAGCTCAGCAGTTGAATAAAAGAAAGTCTGAGAATAGCATTTCACTGTTATGTTGGAGAGTTGCACAGAGTAGGGGTGGGATTGTGTTGCAAGGCGGATACTACATACCCTGCATAGAGGAGGTGGTATACACTGGGAAAGCTCCGAGGAACACTGATTATTGTAGAAACGATAGAATAGGGAGAGATATGCAACATTGCGGCGAAGAGAGAGAGATTGCAGAGAGTTGGTGAGTGGACGGGAGTTAATGATACGAAAGGCTTTCCTTTCTACTTTGTCTAGGAGTGCGGTGTGAGAGGATCCTCGCCACACATGTGAACAATACTCAATACAAGGACGCACTGTGCTCCTGTACAGAGCAAGAAGCTGCGCAGGGGTAAAGAAACCCTTGAAGCAGTTGAGCACACCCAGCTTCTGGGAGGCTGCCTTAGCGAGACTGGTAATATGGTCCTTCCAAGTGAAAGCAGAAGAAAAAGAGACACCGACAACATTGAGAGAAGATGAAGGGTTGATTTTTGTATTATTGAAGAATAAGGGATAGTCCTCTGGAGGTTCCTGACGGGTAGTAAGATGAATAAATTGAGTTTTGGAAGCATTAATTGCAACAAGGTTTTCTCAAATTTCTCTACCCCAATTGGAAATAGTAGCTAGATCTGAAGGTAAGTGTTTTATGGCTTTATTATGTTTACTTTTGAGGGACTGCTGGCTGGGGCGTTCTGGTAAACTAATTGAATGGTGTAAGGTAGAGTCATCTGCATATGAATGGATGGGACTGGATGTACAGTTGAGAAGATCATTTATGAAAATTTGAGAGAGAATAGGAGTTAGGGCAGAACCCTGAGGAACACCGGAGTTGATAGGATGAGGCATTGATAACAGGAGAACTGGATTTGACACGAAAATGGACCCTCTGCAGTAAGGGACCCAAAGCTGGATATCGGACCTTTAAGTTCAATCCTCAAAATCTCGGTTCATAACCCACATAAATTGATGAAACTCAGTCAGCTAAGCTAATTCAATGTCTATTTCAATGTCTGAAAGCGGTATCTAGATCCATCCACTTGTTTCTTTGCACCGCTGGAATATACAAGTCAAACATGATCATTTATATAATATTGGCTGGCTATATAAGTACAACTTCAAGCATATGGTACTGTAGTTATATTTCTAGTCGACAGATTTACAAACGCAAGCAAATTTACACAAAAATACAAATTTTATACTGTATCACTCTTCAAATAGATCACAGTACATAGCTTTGACATACCACTTAGGCCTACTCAGCTCTTTTTCACACCTGTGAGCTTGCGCCTCGTGTCGTCATTTTGTGACCTTGTGTCAGCCCCTGTGACGACACCAGGCTTGCGCTTGGCGTGTACATTACTGTTGATGTCGTGCACCATGTTGCTGGCACAGATTTAAAAGGGCGCCAGCCATTTGTCGCATGAGCTTGTCCACCAAGCTGTGTCCCTCAGAACAGGAGGCCCCTGTCAGCTGGGCGTTCTCGCTTCCCAGGGTGCTCACCACCACAATGAATACCTTCCAGGGCAGGTCACACTGTTGCAGCTTGTGCCGGTTGGTCTCCTCCATCACCAGGAACCTTCAGATGTGACAGATGTCCAGCATTACGTCAATGGCAGTGGAGTATGGAGCTAGGAGTTTTCCGCGGTCCAACAGCTCCGTGAAGCACCTGTAGATGACCTCCACCTGCTCGTCATGGTTCTCTTCAAACCTGGCTTCCAACAGTGCAGCCTCTCTGTCGACCAGCAGGTCAGCACAGGCACCACACTTGTCGCCTCTGGTTGCCGAACGTTATCGGGAACATTTCTTTTGGGGTTTTATGGGAGCACCCGGTTCTGCCCGTAGTAATGTTAGCAGTAACACTCCCCGCATACTAAAAAAAGGGAATACACAATGCATAAAGATAAATGGAGGGAGAGTAAGAAACTGTTCTGGAAAGAAGTCAAGAAAGTTAGGGAAGGTAGCAAGGGAAACAGTAAGGGTGTGAAAGATAAGAATGGGAGAATGCTAGCCGAGAAGCAAGAGAGAGTTGAAAGATGGAGGGAGTACTTCAATGAGTTGCTAAATGTAAGGAATGAAGAGCCAGCAAACATAGTTGGATATGGTATGGGAGGGAGAAGAAGAGAAGTAGTGGAGGAGAAGGTGGGGATCAGGAGGTAAGAAGTGTGGGAAGCCATGAAAAGAGTGAAGTTGGGGAAAGCACCAGGAACAGATGGAGTGTGTGGGGAAATGTTGAGGTATGGTGGTGAGATAGTGATATAATGGGTATGGAAAATGTGCAAACTAGCATGGGAGAAGGGGAGTGCACCCGATGACTGGAAGACTGGCATAATAGTCCCCCTATATAAGGGCAAAGGAGAAAGAGGAGTGTGTGGTAACCACCGAGGAATATGTGACGCCTTCAGCTTAGCAGAACGCCACGTGGGCTCAGCCGCTCGCTCGGCCACTCGCTAACACTCGCCAGGGCAATGGATTTGGCTACAATCTATCTACAATGTTGTTCTTTCTTTCTTGTGAATCGTCATGTCACAGGCAGTATAGAAGTGGTGTTTGTTTTCACCTGTGACAAGGGATTATATTTTATATCATCAGTTATAAGTTTAATGTATAAGACAGAATGATACAGCTAGAGAGTGTGAGTGAGTAAGTGCAGGAGGCAGAGGGTAGTGTGCGTAGTGTTACACGTTGTCTCGGTGACGTCATGCCACGGCCGGGCCCTCTGAGTGGCTGGCCGCCTTACCACCCTCCTGTCGCGTCAGCAAGTGGTCCCCAAGCACTTCCTGTTGCCTTTGTGTTTTCCTTGCTCAGAGCTTGCCTGACCAGCATACCCTTCACACCTCCCTTGCCAACTGTCCCTGACTTCTACCTATAGAACACTTTCTCTCTCTCTCAACTTCTTACCTCTCATTCTTCCAATCTATTTAACATCATAACTCCCCTTTGGTTCTGCATGATTTCATATATCGGCCATCGTATTATATGCTGAAGCTCTCAGATATTCCATGTTTAGTTAGACATTTTGGAGGGGTTAACATTTTGTTTGTAGAGGTTCGACACACTCGTGGTGTCTCCCTACCTATTTCTTGGTTGTCTGCTGGACTATTTAAAGCTAGACTGGGGTAAGGCTACTGGTGTTGTGATTTCCGATGTGTACCAGGTTTTGTTGAACTTGTACAATCGCAACGGATACGTGGGAAGCCTAGGTTGTCTTTCTGACTGTGTACCTTGTGAGTTTAGCACTGTGTTGCGAGTGAGGGCTTTTGCCTCTGCCACCCAACACTGTGCTAACTCGTTTTGCTTTGACTTTGAGAGGGTCGCCAGGAGAGAACCAGATACTAGCGATCTGGATCTCTCAAGAGAGCACCCCGTCATTTAACGTAATTTGGCCGTACAGTCTTAAGGACCTCGCTAGGCTACGAGCCGCTTGCTCGGCCATTGTTTCCTAGCCTACGACATCCCAGCTAGACTTTATTCGCCTAGCAGACACCCGATTAGGATTATAAACTCTTATGTTATGTATGCAGCATTTTTATTCACGTTGATTGTAAGCCTTGGCTGTTGTTGAGTTGCACAATCTGAGCAGGCTTTTGCGTTGCCTGAGGAAGTACTTCTTTTGTTGTTGGAGATAATACTATTGCGCATTTATCGTTATTCCCGTGCCAGTTAACACTGTATGTCCCTACACTTGTCATATCTTGACCCTGCTTTATATAACAGTTCAAAATCCGATTCGATCATCTTAACACCTTACGAGCGGCCTATGCGGTTTATTTATGTGTACCGCCCAGCGGGGTGTTTTTAGCCAAAATAGGGCTGTTTATGTGATCATTTTCATGCCTAAATAAGACCCAGAACGTAAAACAAGTATCTATCCCTGAAAGGGCATAAACAGAGCTTTCGAATGACACCATAACGATCCTTGTATGATGGATAGTTTTCTTGCAATAACCGTGCAACGCGAGTGCAAAAAGCAGGTAATTCGGTACTTTCGGTACATAATTGAGTATGTAGCGAGTGAGAGAGGGAGGAGGGAGCTGAGATTTGTGTCAGTAGGTTCGCCGCGGTGGTCTGGAGCAGTCATACGCTCGCTAGTCTCCTGCCACCACTTGTCTCTCTCTCAGCCACATTACATGCTGAAATTGCCACTCGAGTTATGTCGAGCGCCGCCACATAGTCCAGCTTTATTTAACTCGACTTAAGTGGTGGGCCGCTTTTTAAGGGTTAAGCAGCATCAGACTTTTTTCAGAAGATTCCTGTTCGATGCATTAGGACTTTCATTCACTTTCTTTAACCCTTAATTAGCGGCTCACCACATAAGTCGTATTTAATAAAGCTGGACTATGTGGCGGCGCTCGACATAGGTCGAGTGGCAATTTCAGCACGTAATGTTGCTGAGAGAGAGAGACAAGTGGTGGCAGGAGACTAGCGAGCGTATGACTGCTCCAGACCACCGCGGCGAACCTACTGACACGAATCTCAGCTCCCTCCTCCCTCTCTCACTCGCTACATACTGAATTATATGGGGAAAGTACCGAATTACATGCTTTTTGCACTCGCGTTGCACGGTTATTGCAAGAAAACTAGCCATCATAAAAGGATCGTTATGGTGTCATTCGAAAGCTCTGTTTATGCCCTTTCAGGGATAGGTACTTGTTTTACGTTCTGGGTCTTATTTAGGCATGAAAATGATCACGTAAACAGCCCTATTTTGGCTAAAAATACCCCGCTGGGCGGTACATATAAATAAACCGCATAGGCCGCTCGTAAGGTGTTAATATAGGAGTGACAGTTAATTATTGTTTAGAGTAACTTTAATTATACCTTCTTCTTGTTTGCATTAAATCATTCCAGTGATTTAATTAAGCTCTCTATCTTTTCCTTGTATACATTATTAATGTAATTGTATGTTGTTGTGATCAGGCTGTATCAGAGATTATCAGCCTGTAGTAGTAGTGCATTTATACCGAGTTATAGGATACCCCGCTATTGCAGATTTAACTCTGGAGGGTATAGGTGTTTTGTGCGCCGGCATTATAAGTTCGAGGGTTGGATCTAGTGTTACCGTTGTGGCTGTGTGCCTTTCTAGTCCAATGATTAAGATCCCTTGTTTTATACGAGTCCCGGTCGTAACAAATATGTCTTCTAAGCGTAGTAGGGAAGGTATACAGTAGGGTAGTGATTGAGAGAGTGAGAGTGAGAATGGAGAAATGGATAGGCAATGAGCAGGGAGGTTTTTAGGAAGGGAAGAGGATTTGTAGATCAGATTTTACCCTGAATTGTGTTGTGGAGAAATATCTGGAGAAGAATCAAAAGGTGTATGTTGCCTTTATGGACTTGGTGAAGGCCTATGACAGAATGGATAGAGCAGGTTTGCGGAAAGTACTTAGAATATACGGAGTAGATGGCAAGTTGCTGAAAGCAGTGAAGAGTATTTATGAGGGTGCAAAGGCGGCAGTACGTTTGGAGAGTGAGCAGCGCGAGTTCTTTGACCTGAATGTTGGTTTGAAACAGGGGTGTGTGATGTCCCCGTGGTTGTTTACTGTATATATGGATGGAGTCATGAAATAAATAAAAGGAAGAGCAGTGGATGTTGGTGTATCGCTGAAAAGGGAGGGAAATGAGTGGAAGCTGCCTATACTGCTGTTTGCGGATGATACAGCTCTGATTAGCGATAATGAATGGGAGCTGCAGGGTTTGGTAAATAAGTTTGGAACAGTGTGCGAAAAAGGGAATTTGAAGGTAAATGCGGGGAAGAGCAAGGTTATGGTCTTCGAAAGGGGTGAAGTCACAGAGTGTGAGGTGAAGTTGAACGGTCAGGCTATGGAGATCGTCAACTCTTTTAAGTATCTGGGCAGTGTGTTGAGTAAAGATGGGACTATGGATGAAGAAGTGCGGGAGAGGGTACAACAGGGGAAGAGGGTTGTAGGAACGCTGAAAGCAGTAACAAGAAATAGTGTGGTCAGTATGAAAGTGAAGAAGTCCTTGCATGACAGTGTGGTAATCCCGACACTGACTTACGGAAGCGAAGCATGGACGTTGGTTGAGAGACTCAGACCAAGAGTGAGAGCAGTGGAAATGAATTACTTAAAAAGTGCGTGCAGAGTTACATGGAGGGATAGACAGACTAATGAAGAAGTAAGAAGGAGGTGTGGTGTGGAGGTAGATGTGCTGGAAAGAGTGAAAAGGAACAACTTGAGATGGTTCAGCTATATGGAACGTATGGAAAGCGAGAGAATGACTAAGAGGGTGTACGAGAGTGAGGTGGAAGGACAGAGAGGGAGAGGTAGACCGAAGGAGAGGTGGAAGGATGGAGTGAGGAAGTATATGAACGAAGGTGGTGCTGGTTGGGGGGAGGGGCGTCGACTGACTTGGGACAGAGGTGCATGGGGGCGGTTCGTTCGTGGCCACACCTTCGGGGATCCCGGCATCAGGCAATAGATAGATAGATAAAGATAAAGTGATCCTACTTAAAGTATAATATATACTGTATATGGGTGCATTTCAAAGTTCTAAGCGTTTTTAGCAATATCTACTATTTTTAAACAATATTTGAAGACATCCATCGACGCTATCGCCGACGAGTAGTATACCCTCGCACTTCACCATTTTCTGTTGACCCATTTTCTTACGATGTGCGATTTTGGGTTTGTTTTTCACTCTCCCGCAGTAATATATAGTTATTTGACGTCTTTTTATATCATCTTTAGGAGCAGGTTGTCAGGAAAGGTTAGTAACACTTTTGTCGTCAGAGGAAGAGGCGGGTGCTTACCTAATCGTAATTAGTGGGGGAGTAAGAAGAAGCCTCCTTGTATAGACCCACACCTCTAATATTTAGTTATTTCAGGTTAAAGCGTCCCAAAATTGGAGTTGGGTTTGTTTACGTTCCGCCCCGAGTGCAGCCTAGCAGAGTCGTATTATCAATGGAAGCATTAACCTAACCTGACAACCTATACTAACCTGAGAGTTGCCGCCACCATACCCCTGCTGCTGTCCGCACATCAGTAGTAGGGCTTATTAACACCTTACGAGCGGCCTATGCGGTTTATTTATATGTACCGCCCAGCGGGGTGTTTTTAGCCAAAATAGGGCTGTTTACATGATCATGAAACTAAATAAGACCCAGAACGTAAAACAAGTACCTATCCCTGAAAGGGCATAAACAGAGCTTTCGAATGACACCATAACGATCCTTTTATGATGGCTAGTTTTCTTGCAATAACCGTGCAACGCGAGTGCAAAAAGCACGTAATTAGCCACTTTCCCGATACAATTCCTTATATAGCGAGTGAGAGAGGGAGGAGGGAGCTGGGATTCGTGTCAGTATGTTCGCCGCGGTGGTCTGGAGCACTCATACGCTCGCTACTCTCCTGCCACCACTTGTCTCTCTCTCTCAGCAACATTACGTGCTGAAATTGCCACTCGACCTATGTCGAGCGCCGCCACATAGTCCAGCTTTATTAACACCTTACGAGCGGCCTATGCGGTTTATTTATGTGTACCGCACAGCGGGGTGTTTTTAGCCAAAATAGGGCTGTTTACGTGATCATTTTCATGCCTAAATAAGACGCAGAACGTAAAACAAGTACCTATCCCTGAAAGGGCATAAACAGAGCTTTCGAATGACACCATAACGATCCTTGTATGATGGATAGTTTTCTTGCAATAACCGTGCAACGCGAGTGCAAAAAGCAGGTAATTCGGTACTTTCGGTACATAATTGAGTATGTAGCGAGTGAGAGAGGGAGGAGGGAGCTGAGATTTGTGTCAGTAGGTTCGCCGCGGTGGTCTGGAGCAGTCATACGCTCGCTAGTCTCCTGCCACCACTTGTCTCTCTCTCTCAGCCACATTACGTGCTGAAATTGCCACTCGAGTTATGTCGAGCGCCGCCACATAGTCCAGCTTTATTAAACTCGACTTATGTTGCTCGCCGCTAAATAAGGGTTAAATACGACTTATGTGGTGAGCCGCTAATTAAGGGTTAAATAAGGGAAGACTAAAACAAAACTAATTTTGAGTAAAAATTATTATTATAGAAAGATTATAAACCTAAAAAAATAAAAAATACCAAAATAAAAACATAAAATAGCTGTGGTCCGTTTCCTTAGCACTTTGGCTGCAGGCATATTTCCGCCATATTAGGGTTCATTCAGGCACTCCTGATTGATTAGACAAGTGTCTGAATTAAATTAAATGTATTCAGCCAAAAACTAGAAGAAAATAGCTTCAAAATGACACAAAAACGAGCTTCACCCTCAGCGCTACCGTAGACATTCACTAAAATTAGCAATCATCGCTATTGTCGCTCTACATTTGCCTTTGGCAGCGCTGTATATCTTGCGAGAGCATGACTCAGATTCCTCAGTGCCGCGGCCGGCTGGCTGGAGGAAGGACGTGTAGCCTGTCACGCTCCCGGTCCCTCGCACTCGATTCTACAGGCTTTAACCCTAGATTAGCGGGTCCTTTGTGGCCGTTTTGGGCCTTTTCAGGCCATTCTGACTGCTATATCAACCATCAGTATGAAAGGAACTGTATTGCGCCAAAAACTAGGTGGAAATCGCTACACAATGACGCCACATACAGCTACGTAGCACTCGTGGAGCACTGACAGTGTTACCTCGAAGATGGAAGTTTAGCTGATTTTGCTACCTTGCTTACTTTTAGCGAACTATTGGTTACACTGTCATCCTCCCGCGCGGTGGGGGAACTGGAGTTAGTGTGGGCTGGGAGGCCACAGATGTCGGACGTATGGATCATTACTATCCCACCCATTTTTACTCGATTTCCACCCTTTTTTCACCCGTTTTTTGCCAGTTTTTTCAACTCGACTTATGTGGTGTGCCGCTTTTTAAGGGTTAAGAGGCTTTAAAAGTCTGTAAAATTGCTGTAAATTGCCATGACGTTCAGGAACGTCTCCCGCAAGCAATGGGTTAATATTGACCAAAAAGGATTCTCAAAGGAAATGAACGAAACTGCGTACTTAAACAAAGCTCGCGGGGTAGCGTCGTCGGACGTCTGGGATATATTTTTTTCAAATATTGCTTAAAAATAGCCTAGTAAATATTGTTAAAAATTATAATTATTTAGAAAAGGCTCGCCACCTTATTATAAATAATTTTTAGGGACAGTGCAGGTCTTTGGAATCCTTATACTGTACTCATGTATAATCCACTGTGGAATAATAATATTGATCATATTTATATAACCCGATATTAATGGAAAAAAAAGTCAAATCAATCTTAGAGCTCCTTCGGACATCCTCACTGTTTACAAACTTCTTCAGTATGGAGTAAAATCGATATTTACCCCTTGCTGGTAACACAGATGATGATTTCAATAAGTCATGGGGGGGGGGGGGGGGGGACCCTGCATCCCACGTTGGAAATATAGGCCTTACTAAAACCATGAAAACACTCATTTCTCAAAATCTGGAGGAAAACAACCAAAAAAAACATGAAAAATAAGGGTGCGAGCCTTTTCCTTATAATTACCCTACCTTAAAAATAGGACTATTAAAACCTTGAAAAGCACCTACAAATAAACCATATTTTAAGTAGGATGGGTTACTCTTTCTGTATTTTGCAAGTGCTTCATTTAATAGGTGTGTAGTGTTACTGCTACTATTACCGTTATGGGTAGCCTAGCCTATCAAGGAATTATCTTCTATGTTAAATCTTCACATAGCCTAGCCTAGATATTTAACACCTTACGAGCGGCCTATACGGTTTATTTATATGTACCGCACAGCGGGGTGTTTTTAGCCAAAATAGGGCTGTTTACGTGATCATTTTCATGCCTAAATAAGACCCAGAACGTAAAACAAGTACCTATCCCTGAAAGGGCATAAACAGAGCTTTCGAATGACACCATAACGATCCTTGTATGATGGATAGTTTTCTTGCAATAACCGTGCAACGCGAGTGCAAAAAGCAGGTAATTCGGTACTTTCGGTACATAATTGAGTATGTAGCGAGTGAGAGAGGGAGGAGGGAGCTGAGATTTGTGTCAGTAGGTTCGCCGCGGTGGTCTGGAGCAGTCATACGCTCGCTAGTCTCCTGCCACCACTTGTCTCTCTCTCTCAGCCACATTACGTGCTGAAATTGCCACTCGACCTATGTCGAGCGCCGCCACATAGTCCAGCTTTATTTAACTCGACTTATGTTGCTCGCCGCTAATTAAGGGTTAAAAAAACATACCATAGCTTTTCATGGAAAGCTTATTATAAAGCTAAACAAAATATTCGTAGGTAGGCTAAGTCATTTTACAAGATCCAGCGTTATTGTTTGTGTCAAATTAAACTGTCTCTGGTGCACTACTGTTTCGGCTAACTGCTTCCACATCATTGGTGCCTTCATCACTGTCATCATTATGCCTTTCACCACTTTTAGGATAGTAGGCTATGTGGCAGCATTGCTGCCATCACTGGAGTTACTAGAAACACTTGGAATCCAACGAGGAATGTAATTTATCTTAGCCCTGATATAGGCCTAAAGACGAAACACTTAAGTTTTCCGTTGATTGAAGACCAGATGGGGTAGCTACAGGCTACCAGTTAGTCACATTCTCATCACTTGTACATTCTGCCAGTGTTGTGTTAAATCAGAGGAACATTAAAGCACTTAAACACGATAAATAACTGGAAATAATACGCAGTTCAGCAAAGCCGGCGACACTGGGTCTGGGAGTGTAAACATTTAAACAATAAGAAGTGCAGGGTGCGGGAAGCGAGATGTTTGTGATGGCTCTGTTATTTCGTATTTTTTTACGTTTTTCGTTATTCCAGTGACTTATCCTTATTGTCTAATAATACTCTAATATTTTAGACATTGTTTACCTTACTGTATGTACTTCAACAGCTAATATATAGCTGTGGTGGTTTAGGGAATCGAGATACCTGCCCTACATAGCTCACCACAACAGCTTGGTATGGATATTCGTCTCAGCTAGCACTAAAACCGCCTACAAAATGGACACTGTCAGAGCATTTTGCATTTTTCATAATTACAAAATGATAATACTTCACAAAATCAAAACAGAGAGCACCACTTCAACTAAACAGGTTTGGATCCGTTACTGCAGCTGCAGGTCGGCTTCGCTGGCCCGTGTCAAATCCAGTTCTCCTGTTATCTATGGATGAGGAAATGAGCGATGGCCATCCACAACCGCAGCTATGGAATGGACGGAAAGGAAATTAGAGACAAAGGCTCAGATGGAGGGACAGAAACCGAAGGAGGGCAGTTTGGATATTAAAGATTTGTGCCACACTCTATCGAAGGCCTTTGATATGTCTAGTGCAACAGCAAAAGTCTTACCGAAGTCCCGAAAGTTGGATGACCAAGAGTTAGTAAGATATGAAAGAAGATCACCAGTAGAGTGATCCTTAAGAAAGCCATACTGGCGATCTGAGAGCAGATTATGAGAAGAGAAATGCTTAAGATATTGGAAGCAATAACAGTTTTAAAAACTTTAGAGATACAAGAGATGAGAGCAATTGGGAGGTTGAGAGCGGTCACCCTTCTACAAGACAGGACAATTCGTCTTAGGCAAATAATTGAGCTGGCTTGTTCAGCTTTTGCATGGGTATAGATTTTTGCCTACTCAGGTGGTCCGAAAAACTCCATTTCCTGTTTCGACACCTCCTAGGGGTTCATATGGGGGTTTGAAAATTCTTAGGGAGAATTGTAGTGTCAGATTGCCTACTGAGCCCAACTTGCGTCCATTTTTTAACCCAATTCCCGATGACGTAGGCCACCAAAAAAAGGGGTGAATATGTGGACACCCTGGCTCTATCGGCTACGCTAGCAATCATCTCTAGCGTAAAAAGGGACCCGGTGAGCTCGGGATGTATGAAGGGTATACTAGGTCAACAAAACCGTCTGGCCCCCGAGATATTGCCTCAAGTCACCAAATATTTGGGGAGGTCATAAAACATCTTCAAATTGGTGTTTTTAACTTGATTATAGGATATGTTGTGTGTCGACCCATATACTACATTTCCCCCAAGTTTCCTTGAGGCAGTTTCATTATAAATGTGTTTTTATGGTACAAATAGTGAATCAACACAAACTGAGCGGCCACTGAAAGTCACCACTGCATAGGGAAGAAAATGAACAATCCCATATAACTCAATTTTCTGGTCCTGATGTGGCGGCGTCTACGCCGTGGGGCCACCTCCCGAGGCTGCCAACCGCGGATGGCTGCCGACCCTCCACAGCCGAAGACAAAATCAACGACCAGTGGAGGAAAACCGGATGCCGGCCGCGGGGAGCAGTTTCGGGAGCCAAACCGTCACAACCATCCCCTGCCCCCTCCCTGGGGGCACGGGTCCTTGGAGCGACTTCGGTCGCGCCGGGAATTTCCACACCTCTCACACCACACACACACATCACACAGTTTTTCCTACACCGAGAAATGACTCTCCGGCTGTCATTTCTCGAAGACTTCTTCTAGCCGGAGACATTGAGAGCAACCCAGGACCCACGTTCACATACATATGTCCAACTTGCTCAAAACCCATCACTTCGAGTCGCCATACAAAGGGTTCAGTTCTCTGCAATTCATGTGGGAACTGGACCCACTTCACCTGCACAACACTTGCCTCCAAGAAACACTACACAAACACCTGGACCTGTTCCTCATGCCCCTCCCTCTCCCAGTCAAATCCCTCGCCTAAAACCCGTCCACCTCTCCTCCCCAACCCACCTAACCTTCCCATATCATCCACTCCCCCCCCTAAAACCCGTCCACCTCTCCTCCCTAACCCACCTAACCTTCCCATACCATCCACATCCTCAACTCAACACACCACACCCCATCCTAATCCATTCCAACCCCCATCTCCTGCTCCCCAATCCCCACCCCCACCTCACCCATCCCAACCCCCAGCCCCTCCCTCACCCCCACCCCCCCCATCACCCCCACCCCCACCCCATCCTCGTGCAGCAGCACCCAACATACATCGTGCACATAACATTAACATTCTTCAACTGAACATAGATGGCATCAACACAAAGAAACACGAACTCTCACACTTCATCAAACAACACAACATACACATTGCCATCTTACAAGAAACAAAACTCCGCACAACACAAAAAACACCCACATTTCATAATTTCACCACCATCAGACCAGACCGGGCTGTCGGCGGGGGCGGTGGACTCATCACCCTGGTACACAAAGAAATATCATACATAGTAACCAGTGTACAAACCAAATCACTCCTCCCCCCAAATGATAACACAACAGAAATACAGTCAATTAAAATACGCACTGGCAACAACTCCAACATAACCATCATAAACACATACATCCCTCCCCAAACATCCCCTACAGTACCAAATGAATACAGACCACACTTACAACACATCACAAACACCCCACACACCCCACACATCATCCTGGGTGGTGACTTCAACGCCAAGACGTCGGCCTGGTTTGTCGACAACCCCGACACAGACAGAGGGCTGGTACTACAAAACCAAACCGATAACCTCATCATCCTTAACGACATCCATCAACATACCCATATTCCTCACCAAGCCCTCTATAACCCATCATCTCCAGACATCACCTTTTGCTCCCCAGAACTCGCCCCCACAACATCCTGGAGGGTGGTCAGAACCTTAGGCTCTGACCACCTCCCGATCATTATCACCACCAAAACCAGACTCACCCCAGCTAGCCACAAACACACATACACCAATTATAAAAGAGCTAACTGGGAAGCATTCACAAATGAGACAGAACAACACTTCACAACTCTAAACAGTACACCCATCACTAACATCAACAATGCTGTACACATACTCAATAAAACTATCCAAAACGCTGACAAGAAACACATTCCAAGAGGTAACAGAAAAAGACACAACCCCAACTTCACACCAGAAATTCAAAACCTCATCAGACAACGTGACATACTGAAATACTCCCCAGCACCCCACACACAAGACATCACACAACAAATTCAAGCACTCAACACCCAAACTAACAACAAAATACAAGAACAACAAAAACTAAATTGGAATAACTTCCTACAAACACTTGATCACAAAACAAACCCCAAAAAACTATACAAAACACTAAACAGCATCACACTTTCCAACAGCAACACAACACAATCACATGCTGCAATCACAACAACAGACTCTACTCCTTCATGTAAACAACAAGCAAACACTCTCATCAATCACTTTTCACATGTCAGCCACCTAAAACCTCACAAAGACGACCGACGTGTCATCCGACGTAAGAGACAATTCCCCACAGACCCTGACTATACACCCTTCACCAATCACCAGACAAAGCATATCATCAACAATCTCAAGCACTCACCCGCCTGTGGCCTAGACAACATAAGCAACATACACCTCAGACACCTGGGACCACAAGGCATACAAGCACTCACTAACATATCAAACTACAGCTATTCACACAACACAATACCAGACATTTGGAAGCATGGTATCATCATCACTTTCCCCAAACCCAACAAAGACCCCACGCTACCCTCCTCGCACCGCCCCATCACACTCCTTTGCTCCCCCTCCAAAGTCATGGAACGCCTAGTATTACAACTAATTACACCTGACCTACCCCTAGCTCCAACACAACATGGCTTTAGGCCACTGCACTCCACAAACACTCTTCTCACAGACCTTACACAAAGAGCTTTCGACGGCATGAATTCAGCTAGACCACCACACAGATCACTATTAGCCACACTCGACATTAGTAAAGCCTTCGATGCCATCCCCCGCCACAACCTAACAAACAAAATCTACAACACAAACATGCACAACAACACAAAACGGTGGCTGGCCAACTTCCTAGCAGGCAGATGTGCACACGTATCTTTTGCCTGTCAGTCATCTAAAATCAGAAACTTTCCAAACGGAGTCCCACAAGGATCCGTCCTATCGCCCGCACTCTTCAATCTGTACATGCACGATATAACTACACCCAATACGCCCCAAATAAACTTAGCCTCCTATGCAGATGACATAACACTCACATGCACACACCATGACCCAAAAAGAGCAACAGATCTCCTTCAACCCTATCTCAACACACTACATGGCTGGTGCACTACAAACAGACTTAATCTAGCCCCAGCCAAATCCACCGCAACCCTGCTCACAAGTTGGACAGGAGAACACGAATACATCCCTCAACTCACCATAAACAACACACCCCTAACACATACACACACACCCAAAATCCTAGGAGTAACATATGATACTCATATGACATTCAAACAGCACACCACAAACATTAAAAAGAAACTGACACCCAGACTTAACGCCCTCAGGTCACTTGCTCACACAAAATTTGGACACAACAAAGAAACTACCACCACAGTATATAAACAATACATAAGATCAGTGATGGAATACGCAAGCCCAGCCTGGGCTTCTAACCTAGCTGAAACACATCATAAGACCTTACAGACTATTCAAAACAAAGCCCTGAAGATCATTACAGGCTGCACAGCTACTGCACCCACAGATCACCTACATCAAGAAACCAAAATCCTCAAAGTCAAAGACCATCTGGACATGAGAGGCACTCAATTCCTGGCAGCAGCCTCCACGAACCAAGACCACCCACTAAACTACATGGCAACACACCCACAGACACCAAGAAATATCAAAACAACACCCAGCACACGGTATCACACACAATTATTGTCCTCTCTCCCTCCCTGCCCACCCCGAACCAACTTCCAGAAGCACATCCATACTCATATCTCTCACCGATCCATCCACTCACTCACAGACAACACACAGCTGCATGCACGACCTCCCGAAATCCATCCTTCCGAATCCTCCCTTCCTCGCGAGGACAGAGTCCACCTGGCCAGGCTGAGATGCGGACACCATCCAGCTCTCCTGAGCTATCAGAAGAGACTGGATGACTCCGTTGTCGACGCCTGCCCGGGATGTAACACAGCACCCCATACCATTAATCACATCATAGAAGACTGCATTTCACACAACCACTTACGCCAACAACACAATCTACACTCAATGAGAGCTCTGTGGGAAAGCCCGATCGTGGCCATGGCCTTTCTCAGGGACTCGGGGCTGTTCGGCCAGGCAGCTTAGGGAACAACAACAACAACAACAACTCAATTTTCTGATAGTGTTCGAACATGCAAATCTGATACAAGGGGTAAAATGAACTGCAAAATTCATTTCTGTAATAAAATTCCATAATATATCAAAAGCTTCCATGCAATCATTCCCGCTCACTTTTTTTTCAGACGCCATAGGCAACAATGAGCGGGGTTCTGTCCGTAGCTTGTATCTAGTTATAATAGACTTATCCACTCCGGAACCGGGACAGCACATTTGACATGGGTGATTTTTGCTGGCTTTATTCCGGTACTGTTTATACTCTTAGCTTCACGAAAATAACATGGTATAAGCTACTTTCAGAGTTCTTTTCAACTGCATAGTCGTAAAAGCACTATGTCTGGAAATGGACATCTAATGGAATATTTTAATATTCGAAGGGAACTGGCCTGTTTTGGGAAATCATGTTTTGACCCTTCACAACTGTATTTCTCTGTTAAATATAACCATTTTGGGTATACAAGGGTATTTTCTCATATTGAACTAAAATACTTGGCTAGTTTTGATTGTTGACCAATACTTTTGTGAGAATATATGTGTGATATCATTTATTAGTAACCTATTCAATTTAGTTAACCTAAGTATAATTATGTTGGTGAACACTGACACAGCCAAACAAAAATTATCTTCCTGTGACGTGTTTGAACCAAACCTAACCTCACCCCACCAATAACCCCACTTTCTAATGATTATTCCAAACATAGTTTTAGGTTAACCATTGCAAAATACCCTTTGTAGAAACTACGTACAATGTCAAGCTGTTATATCTTCAGATAACTGAAATATGTACTATTCATCACAATGTTCCCTAACATTAGTTTCTCGGACAGGCCTGTTGCAAGATAAAGTAGGAGTAAAAATGCCATTTCCGTTTTTACATCCGTAGACTTTATTGAAAAAAAACCCCACTGCCATTTTCGTTTTTACACCCGTAGACTTTATTGAAAAAGCCACTGCCATTTCCGTTTTTACATCCGTAGACTTTATTGAAAAAGCCCCTGCCAGAAAAAAAAACCCTGCCATTTTCGTTTTTACATCCATAGACTTTATTGAAAAAGCCCCTGCCAGAAAAAAATGGGTCCAAAATGGCGACGGTTGTCCGGTAGTGACCAGTTAGGGGTAACCTGAGAAGTGTCCAAAAATGGCGACGGTTGTCCGGTAGTGGTGGAAAAGGTGACCTACCTGAGTGGGAGTGGCATCTGATAAATCAGTCCTCGTGGGAATTATAAAAGGCAAATACTGTCACAACTTTCATACATCCTTACTATTTTAAATATGACCGTCTCTCTCTATCTTTCTATCTCTCTCATTGTACACACACACACACACACGGTGCCCCGCCTACTCCTCTGGACCTCATTCGTGATCAAGTGTCAAGATAAACCTAGCCTAGTCTAACCTAGCCTAACTCTTTCTCTCTCTCTCCCTAACCTAGCCTAACCTAACCTAGCCTAGCCTAGCCTAATCTAACCTAACCTAACCTAGCCTAGCCTAACCCTTTCTCTCTCTCTCTCTGTATCTCTCTCTTTCATCATATTTTTCCACGCTATTCTTAGAGTTCAGATTTCAAGATACCAAGCCACCTGATTTCACCCATCTCCGTACCAAAAATACTTTTGGGTCACCTGCTCCCATAAATCAGTCTACTATCTATATCTCTATCTCTATCTATATAGGTCTGACAGCGACCCTTTCTTTCATCATATTTTTTCCACGCTATTCTTAGAGTTCAGATTTCAAGATACCAAGCCACCTGATTTCACCCATCTCTGTACCAAAAATACTTTTGGGTCAGCTGCTCCCATAAATCAATCGACTATCTATATCTATATCGCTATCTATATCGGTCTGACAGCGACCCCTCAGTAGTTTCTCTCTCTCTCTCTTTCATCATATTTTTTCCAACCACCTAACCTAACCTTGCCTAGGCGAGAACATGTGACTACCTGTTATATATAGTCATGCAGCCCACCCCGTGTGAACCCTAAAACATATATATATGCATTCAAACCTCGTAAAGGTATTAGTTAAATAGAAACCAACATGGCGGAAGCATTTACCTCCGATGCTCTCGACATATTCAAACACCCCGCTCGCATAATAGTAGCGGGATACAGCAATTCCGGCAAATCAGAACTCGTCAAGAAACTTATATCCAAGCATCATAATAAATTTAAAAAGATTGTTATATGCGGTCTTCTCTCGCACCCCCTACAGCATGATAAAGAAATAGGACCTAAGGTAACCGTATCTCCAGAAATAGTGAACCCTATAAGCGATGAGGATATTTACGATCAAAGAGGAACCTTATTCATCCTTGACGATCTATTTATCGAAGCTGTAAAGAATAAAGTAGTCGTTGACGCTTTTACCCGCGGTCGGCATAATAACATTTCATGCATCTTCATAACCCAAAACCTATACATGGGCGGTAAACATGCGAGGAATATTAGTCTCAACTGTTCTCACTTCCTATTACTGAGACAACGTGACTTATTGCAAATACAACTACTTGGAAGGCAAATATTCGGCAAAGACCGAGCCAGCGATTTTGTTGAAATATACAAATCTGCCGTTTTCTCTAAACCCTTTGGCTATCTCCTCGTTGACTTAGGTATAAATACTCCCGAAGCCCTGCAATTCCGCACAAATATAGTGAGTGAACCACCCTGTGAACGTGTATTCCAATGGTGAGTTCTAAGCATCGAGAGCTATTAAATGTTCTCTACGGTCGTCACGACCAGCCATACGGACTGTCTTCTCAAAAGAAACTATGGGATAAGGCTCGAGACATTGATCCTTCCATAAAACTGCAAGATGTGACAGGATTTCTCAGGACCAGCAAAACCTACACTCTACATAAGCTACAGCCAAAGAAATTCCCCCGCCAGAAAGTTCTCTCCCCCAAGCCCAAGATCATCATGGCTGCCGACTTAGCCGACGTGCGTCATTTAAAGAAAGACAACGACAATATATCATACCTGTTAGTATGCGTGGACGTCTTTTCCCGTTTCATGCAGGTAGTACCCTGTCACAGGAAAGATGCGACTTCCATGCTAATGGCTGTTAAGAGGGTTATGGAAACAGATGAATCCAGGGGTGTGAGAAGATTGAACACTGATCTAGGCACCGAGTTTTATAATAAAAAAGTGAAGGAATATCTAACATCCCGCAAGATTAAGCTATATAGCGTTCATTCTAGTGAGATTAAAGCTTCCATCGCCGAACGAGCCATTCGCACATTGAAATCCCGCATGTACCGCTTTATTACACTGCGGAATTCCCCCCGATATATTAACCACCTCCAGGACATGGTCAGTGCCTACAATAATTCCCCCCACTCTGGACTAAAAAAGGGACAAACCCCCACAATCGTACATAATTTAACTCGACCATCCAACACTGCACGGCAATTCCATCTAATGTATAAAAACCCCAGAAACCCCTCAGACGCATTAGTACCGAGCTAGCTGTTGGAGAGATTGTACGTCTCGTGGGTAGCACTCGTTCATCCGCTTTCCATAAGGGATACACCCAGCAGAACACCCACGAGCTATTCCAAATTCGAGAAATAAAACACCAACATCAACCAAAAACCTATCTCCTGGAAGACCTATCCGGCGAGCCCATAGAGGGCATCTTCTACGGATCAGAACTGGTGGCAAGTTCCTTGCCCGAGTCATTCGATATTAATATCCTGAGAACCCGCAAAAGCAAAGGGGAAAAACAATATTTTGTACATTGGGTTGGATATCCTACCTCCTTTGACAGCTGGATTAATGTCTCTGACCTCGTGCAAAGATGAACAGTAAGCTTCCCCTACTCGGCGTACATAAAAAGTTTGTACGGCTACTTAACCCTTATTTAGCGGCGAGCAACATAAGTCGAGTTAAATAAAGCTGGACTATGTGGCGGCGCTCGACATAACTCGAGTGGCAATTTCAGCACGTAATGTGGCTGAGAGAGAGAGACAAGTGGTGGCAGGAGACTAGCGAGCGTATGACTGCTCCAGACCACCGCGGCGAACCTACTGACACAAATCTCAGCTCCCTCCTCCCTCTCTCACTCGCTACATACTCAATTATGTACTGAAAGTACCGAATTACCTGCTTTTTGCACTCGCGTTGCACGGTTATTGCAAGAAAACTATCCATCATACAAGGATCGTTATGGTGTCATTCGAAAGCTCTGTTTATGCCCTTTCAGGGATAGGTACTTGTTTTACGTTCTGGGTCTTATTTAGGCATGAAAATGATCACGTAAACAGCCCTATTTTGGCTAAAAACACCCCGCTGTGCGGTACACATAAATAAACCGCATAGGCCGCTCGTAAGGTGTTAAAAAACTTAACCCCAAGGAAAGGAAGAACCTCATTAAACAACTAGGACGCGAGCATTTAAATTGTATTTCTGAGATATTCTCCAACTTTCTAAAGAAACATCTCACCCTGAATAGTAAAATTATAAGAAAGCTACAACACCATCGTGAGGATATACGAGCCGTTGCCCGGAAGAAAACATCTCTGGCCAAAAAGAGATTAATTCTAACTAGTAAGGCTGGAGGTAATATATTAGCCGCCCTTCTCCCTGCAGTTGCCGGTCTACTTTCAAAACTGTTTTCATAATGCGTAGCTATTATCTCCTCCCCGAATCCACAGCCAAGCGTGTTTTAACAAGCATCGAGGGTTCACCTACACCGCCCTCCCCCTCCCCCTCCCCCGGACAACACGTTCCAGCAAGCTCGTCCTCCCGCCTCCCCCCACAGCCCGCTCCTAAGACCTCCCCGAGGAAAAAGAGAAAGAAATCAACACCGTGTTCACATTATAACAAGAAATCAATGAGGGCTATGCGCAAAACCAAACTCCCACCACCCGTGCTAATGAAAGCCACTTCTGTAATGGGGAATGCTTCCAAAAATCCCAGTCTAGCACATCTTCTGCCCGCCCACGTAAAATATAATGAGACACCATACGCTTTAGGGCTTCTGGAGCGAGTTAAAAACAACCCCTTAATTAGATGGGACAAGGATGGATGGCTACTGGACTCAGCTAGCAACAACAACGTTCTAGACATCGTGGGACTACTCTCGGCTAAGGGGGCTACACCGTCCAAAGCCCAGCGTGATGACGTAGATCTAATTATTAGAGCAACGGGTCTTCATCCCTCTCATATTGTAAACACTCAGATCAAAAAGCAATACGGTGGAGGTATACATAGTCTACTCTCGTCTAAAATACCCGCACTGACAACCCACGGGTGGGTATCCTATTGAACCAATCGTGAGCCACACTTCCCGTGGGTTGCCTATTAAACTAATAGCTGGCAACCGCTCGTGGTGGTATAAAAATCGGCCGAGACAGCCCAGACCCGTCATACTCTCTTACCCCAACTGTGAGCCAACTACGGCAGTTCCAGACGACAAGACCTCCATCCACCGCAATAGCTTCCGAGACGACCAATCAACACCTCGAGAAATGGACGTAGTG
Source organism: Paralithodes platypus (assembly GCA_032716605.1). Lineage (NCBI taxonomy): Eukaryota > Metazoa > Arthropoda > Malacostraca > Decapoda > Lithodidae > Paralithodes > Paralithodes platypus. The sequence continues at coordinate 38,290,826 of CM064483.1, read as the reverse complement.
GACACCCCCTCACGTTGGGGGAGAGTGGTAATGGCTTCATCGATTGTGACTGGCGGTGGGGCTCAGGACGTTGCCCAGCCCGAACGCGAGAAGGAGGAGTGTCCTTCCCACTACTCTTTCTTGGATGAAGGGGAGGCCTGTGGAGAAAGTGATGCTTACTCGCTCAGCTACGAGGAAGGGGTTCCCGGTGACTCCCGCTATCGTAATGATAAAACCATCATTGCCGGTGTTCACAGCTGCACGGCCTGTCGGGAGACCTCCGGCTTCACTGCGCTTCTACACCAAACGTATCCATATAGTAACCTATACGCTGAAAGAGTGTCTATTTATCGGCTAAACCGATGCTGCTGGAAAGACAGGGGTGTGCCTGGGAGTGTTATAATTCGCGAGTCCCCTGATCCTAGTCTTCCCCATGTTGCTTGTCTTCTAGCTCAATACGCCCCCGGTAAGATGCTGGAGCTGAATGAGATTAACCAGAAGTACCTACTCAGTTCTCGCGACGACCAATTCATTCAAGGGTTAAAGCAGGACCACCACCAGGATCGTGTTAAAATGTTTAATGTCTGTGTTACTAAACTCGTCGATTGGGCTATTCAACATGAGATGACACGTATTGTATTCCCCTTCAAATGCAGTGCTGCGGGCCTCCCCTCTCACGTATGGGCACAGGATTACCTGCCTATCCTAAACCATGCAGCCGGGAATCTTAGGACCCGCAATATATCCTGTGTCATCTTGGACAAGTGGTGGATGGGGTTAACCACTGTGAATGACAACGCAGGGTTCACCCCGGGTCAAAAACGCCCACACCTGGAGGAGGAGGGCAAATCGATCAACACCAACCCCAGGGAGGCGAGTGAGAAGAAGCTAAGGAACAGCGACGTGGATGAAGACTACGATGTTGTGACGCAAGACCCTCTCAATTCCTAATAATGCGTGTATAATCTCCTTTAATGACTCTCTCTCTCTCTCTCTGTAAATAAATACCTAAGCATTACCCATCGTGTATTACTCTCCCGTCCTTGTAGGTAGCTATAAATATAAGAAACGAGCCAACTTCGCATTAGTCCCTTGCTGTTCCAAGATGGAGTCACACCATATCTACGTTACAAGCGCTGCAGACAGTGTCATATACCCCAATAGTAGCAGTAGTTTTACCAACAACTTACAAACCTTAACGTTACACAGGGACGTGGAATACAAAGTTGGCCTGTTAAATGTGATACTCCCTCAACGTTACTATACTATTATGAGAGACGAAGCAGAATGCGCCATACATATAGAGTACGGGCAGCTTACTTCTTCAGGCGCTATTGAAAAGCGTAAGGTGCTTGTGACTATTTGGGAAAATATCTTGAGTCCGGACATTGAATACCTTATCGACCGGGTTAATAATAAAATAGGGGCTATACTAAGGGGTCTCCTTAACCGCGACAGAACCTACGTCGGACATCCCCACGATGAAGCCTACCCCGGGCTTCCTAACACTAGCGCCTTTGACCGCCTAGCCAACCCATCTCAAATACTCTCCCTCGGTCGTATGAACCTGAGCCAACACGTTACGGTACGCTGCTTCCGCGACCCCCATCCGATCATCTCATACGTGAAGATACAGCTCGAAGAGCGGGTAGCCCGACTTCTCGGCTTAAGCCCCTTAGAAGCCTATGACGTGTTTACCTCCCCCCGAGATGCTCTCAGCGAAGGAGACGACGCATTTCTATATCATACTAGCCCGTTTCCTGTCTTAAGGAACGGCGATGCTCAGTGCGTGCTCATATACAGTGACCTGGTCAACCCTTCGAGATTCGCCGGGGTAAATGTAAATATTCTCGACGCCTTTTCCCTCTCCGACGGGCAATCGAAAGGTGTGCATCCTATCGTCTATAAACCACTCAAACCTAAAACTATAGATACCATTTCCATTAAAATCACAGACCAGAAGGGTCGCCCCATGTATTTTGAAGAGGGTCAGCACGTGACGTGCTTACTTCACATTCGCGCTGTCAGACTATATTAATAGCTCGTCTAGCCTCGTGTCAACAGTCTTTTCCCTAACAGCATGCGAGTTACATTCATCCCCCCCTCCGTGGGGGAGTATCGCTCTCTTTTCGCTCGTGGGGAGAGAGTATCTCACGGGGGTGGCGTCAACGATATTACCACCCTCGCCTACGAGCCCAGCTACCGTCGGGGCGGGGGTCTGTTCTCTACATTAGCGGGTCTCGCTAAAAGAGCCTTCCCGTTTCTAGTACGAAATGTCATAGCTCCTTCCGCACGCGAGTTTGGAAACAATGTCATGGAGGATATCTCTCAGGGTAATAACCTAAGGCAGTCCCTAAAAAGACACGGTCTGAACGCTCTGAAGAACGCTGCCGTAAAGGCGGCGAGGGGAGGTGGTAGAAATAGGAAGAGGGTAAAGGTTAAAAGGAAAATTAAAAAGAAGACAATGAAGGGGTACTATAAGAAGGACATATTTTCCTCGCTGTAAATCAGTATCGGGCTAGCGTCGAGATGGCGAGCATCGCGACCGTGGAGGGAGCTGTGGGTCAGCAGGCCCCCGTAGGTCAATACGCTGCTGGCGTCAGTGAATTATTTCCCCGTCCCAACAAGACCCGACTTTTGGAAGCCACCATAGCCTCCCGGCAAGATGCCGACGTGTTGCCTAGCAATCTAGGTTTCAACATGAAGTTAACTGACCGATACGTTGATTTCCTCATCCCTGGGACCCCGGGGAGCTTTATTGACTTGGGTCAATTGGTCATACACACCACTCTGCGGCTAACCCAAGAGGATAATGCGACCCCCCTCGGGGACGACGTGAACATTGAGCTCTCGAATAACACGGCCCACAGTCTTTTCAAATCCGTGCAGTGTTTTCTCGGCGACGTGCCCGTCGAAACCAATGTTCTCTACGGTTACAGCTCCTACATTAAAGCCCTCACCACCTTGACACCCGGCAAAATTAACACAATTGGGTCCTTGGCTAATTTCGCGTGTCCCCCCGATGGTTTCACCCGGAAGATAGAGGACAGTTACTTTACCCCCGCTCGAAAGGACTTCTCTAAACAACTCAAGACCCACGGTCTGGAGCTATGCGCTCCTTTATTCCTCGACATTAGTTCGCTAGACAGTTATCTACCCGACGGCATTCCCGTACGACTCCGCCTCGAACTGGCGAGTAACGATTGGCTAATGAACGTACCTAGTAATGGAGATAAGGCACGACTCCACGTAGATTTTACCAAATTGCTTTATACGAGGTTATTCCCCTACCCCAACGCCTTACACGCTCTAAACTCCTCGTTGAGCGGCGGGTCTGTTATAAAATCCACATTCACCAAAACTCTCTTTAAAACCTACGTGCTGGCCAAGGATCAGACCTCCGCCACTTATGACCAGCCATGGGGTAATGTCATCCCTGAAAAGCTAACGATGGTCATGATGGGCATGTCTGCCCAAGCGGGCGATTATACGCTTAACCCCCTGTATCTGACACACGGGAACTTAAGTAGGGCTAGCGTGATGGCTAACGGTCGCGTGGTCTATAACGTGTCCAGCGGTTTCCCCCACGCCTGTTCCGAGCTGTATTACCGTACGCTGGATGCTCTGGGTCTCCACCGAGAGCATTCAATTACTAAAGAGGCTTTTGCCAATGGGGCCACGGTTTGCTGCTTTGATTTGAGAGCTGAAAACCTGAATGATAATATGCCCGTGGAAATGAATGGGGGACTTCGACTCAACCTAAATATGAGCAAAGGCCAGGATAGTAATTGCCTAGTTTTATTATTCGGTGAGACGGTTGGTATATTAACTATAAACGCTGACAGAAGACTGCAGTGTGACGTGCGGGCCTGATGGGATAGGGATGAACAACTTTGAAATTGAAAAGGGGGTAAGGGGGAGTCTAGGAAAGGAGGCGGTGTTTCTGGGGGTACTATTAGCGGACGAGGTCGAGACATTACTCAGAGGACACGCGGGGAAACCCGCTGTGTGTATAATCAACACTCTGCCGAGTTGGTCTAAAACAAATATGGGACACTGGCTCTGTATCTACCGCGATGCTCATAGAATAGTATGTCTGGATAGCTACAGCCTAGACCCTCGAGTATATTCTGATTATTTTAAACGACTCGAGAGACCCGGGGTCCCCATATTTAAAAATGCATTTAGACTCCAGGGAACCCGTAGCGACGTGTGCGGGGCCTATGCCATGTATTTTACTTATCACATCACCCATGCGGGCCCCGGAGAAACGTTAGGGAAGATACGCAACGAGTTCTCCAAGACCGACTACTCTGGGAATGATGAGCGTGTCTTGCGTTTTGCATATAACAAGTTTAGCATGCCCACCTGTCAACAGACCTTCAACACATGCCCGTAAGTACACAGAAGACTCTAGTATCTCTCTCCTGCTTATATTCATTAAATCTCGCTCTTAAGGTATATGAATTGAGGGGTAATTATTCTACCGTATTACCGTTCTCTCTAACCCTAATTTTCTCCACTCTAGATCGTGAACCACCCCGCCCGCCGCCCGCCCGCCCGCCCGCCCGCCCGCCCGCCCCGCCCGCCCGCCCGCCCGCCCCGGTTCACTATAGTCACTCGCTCGCTGCTGAGGATGCCGTGACTATACCGTCACCCGACCTATTGCAACTTTACAATAGCACCATGGGTCGTGAATGAAACTTCTTAACTTTATGGGAGAATTTCCTTAATGTATTTCTGTACATTGTCTAGTTAGCATTTTAATATTCTTAAGTACCATACTTTCTAGTGAAGATATATTTGTAACTCTGTTATTTAACATAAAATTAAATAAACAATTAAAATGGGCTCTGTGTTTCATTATCAATGCACTTATATTACTTATACATAAAGGAAGTGTATAAAAACGTGTGTGGAGACACTAATTCAATATTTATTATGCATTGTTTATACAGTATATACAATATCACCATTTGATACCAATATATTTTAATTTTGGTGACACTAACTTAATATTAATCATGATTTATTTTCTTAATTTATTATTTACATAGGCTACATGCATACATATATTTACAAAACAGCATACTGTATATCACTGTGGGTATTCCACCTTTGTCATTCATGTTGGTGGTACCCTAACCCGTCAACCACCGCATTCAGACCTCATGACCTATGAGCTACCTGCCAAGAAAGCTAGCGCGGCTAACGTCTCATTATCACTATCATTCTGGAAATATTCCAGTTGAGCCGCTTCTGTTGCTAACATTTGATACTCTTCTTCCCGAGCGACGGCTGCTACTATCCTTTCATCCTCTTCCTCCTCACACTCCCCCCCTCCCCATTCATTAACACGTTGAGGAGGGAAGTAGCGCTCAACTAGAACATCTCGCTCAGCCCACAGTTCATATGTTTTTTCCTCCAATTCACCATCAACTTGCCTACCCATTACCTCGGCCAGTCTCACACCTACAGCCTCCCTTTCTCTTTCATTACCGTTATCTTGACTCTGATTCTCCTCTCGCAATATGTCTTGACTCTGATTCTCCCCCCGCAATATGTCTTGAACTGGCCCCGCGGCTTGATTTAGGTTATCGGGGTGACCGTAAGGCCGTGACTCCAAGGCATTTATGTAGTATCTTTTGTCCTCTACGATAGATATACCCCTTTTGGGATATTTCACAGTGCTCATTCTAGAACCCCGCACTGTGAATCCATGATAGTCAAAAGTGAATGGTCTCTTCTCGAATAGGGCGTCCTTGTACCGTTGGTGCGTTATCTTTCTCTTAATGGACTTGGGGACACCCTTAGCCGAACTCAACCGGTCGCCGTCTGTCAAAAGGATAGAGTAGCACTTGGGTCGCACACCTACAAACTCGGAAATGACCCGTTCCCCAACTTCTGACTTGAGGAGGCCGAGTTTACCCTTGTTGACTGTGCTGTAAAGAGGGTGAGAGGGGGAAAAGTTACTTGTATCCATGTAGCTTTTTAGTGGTTCTTTGGCATACTCGGCAAATAGGTCGGGTGTTTCAATGACCATTATTAAAGAATCTGTATCGCAGTACACTAGTTTCACTCTGTCACCGTAGTTAGCCTTCATTTCATTGTAAAAAAAATCATAGAGACGTACTTTGGACAGCTCGAGGATATAGTACCCAATGTAGTTTGGATGATTCACCATGGTGGATTTTTTATTCCGAACCACCACTACCCGCTCCGGGTTAAGAGGTATAACGCGTTTAAAATATGGGCTCCGCACCAATTTCATGAAACGATCGCGGTCACCTACAATTTCAACATCTTCATCATACTTTGCCACGTTCATTAGACAGCGTCCAAAAATGCTATTGGAAATACACTTTATCGCGTTCTTCTTGATAGGACACGTAGCGTTTTTTCTGGCTTCTATATTTCCTCTTATAAAATCAGCGAGAAAAGGTTCCTGTTTGAACGTATACACTGTACGAACCCTTTTGATAACAAGCCCGAGTTGGATCAGTAGTTTCAAAAGTGGTAATGCGAAGAGCATATTTTCTTGAGCCGCGTGTGTCCCTATTAGTTTCACGTTCTTGCTAGGTGCTGCACGGTTTTCTTCCGCGTACAAGTCCCGGGTGGTTTGTGATACATCTCGGTTTGTTATATTTTGCTGCCGGATGATCAATGGGAGATCGTCTGTCTTCTCGATGACTTCTCGTGAGATGGCCTCAGTGTCGCACAGAATGAGGTACCCGTCATCACCGTCGGTTACATGCCGGCTTAAGTCGACATTTAGGAATGTCTCAAGTTCAGTTTCATTGAGTTCTCGCATTTCCCCACAAGGCAGTTTCTCTTCCATTACGGTCGGGTACAGACTATTAAAATCTACGTACGCGAGGAATGTACTCTTATCACTGTTGGGATTGAACTCGGGGTTTGTGTAAATGTTGTCGGCTCGCACGTAACGACGCACAACACTTGTGAACCCCCCACGTACATTATTCTGAATGCGTTGGTAAATTTCAGGGTTGCTGAGTACTTCCAATTCCTTCTGTGTTGTCAACAAAAAAGAGTCATAGGCGAACCCGGGGAGGGAGACGTAGTTCACGGGGTCTAATCGCCACTGGTTTTTTAGGATGCCACGCCACTCGAGGAAGACGTCACACAAGATTCCCACGTCTACTCTGACATAGAGGACTAGATAATCCTTGAGGGTTTTGCATCCAGACTCTTTCCAAACAGTCTGAGCATGCTCATAGTCACTCGGTGGAAGTTCAGTCTGGTGGAGACGGTTAAAAAATGCTTCACGAGGGGGGAGTTGAGTTTCAGAAAGACGCTGCTGCGAGTCCAGGTAATCATAGCACATCACTTGTTTACCCTTGATTAGTAAGGGTAAAGCACGGGGGGGCACATCCTTCAGCATGCTAAGCACGTATCTAGGCTCATTCTCACTGTTTATAAATTGCTGGGCTAAATCAGCGAGCGAACCCGACATGAACGCATAACTATCAATAAATCTGAGATCGTCAATAATAACTTCATGGTATTTTTGAGCAGAATGCTTGGGAATTATTTTTATTTTTTTCACGGGGGTTGTTAGTTCATGTAATATGAGTGACAGGTCATAGTTTGCATTATGAGCGATGAGGGTGAGTTGGAGCTTTTGGTTTTTCATTAAAAGATTACACTTACGGCAATATGCACCTATGTAGTTCATGCCCGGTTTCTCGTGATCATGGTGTTTACTTCCATTTCCTTTACCCTTTGGAAATGCTCGTTGACAAAGTTCGCAGTGACTTTGATTCTTATGGTGTAATAGATCTTGCTCACTCATTTTTATCTTGTGATACCCATTACAAAATTTCCACTTTCTCCATGATTGTTTCATCGTCTCGATAAAGTGGTTCACAGCATTATTTCCACAGTACGATCCACATTCAACTGTCTCCCCTGCCCTATTTACAATTATATAAGCATAGGCTATGGCGAAATGTTGTCGTTGAACGCACTTGGCTGCATCTATAGGGGGCTTTACTAGCATGCTTTCAAAGTCATAAAAGGCGATGTAAGACGGTTCATATGCCTTACCCGGATTCATGAATTTTAATGTAGTCCCGGGTGGGGGGAATTTTAGCTTGGTGAGACTTACTGGACATGTTTCTCTGTGTTCTCCCAACTCTCTTTCATTGTTGCACGGGTGCAGACATATATTGCAAAACTTCTTAGGTAGCCGTGAATGTGTGAACAGGTTCATGTACTTGTTAAAGTCTTTAATGAATGCTAAATGTCTATTCCCCAACAGCAAACAGTGAACAACTTCCTTGTCTTTGGCCCCCTTTCGCACTAGGACAATTTCACCTCTCTTAGCTGCCACTTTTTCGAGACTGTAAATACGAATGCAGATATTATTGAGGGTCTCAAGTTGTCGAAGCTCCTCCCAGGCTACGGTGCCTTCAATGTTACCCATATTCACATATTGACGGCAAATATTTTCCCATTGTCCTCTGATGGGGTTGTCCACGTTAGTTTTTAGGTACTGGTACGCTGAAATGACCTGGAGAACGCAATCTGTGGGGCCCGACGGATTAATGATCTGGCTTTTTCCTGGAATACCCTTGGGGTAGGGTACATACTCCCCGAGTCTGGAATTCAGCTGTACTAAGCCGAAGAAAAACCTAACATTCACTATTTCATCTAGCACAAAGCCACTACCCTCTTCCTCTAACATTTCATGTTCGAAACGTGTGGTAAAATATTCAATCAAGTAGTCGATATAATTTTCAATTTCGTCAAAACTAATGATCTGTATTTCACTACGTATAAATTTGTCTTTGTAGGTAGGATCATCGCTATCGGGATTTTGTGCGATTAAGCGAAGGGTCATGTCCACGTATGATTTTAGAGCAGGGGGTTTAGCTTTGGGGTAACGATTGAATACTGACTCTATGATCGAAGCCATGTGTCCCCTGTTGTTTGCAAAAAAAAGATGTATATCATCTGCATCACACGGGGCACGGAAAGATCAATTTGAATCATGGCATTGTCAAAGTAGTCTACTATTTCCCGGACATGTGGGGAGGTTTCTCCTTCCGAGTCAGAGCCAGAGTCTGAGGAAGAACAGGGGAGATGACGGCGGGGGGGCTTAACACCACTGGGACCCGGTTGTGGTGAATTACCCCCGTCTGGTTTAGATGAAGCGTTGCCGATCCCCCTTCCTTCTTTCCCTCTGTGCTGGTGTTGTTGTTGATTCTGTGTAGTACCACTAGGTCCGGGCTGGGGTGCACTGGGTCCTGGTGCATTACAGCTGGACCCTGGTTGTGGTGAATTGGAGATATCTGCAAGAGAAAGAACATATAAGGCTTTACATCACAATTACAGTTAATCACATTTATTTTTGTGAAGTGTTCATTTAAGGTATATATATTTATTGTCCGCTTGTAAGAGGACAGCATAGTTGATAATTGCACTATACTATGCACATATACATACACGTGTGTATATACATATATTTTCCTCCTATTGATATACAGTATATTCAAGAATACTCACTAAAAACATTTATTTTTGTGAAGCGTTCATTTAATGTAATTATATTTATTGTCCGCTTGTAAGAAGACAGCATAGTTGATAATTTCACTATACTATGCGCATATACATACACGTGTGTATATAGATATATTTCCTCCTATTGATATATATTCAAGAATACTCACTAGGTGTAGGTGGGGTTATTCTCTTTCTCTTTTGACTTCCTAGTGTAGTACCACTAGGTCCGGGTTGGGGTGCACTGCCCCCTGGAGCATTACAACTGGAGCCTGATTTTGGTGGGTTGGGGATATCTGTGGGAGAAAGAAAATATAAGGTTTTACATCACAATTACAGTTCAGATCATGTATTTTAGTGAGACATTCATTTCGGGTAATTTTATGTATGTATATACAGGTATATATTATTATTATATGTAGTCCACTTGCAAGATAACCGAATGGTTGGAATAGTTTAACATTTCATTATACCGTGCGCACATATACACACATGTACACACGCATGCATACACACATACATACAGTACATACACACATACATACACACATTTCACATGCGTACACATGTGTATACTGATATATTTTCTTACTATTGATTATTTAAGAATACTCACTAGGTGTGGGTAGGGGTATTCTCTTTCTCTTTCGACTTCCTGGTGGTACCGGTGGGTTGCGAGCACGCCAGCCAATCACCGGTGACGGTGAGACCGAGCTTTCACTCGATGAAGACGGGGGGGGGGTGTTGGGGCTGTTTGGTTGTGATATCACCTGAGCCTGATCTGTAATTGGAGTGAAATAGGGTTTTTAGGTGAATAAACACTAATGCATTGTATAATAATAGCACCCATAATAATAATAATAATAATAAAAAGGGGACTAAGGGTACTATACGAATAATATAATAACTATAATATTTGGATATATACCGGGTTCACATTAATTTAAACAAATCATATCATGGGGTTCACATGTAAATGTTTTATATATACCGGTACGGTATAGAACAAGTAGAGTATAACACTTACCCTTAGATAGAGATATTCCTTTGTAACCAATGCCAATGCCGTTTGGGATGCATTTTTGACGGTGTCTCTCCATGTTGTCTAGGGGTTGATATCCCTCGCACCAGGAACATCTGATACATAGATGCTCCCGTGTGGAGGGTACCCCACACTGGGAACATCTAACTAGGTCGCTCATTTTTTCTGTTCTGTGTGCATGAGGTAGGTCAGGCTGTCTTTATGTATGGGAAGGCGAGAGGATGCCTATTGATCTTTAAGACATTATTTTTTAGAACTTGGGTGGTGGAGGGAGAATCGATGAGGAGATACATAAAAAAGGTTAAGCTCATTAAGAATAGTGACCCCACTATAAATATGGAAATAAGATAAGTTGAGGTAAATGTTGGTTTATGGGTGCAGGCAGGTCGAAAGTATTTTGGTACGGAGGGGGGCGGTGTCAGGAGATATAAAGGTTGGTATCTTTAAATCTGAACTCTAAGAACAGTAGGATACTTGAGCGGGAGAGAGAGAGAGCGAGAGCGAGAACGAGAACGAGAACGAGAGTGAGAGAGAGAGATGGATTTTGAGATGGGTCAGGTTGTGTTTATGTACGGGAGGGAGAGAGGATATTTTTAGGTAGTTTTTATGCATATATATGGGGTGTTTATATATGTTTTAGGGTTCACACGGGGTGGGCTGCATGACTATATAACAGGTAGTCACATGTTCTCGCCTAGGCAAGGTTAGGTTAGGTGGTTGGAAAAAATATGATGAAAGAGAGAGAGAGAGAAACTACTGAGGGGTCGCTGTCAGACCGATATAGATAGCGATATAGATATAGATAGTCGATTGATTTATGGGAGCAGCTGACCCAAAAGTATTTTTGGTACAGAGATGGGTGAAATCAGGTGGCTTGGTATCTTGAAATCTGAACTCTAAGAATAGCGTGGAAAAAATATGATGAAAGAAAGGGTCGCTGTCAGACCTATATAGATAGAGATAGAGATATAGATAGTAGACTGATTTATGGGAGCAGGTGACCCAAAAGTATTTTTGGTACGGAGATGGGTGAAATCAGGTGGCTTGGTATCTTGAAATCTGAACTCTAAGAATAGCGTGGAAAAATATGATGAAAGAGAGAGATACAGAGAGAGAGAGAGAAAGGGTTAGGCTAGGTTAGGCTAGGCTAGGTTAGGTTAGGTTAGATTAGGCTAGGCTAGGCTAGGTTAGGTTAGGCTAGGTTAGGGAGAGAGAGAGAAAGAGTTAGGCTAGGTTAGACTAGGCTAGGTTTATCTTGACACTTGATCACGAATGAGGTCCAGAGGAGTAGGCGGGGCACCGTGTGTGTGTGTGTGTGTACAATGAGAGAGATAGAAAGATAGAGAGAGACGGTCATATTTAAAATAGTAAGGATGTATGAAAGTTGTGACAGTATTTGCCTTTTATAATTCCCACGAGGACTGATTTATCAGATGCCACTCCCACTCAGGTAGGTCACCTTTTCCACCACTACCGGACAACCGTCGCCATTTTTGGACACTTCTCAGGTTACCCCTAACTGGTCACTACCGGACAACCGTCGCCATTTTGGACCCATTTTTTTCTGGCAGGGGCTTTTTCAATAAAGTCTATGGATGTAAAAACGAAAATGGCAGGGTTTTTTTTTTCTGGCAGGGGCTTTTTCAATAAAGTCTACGGATGTAAAAACGGAAATGGCAGTGGCTTTTTCAATAAAGTCTACGGGTGTAAAAACGAAAATGGCAGTGGGGTTTTTTTTCAATAAAGTCTACGGATGTAAAAACGGAAATGGCATTTTTACTCCTACTGATAACGTTCCCTAAGAAGTCTCTATTCATAATGTCCTCTATATATATATATACCTAAAGCAGGCCAGGTTTTTTCCAGATTGACACTAAAGCTATCAAATGGTGTATTTGTGTCACAGATACATTAAAATTACCTTTTAGGAGTACCTCTGCAGTTGTCTTTGAGTTAGCTGTGGGCAGAACACTAATTATGGAGAGGTAATTATAAGAGTGCTAATGACATCTAAAATAAATAATGTAGTCCTCTATACACAGTAACACGAGTTAAGAAAATACTATAGTCTGTGTATTTATGTACATTTTCTTATATGCATATGCACCTATTACATGTTCTATGTTATGAACGGTAGACTAAATTAAAAGTGCGCAAACAATTCGCACGTATCACCAATCATTTTGATAGTTTCTCGGTTATATATCGCCTCATTCTGATATATATGCTTAGATAATATTATGATACATCTATGGCTCGCTTTCCAAAGCGATTTGTTAGGAAATGCGAAATGGTGGATATTTTACGGTGATGTATTGGGAAATCATGGCGGTATCTGAAAACTATACCTATAGCGGGTGGATTTCGAAGCTAAAAGGATTATATAACCTATTTTCAGCACCACCAGTATAATTAATCAAGTATATAATGCATTTCGTAATAGATAAATGTATCAAACGTTTTCAATAGGGACTGCAATTAATGGAATAGGTATTAGGAAGACTTGGCACCTCAAATCTGACCAGTGTTACCAGATCAGATGGAGGTCTATTGTAGGAATGTGTTACCAATAGCATCGAGCTTTAATAATTAATATCTCCATTAATATGGAATGTTGAGGGTTCTGCTCTTCGTTAATCGATAGAACTTTTGGACGGCATTCTGTAGAGCTCTTCAAAACTCGGGTAGCTATTATGGTTGATGAGAAATTAGACTGAATGTATTTTGGTGCTGCAGTTTCTAAGCTCCGCCCCCCTCCGAGTCGTCTTATAGAAGTTTTGGGAACGAATTGTTCTCGTAAAATAATGAAGCTCAGAATATAGCGATTTTGGTGCCATGTATGTTATATTTGGCTTTACCACTTCCATTTTTTTCAGTTATTATAAAAATGTATTTGGAATAAATTGCTAACTGAATAAATATTATAATTATTATTATTATTGAAATGCTAGGTTTTACCAGGGTTAAATAGGAATGGGAATTATCTCCAGGCTACCTTTAGGATCAACCTTTCCTGGTACCTGGCGTGGGGTACGAGCCTCTGAAGGGAATTTAACCCCCCTAAAAACCCACAGGTTTTGAGATGCATTGGGTGGGGTTCGAACCCTGGTTAGTGACGCACCACCATCACCACCATGCCCGCGCGCTAACCCTCTGTACTACCACGGACGTATAAAAGTATAGCAACCTTAGTCCGATTTTTAAGAACCACGGTGATAGTCTCTCGAGATGAGTTTATTGGACTTACCATCTACGACTATTTTATGCTATACCTGACGTCAACTCGGGTTAGTATTATTGTGGGTGCGGGACATTTTCGAGGGCATTACACCACATTCCTTTTTAGTTAGGCTAGTCCCTAGCCTTGTAAGGTCGTAGGGTATAGTAGCCTTTTTGCCTTAGCTATCTCAACATGGTTTTTAGGGTTCGCGTGACGGGTGCTCCACTTAGCTACCTGGTCACGTTCCATAGCTGCCACCAATGAAATGCTAGGTTTTACCAGGGTTAAATAGGAATGGGAATTATCCCCAGGCTACCTTTAGGATCAACCTTTCCTGGTACCTGGCGCGGGGTACGAACCTCTGAAGGGAATTTAACCCCCCTAAAAACCCACAGGTTTTGAGATGCCTTGGGTAGGGTTCGAACCCTGGTTAGTGACGCACCACCATCACCACCAGGCCCACGCGCTAACCCACTGTACTACCACGGACGTACAAAAGTATAGCAACCTTAGTCCGATTTTTAAGAACCAGGTGATAGTCTCTCGAGATGAGTTTATTGGACTTACCATCTACGACTATTTTACGCTATACCTGACGTCAACTCGGGTTAGTATTATTGTGGGTGCGGGACATTTTCGAGGGCATTACACCACATTCCTTTTTAGTTAGGCTAGTCCCTAGCCTTGTAAGGTCATAAGGTATCGTAGCCTTTTTGCCTTAGCTATCTCAATATGTTTTTTTTTTTTTTTTTTTTTTGCAAGTTTTAACCCGAGTTGACGTCAGGTATAGCGTAAAATAGTCGTAGATGGTAAGTCCAATAAACTCATCTCGAGAGACTATCACCGTGGGTCTTAAAAATCGGACTAAGGTTGCTATACTTTTGTACGTCCGTGGTAGTACAGTGGATTAGCGCGCGGGCCTGGTGGTGATGGTGGTGCATCACTAACCAGGGTTCGAACCCCACCCAAGGCATCTCAAAACCTGTGGGTTTTTAGGGGGGTTAAATTCCCTTCAGAGGTTCGTACCCCGCGCCAGGTACCAGGAAAGGTTGATCCTAAAGGTAGCCTGGGGATAATTCCCATTCCTATTTAACCCTGGTAAAACCTAGCATTTCATTAGTGGCAGCGGTGGGATTGGTGGAGGTTGAAAGTTTAGCTGGGCTCATGATGGTGGGGGACCAACTGGTGAGCAGGTGTTTGGTACGCATGAGGGGGGGGAAATCACTTTGGTGGGGGTCACGCGTTAGGGGGGATTAACGGCGCGTGTGGGAGGATCAGAGTGGTGGGGTATGTCGGTGGCAGTGACGGTTTGTTTACAGGTTATATGGGGTTGGTGGGTTTGTCTGTCATGAGGGGGTGAGTCAAGTGTGGGGTTTTGAAGTTTATTAGGGGTGTGAATTGTGGGGGGTGGAAGGGAGCTACTGACGGAAAACTGTCACAAGGGAAATTTTGTTGGTGGGGGAATAGCTGAGAATTTCTGGGGGAAGGGGGGGAACATGGTTGGGTCCCTAGGTCGTCACGCGTGAGGGGAGGATTAACGGCGCGTGTGGGAGGATCAGAGTGGTGGGGTGTGTCGGTGGCAGTGACGGTTTGTTTAGAGGTTATATGGGATTGGTGGGTTTGTCTGTCATGAGGGGGTGAGTCAAGTGTGGGGTTTTGAAGTTTATTAGGGGTGTGAATTGTGGGGGGTGGAAGGGAGCTACTGACGGAAAACTGTCACAAGGGAAATTTTGTGGGTGGGGGGAATAGCTGAGCATTTCTGGGG
Source organism: Paralithodes platypus (assembly GCA_032716605.1). NCBI lineage: Eukaryota > Metazoa > Arthropoda > Malacostraca > Decapoda > Lithodidae > Paralithodes > Paralithodes platypus. Next base: position 38,275,298 of record CM064483.1, on the reverse strand, counting down.
GAAGTGGGGGAACATGGTTGGGTCCCTAGGTCGTCACGCGTGAGGGGAGGATTAACGGCGTGTGTGGGAGGGTCACGGTGGTGAGAGGTGAGCGAGTTAGAAAACGGGATTTGTTGGGGGGACTGCGGCAGGTTGGTGGGGGAGGAGTTAGGTGTAGAACAGGGGTTATTGGTAGAGGACTGATTTATTGATTTGGGGTTGTTAACAGGACGAATTTGGGGAATTTTCTTGGTGTCAGTCTCGGTCTGGTTAAAGGTTATGTGGGACTGGGGAGGATTAGTGGGGGCAGAGTTAGGCATAGGACATGGGTTATTGAGGGAGGAGTGATGTACTGATTTGGGGTTGTTAACAGGACGAGTTTGGGGAATTTTCTTGGTGGCAGTCTCGGTCTGGTTAGAGGTTATCTGGGACTGGTGAGTTTGTTTGACATGAGAGGGCGAGTCAAGTGTGGGGTTTTGAAGTTTTCTAGGGGTGTGAATTGTGTGGGGGTGGAAGGGAGCTACTGACTGAAAACTGTCACAAGGGGAATTTTGTTGTTTGTGGAATAGCTGAACATTTCTGGGGGCATGGGGAAAACATGTTTTGGTAGGCCTACATAGGTAGGCATAGCTAGAATACGGGGCTTGTTGGGGGGGGCTGCGGAGGGTTGGTGGGGGAAGAGTTAGGTTTAGATCAGGGGTTATTGGTAGAGGACTGATGTATTGATTTGGGGTTGTTAACAGGACGAATTTGGGGAATTTTCTTGGTGGCAGTCACGGTCTGGTTTGAGGTTATCTGGGACTGGTGAGTTTGTTTGACATGCATAGAACAATGATGGGGTTTATGGGGTAACACAATTGATGGAAGATGATCGTTGGTGGATGGCTGGGCAGGGGAAAATTTAGGGATGGTCAGAGAGGATAGAGGCAAGGAAGAGTGCACTGGGGTTGGACTTTCACCGGAAGTCATTTTGGAAGGGTGCACTGAGTCTTGGATAGGGGCTGAAGGGTTGGATAGTGGATTCATCGAACTGAGTAGGCATTCTTCTCTGATGGAGAGCATATGTTCTTCGAATAAGCCATACGGGTCGAGATGGGCTGTGATGTGGGGTGGGAGGATGTTTAACACCTTACGAGCGGCCTATGCGGTTTATTTATGTGTACCGCCCAGCGGGGTGTTTTTAGCCAAAATAGGGCTGTTTACGTGATCATTTTCATGCCTAAATAAGACCCAGAACGTAAAACAAGTATCTATCCCTGAAAGGGCATAAACAGAGCTTTCGAATGACACCATAACGATCCTTGTATGATGGATAGTTTTCTTGCAATAACCGTGCAACGCGAGTGCAAAAAGCAGGTAATTCGGTACTTTCGGTACATAATTGAGTATGTAGCGAGTGAAAGAGGGAGGAGGGAGCTGAGATTTGTGTCAGTAGGTTCGCCGCGGTGGTCTGGAGCAGTCATACGCTCGCTAGTCTCCTGCCACCACTTGTCTCTCTCTCTCAGCCACATTACGTGCTGAAATTGCCACTCGAGTTATGTCGAGCGCCGCCACATAGTCCAGCTTTATTTAACTCGACTTAAGTGGTGAGCCGCTTTTTAGGGGTTAATAATGCGGTGAATAAGAGTTCATTTTGTTGATCGTAATCTTCATAGCTATACGTGGTCCTCACGTATCTGTAGAGTTGGATGAGGGTCACATTTATATCCCCTTCATACTTGATCTCGTCGACTTTTATTATTTTGGGGGCGACGGGGGAACCCAAAAGTGGATCTAAGGTCCGGATCACGAAGGATCGAAACTGGTTCCAGGTAAGCTCTGGCGTACACTGTGTCACAGTTTGGCAAATAAATTCTTTCCAGGTAGGCTGATCAACAAGTTGGGAAACGGCTTCTCTCAACTGTATAATGTGCGAAATTGCAACGGCGATTTTTTCGCGGTCATTTCGAAGTACCACATCATACACTGGCTTTATTATGTCTAAGTAAGTGGTGATATCATACGTGTTTACATCATACTTGGGAATGTGTGTGAGTGGCTGAAAATTTTGCAATGTTGCCATGCTTCTACTGTTCCAAACTTGCAGTGTAATGCAACCTTTTATCCGAATCAAGAACCACCGCTGCCGCCAATGTTATGCCCTGTTTTTCTACAGGTTTAACTTTGGTAATGTGAGTTCTAAATGACTGGGTATATAAGGCTGCATGCACAATACAAGATATGAGGAATAGAGAACACAAAGAAACACATGGTAGCAAGTTACATGATCACGTTTATTTATATACCACTGCAGAATACTCATGCAAGACAATATAAAAGAATCGAACAACACTAGCATAAGTGGATCTGGATGGAGCCTAGTCTCCCTCTTCCAACGTTCAGGTATTAATCTTCTGATCACTGGCTTAATTAGCAAGTTTTATTTTCTGGAAGACCTCAATATATTCATGTAATTCAATTTCACTGATTTGATCTCTTACTGGCTGGTCGCGTGCCCAAGTAGCAGCTCACAGTTAGGATTAGACACGCGTATATTGTAGAACACGGAAATCTCTAGTAACCTCATGGGGGTACTGATCTAAGTTGTATATTCTTATGGCAGAAAAACGTAGAACACAAATCAGTTAGATATCACTAGAGTTTTAATATCTGAATAAGGTAATTACGGGAGTCAATCTCGCCTGTTAATTAATGAGCACTGATCGCTTAGTACGTCCCAAATGGAATGGTTAAATATGAGTTATACTGGGCAAGGTTTTAGCCACTTTATAGAAAGTTAATAAGTGAGTGTCAAACTAGTACTATAACACTTAGTACTAGCAACATGAATCTTGAATAGTATTTGTAGATCTGATCCTAGTTATCTTGCTTCCGGTGATGTTGGGGCTAACGACTGGTTCCGCGGCCGTCCAAGGGGTCCATATGTGCGAAGTTCTCAAATACGCGGGCAGGTCCTTCTATCCAAATCTGCCACGGAGTCTGCCGGCTCTGGGATCTCACTCCGGAACAACACAAGGGCAGAGCTAGAAGTTACCTGCAGGGTAGTGACCACTGGTTGGTGTCTAGCTTTCAACTGATTTAACTGGGGGCGGGAGCTAGGTTTATAGGCTCGGTTCTGGACCCTGTAGACCATAGGGATCTCGAGTCTTATGGACTTATTTGAGCTCTCAATAGATAAGGGGACTAGGTAAGATGGTGATTACTGTTGTGGCACATGGCTATAGGAGGCCTTCATATTTTCATATAACTGAGCCTTAGTAAGAGGTACTATTTTGGCTATACTGGAAGTATTTAGGGGAGAGAGACTGGATCTACTTTGCGAGGAGGATGGGGACAGCTGTGCTAGGAGCGTCTCTCTTAGATTGTTCAATCTTCATTCTATGGTATAGCTGAGGTGCTAATTTAGTGATCAGAGTATGCAAGAAAGGTAAATGGTTTATTGTGAGTTAATAGAGGGTAGTAAAGGTGTTAGTCATGCATGGTTAGTTCATTGATAGGAAGAATTCCTGTGCTACCTGGCAATGACTCAGAAGTCAAAACAGGGGCCAGGTATACCTCCGCGGGGGTGGGGGTCTCCCTCCTCGGGTGGGCAAAAAGGGGGGAGCTGGGCGCCCTCTCTCTGTGATAGTCGTCCGGCGGCTGTGGCTAGGGGCTTGCCATATCACCAGTGTTTGTAATAACCCTCTGTGTATGAGACAGATGTGGGTGTCCTTAATACCAAAACCGAAGGTGCCTTGGCTAGCTGGTTTTACTCGGCTGGTTGTTAATTTTAGGGTTTGCTGGATGTGGTGGAGACTGGGTTGCTAACTCTGCCACATTTATCTGGAAGTATGGCAATAGAAGTTAGTTACTGGCGAGGCGGCTAGCCTCGCACCGACGACCATTGGGTGCAGGGTTGTGAAGGGGTTGTAAGAGAATAGATGGCATGCAAGGGGCTAGTAAAGTTCTAATGTTGTTCTGGCCTACTAAGTGAACGTAGGCTGGATAGGAGTATATATATAAAAGGTTGGAGAGCATTAGCAACGGACAATTCAAGGATCTTCAAGAGGTATGAGAGAGGCTAGGTCGGACAAGAGTAGAGAAGCGCGGGGTCTTAAAATGAGAGGGGAGGAGTGCAGGGGGCTATAGGGGAATTTGACCCTAAGGTCTCTGGGCGTGGGGGTGGCATTAGGCTGCAGTTAATATGGGAGTTTGAAAAGGCAGTAGAATATGTTAGCCAAATGCTACCGGGGAATGCAACTATGGGGTGGTATATGAGTCTGGAAAAGATAGAGTTATGTGATCAGTCCGAGGGGTATGGATATTATTAGTTGGCCCTGGGAACTGCATTTTCTATGAAATATATATATACCCACAACAGCGGCAGTTCGTAGGGGTACTTAGTTATTGTTTCGGGGTACTTATGACAGATACTGGTAACAATGTTATCTTATATAATCTCTGGTTGAGGTAAGAGGTGTATGACACGAAGTAAATTGGCGTAGTGTGGACTGTGGATACGAAGGAGGCAAGGGGAAGACGTATGACAATTGTGGAAAAGTAAATGGAAAAAGGTGAACACAATGGCGGATAAAAATACTTAACCTAAGGATTGAATACATAGATTTATGGGGCGATGGGTCTTCAGAAGCTTAGTCTGGCAAGACAAGATGTTAGGGAATGTTAATATTAATACTTAAACTAAGGATTGCATACATCGATGAACGACGACATTATAGTCGTCGTCCTAATAAGGTGATGAAACCTGGTTGATCTGTACTTGGCACAATACGACACAAGGACAGTGCCGCTATGTCGTATCCATACTGGTGGCAGTTAATATTATAGAGACACTTAGTTACTAGAGGAACAATGCAAGGGGGCGACTGAGCACGGGTTACATATATCTATACTCGTCATGGGAAATGATATACAAGGTCTAGGGACAGGCTTGGGTGTTTTAACTTCTAAGATATATAACATCTACTTCTCGGATGTAAGAACATACATAGATATAATTATGGCTGTTTGATGTGTTGGCATTGGCTCAACGTCGGGACAGGGCATGGGTGTTTTTAATATGAATGTATATTCCTGTTCATCATCTTTGTAGTTAGGAGTGTAGGACACGAGGGGGTAGTGTACATGAGGTGTGGAAAAATGGTCAGTTTAGAAGGGGTATCTAGGTGCGGCCTGGAGCTGTTTAGCCCTGCGGGCTTGGGCCTGTCTGAATTGGCTGGCTCGGTCAGCTGGTCCTTTCGTTCTGTGGACCTTTCCTTTGGGTGTTTCTGTGTGGTGTTCGTTCGTGGCTTCTGTGGTGGGCTTCTCGTTCTGGGGCATTTTATTATTATTATTATTATTATTATTATTATTAAGCATAACATTCTACTCCTATTGCATATTTTTGGTAATGCTAGCCCTATTTCTGCCAGGTTTGCCCTTAAAATAACTTAAGTAACTCATAGAACATAAAAACCAGTTGATGCCTGTTGACGGATCCTTGTCCTCTTGAAGGACAATGAGAGGCAGGGCGTCCGCATGAGCGATATCAAAGAGGTCGTCCATTGAGTCCCGGAAAGCTTCCTCCTTCTTCTCCTGCCCTGGTGTCCTTCGATCCCTCAAGCGTTTTAGGTCTTGCCAGGTTTGGAATAGACCTTCCAGCTTTTTGATGATGTGTTGCTCACCCCTAATGGGGATCCTGGCCTTTCCGACCCATTTGGGGGTCATGGCCACGGTCGGGCTTTCCCACAGAGCTCTCAAAGAGTGTAAATTCTGTTGTTGGCGTAAGTGGTTGTGTGAAATGCAGTCTTCTATGATATGTTTAATGGTATGGGGTGCTGTGTTACAGCCTGGGCAGGTGTCGACGACGGATTCATCCAGTCTCTTCTGATAGCTCAGAAGAGCTGGATGGTGTCCGCATCTCAGCCTGGCCAGGTGGACTCTGTCCTCGCGAGGAAGGGTGGATTCAGAAGGATGGATTTCGGGAGGTCGTGCTTGCAGCTGCGTGTTGTCTATGAGTGAGTGGATGGAACGGCGAGTGATATGAGTATGGATGTGCTTCCGGAAGTTGGTTTGGGGTGGGCAGGGAGGGAGAGAAGACAGTATTTGTGTGTGATGGGTGCTGTTTTGATATTTCTTTGTGTCTGTGGGTGTGTTGCCATGTAGTGTAGTGGGTGGCGGTGATTCGTGGAGGCTGCTGCCAGGAATTGAGTGCCTCTCATGTCTAGATGATCTTTGACTTTGAGGACTTTGGTTTCTTGATGTACAGTAGGTGATCTGTGGGTGTAGTAGCTGTGCATCCTGTGATGATTTTCAGGGCTTTATTTTAAATAGTCTGTAAGGTCTTATGATGTGTTTCAGCTAGGTTAGAAGCCCAGGCCGGGCTTGCGTATTCCATAACTGATCTTATGTATTGTTTGTAGACTGTGGTGGTGGTTTCTTGGTTGTGTCCAAATTTCGTGTGGGCAAGTGATCTGAGGGCGTTAAGTCTGGGTGTCAGTTTCTTTTTCGTGTTTGTGGTGTGCTGTTTGAATGTCATTTGGGTGTCGTATGTTACTCCTAGGATTGTGTGTGTGTGTGTGTGTGTGTGTGTGTGTTAGGGGTGTGTTGTTTATGTTGGGTCCCGGGGCGTAATCGTGATCTCGGGTCCAGCTTGTGAGGAGGGTTGCAGTGGATTTAGCTGGGGCTAAATTGAGTCTGTTTGTAGTGCACCATTCATGTAATGTGTCGAGATAGTCTTGAAGAAGTCTTGTTGATGTGTCTGGGTTTTGGTGCGTGCCAGGTAAGTTCCGCCAACCAGCACAAAAACAGCCAAACAGACTTTGCTGGACTACCAATAAATATGCTCCAATCGTCACGAAATTTGATCACAATATGTCTCATTAGGAATGGAAACAAAGCCAGGGGGTGAGAGGTTAGGATGTCTTACTTTCGAAAATAAGGGCCACCCTACTATCCATATAATGCCTTACTAACCTGAATTTCTTAGTAAGAGAATAGGCTATTCATATAGTGCCTTACGTGCCTTACTAACCTGAATTTATTAATATTTAGGTCACTCTATCCTAAAGTTAAGAAAGTGGGAGATATAGGTGACTACATAGCAAACAACCAATATATAACCCCCAAAAAGGATATAATACTAAAATATAAATTCTAAACAGTTTTTTTATTTGTCCACCGCCCTCATATTATTTTAAGTAGCTTTTCTCGATAAAAAAAGATGGCTTGTAATTTTTCCACGACATCTTTCACCCACAAAAATTTAGACCCTCCTGAAAAAAGGTTCACCACCAACTCAAGTTCCATCAACTCACGTTGGACAGCAAAAGATCGCCTAAAGCTTTGTGTGTGAAAATCACGACAGGGGATCCGTACAGTGGTGACGCCGCAGCAACCTGGCCAGGTAGTCGCTCTCTCTGGGTGGAGCAGCCCGACCAGGTAGTCGCTCTCTCTAGGTCGAGCAGCCCAACCAGGTAGTCGCTCTCTCTAGGTGGAGCAGCCCGACCAGGTAGTCTCTCTGTGGGTAGAGCAACCCGGCCAGGTAGTCGCTCTCTCTGGGTGGAGCAGCCCGACCAGGTAGTCGCTCTCTCTGGGTGAAGCAGCCCGACCAGGTAGTCGCTCTCTCTAGGTGGAGCAGCCCGGCCAGGTAGTCGGTCTCTCTGGGTGGAGCAGCCCGACCAGGTATAGTCGCTCTCTCTAGGAAGGATTCTTGTTGCTGTGTCTGGGTTTTGGTGCGTGCCAGGTAAGTTCCGCCAACCAGCACAAAAACAGCCAAACAGACTTTGCTGGACTACCAATAAATATGCTCCAATCGTCACGAAATTTGATCACAACATGTCTCATTAGGAATGGAACAAAGCCAGGGGGTGAGAGGTTAGGATTTCTTACTTTCGAAAATAAGGGCTACCCTACTATCCATATAATGCCTTACTAACCTGAATTACTTTAGTAAGAGAATAGGCTATTCATAATAGTGCCTTACGTGCCTTACTAACCTGAATTTTTTAGTAAGATTTAGGTCACTCGATCCTAAAGTTAAGAAAGTGGGAGATATAGGTGACTACATAACAAACAACCAGTATATAACCCCCAAAAAGGATATATATAATAAAAATATTAATTCTAAAAAATTATTTTATTTGTATACACCACCCTCATATTATTTTAAGTAGCTTTCTCGAAAAAAAGATGGCTTGTAATTTTTCCACGACATCTTTCACCCACACAAATTTAGACCCTCCTGAAAAAAGGTTCACCACCAACTCAAGTTCCATCAACTCACGTTGGACAGCAGAAGATCGCCTAAAGCTTTGTGTGTGAAAATCATGACATGGACCCGTACGGCGGCGACGCCGCAGCAACCCAGCCAGGTAGTCGCTCTCTCTGGGTGGAGCAGCCCGACCAGGTAGTCGCTCTCTCTGGGTAGAGCAGCCTGACCAGGTAGTCGCTCTCTCTAGGTGGAGCAGCCCGGCCAGGTAGTCGCTCTCTCTGGGTGGAGTAGCCCGACCAGGTATAGTCGCTCTCTCTAGGTGGAGCAGCCCGGCCAGGTAGTCGCTCTCTCTAGGTGGAGCAGCCCGATCAGGTAGTGTTTCTCTGGGTAGAGCAACCCGGCCAAATAGTCGCTCTCTCTGGGTGGAGTAGCCCGACCAGGTAGTCTCTCTCTGGGTGGAGCAGCCCGGCCAGGTAGTTCTTCTCTCCTAAATTTTTGTGGGTGAAAAAGATGTCGTGGACAAATAATTGACAACACGATTTCTTTAACCTTCTGCTTCACGTCTTTTGCCACATCAGGAAAGCTCGAGAATATGTCAGAATCCGCAATGTGTTACAAGATCAAGGGGCAAATTTATCACAGGATGGGCATACTGGAAAGACACGACCTTTGCCAGCTGGCTACTACAGATAGGTCAGAGCAGCTCTCCACATTTCGTTATCCCCAAAAACTTTGGCGTTCTCTATCATACCCAGACAGAGTTCATCGAGAGTGTTTACCCTGATATCGCTGATCACATTGGGGATCATCGCTATTTTGCCGGTCGTACCATCATATCGCCTCTCAACGTTCACGTTTCCGAAATCAACATTATGATCTTAGATATGCTGCCAGAGGAGGAGAAGATTCATCTGAGTGAAGACAAACTGAATTCGGAAGACAATGTGGAGTATCAGGTTTCCACGCTCAATGAACTAAACCCTTCTTCGTTACCAGAACACCAACTCAAGCTGAAAGTGGGTGCCGTGGTAATGGTAATACGGAATCTATCCCCACCCAGACTCTGTAACGGTACACGAATTATAGTTGACAACCTGAAGAAGACCATCATTGCTGGTAGGGTTCTGGGTGACACTTACGATGGCGAGCAGGTTTGCATTCCCAGGGTAAAGTTGGTGGCCAACGATTCCCCGGTGGCATTTTCCAGGTTCCAATTCTCTGCAAAGCTAAGTTTTGCAATGACAATTAATAAGGCGCAGCGCCAGACCATCCAACATTGCGGCCTTTACCTCTACCACACACGGTGCTTCTCTCATGGGCAATTATATGTTGCCTGCTCTCGGGTCACAAGTTGGCATGCGCTGAGTATTTTTATCCAGAAGAAGGAAAAGGGACCATGTGTGTTAGATAACGTTGTATACTCTGACGTGTTTTTGGAACAAGAGTCGATAGCTGACGAATATTCGAGGTTGATAGACACCGGAATCATAATTCAAGAAGAAGACCTTGAGGCTGACATTGAGCTCCAGCGAAAGTATATAGATTTAGGACAGTGTGACGCTGAAGTTGAGGCCCAATTCGCTCCAGAAGACATAAAGGCAGTACTGAAGATATCCGTCGAGGATTTCAATATGGCGGTAAAGAAGATGGAGGAGCAACTCTAAGAGTGTGAGCAGTTACGGAAGTCATTTGAAGAAAGCTGCGAAACCCATTGAAGGGAACAAGAGAAGAGAGACGAACTCCTTCTGAAGGAAATCGAGAAGCGTGACGAAAACCAACGGAAGGAACAAGAGAAGCGGGACGAGAGAGAGAGAGAGAGACAGACAGACAGACACAGTGTGTGTCTGTGTGTGTGAGAGAGAGAGAGTTACACACTCTCTCTCTCTGTCATGCTTCGTAGTCCCGTAGCCACTTCGTTCTTAGTAAGAGAATAGGCTATCCATATAATTCCTTACTAACCTGAATTTCTTAGTAAGAGAATAGGCTATTCATATAGTGCCTTATGTGCCTTACTAACCTGAATTTTTTAGTAAGATTTAGGTCACTCGATCCTAAAGTTAAGAAAGTGGGAGATATAGGTGACTACATAGCAAACAACCAATATATAATCCCCCAAAAAGCCATAATAATAAAATATAAATTCTAAACAGTTTTTATTTGTACACCGCCCTCATATTATTTTAAGTAGCTTTCTCGAAAAAAAGATGGCTTGTAATTTTACCCACGACATCTTTTTCACCCACAAAAATTTAGACCCTCCTGAAAAAAGATCCACCCCCAACTCAAGTTCCATCAACTCACGTTGGACAGCAGAAGATCGCCTAAAGCTTTGTGTGTGAAAATCACGACAGGGACCCGTACAGCGGCGACGCCGCAGCAACCCGACCGTGTAGTCGCTCTCTCTGGGTGGAGCAGCCCGGCCAGGTAGTCTCTCTCTAGGTAGAGCAGCCCGGCCAGGTAGTTTCTCTCCTAAATTTTTGTGGGTGAAAGATGTCGTGGACAAATAATTGACAACTCGATTTCTTTAACAGGACAGAGTGAGCGCACTCATTGCTGATGATTATGGCAAGACGTTAGCTAAAAAATCTTTGACTCAGAGAGAGTGAGTGTGTAACTCTCTCTCTCTCTCTCTCTCTGTCATGCTTCGTATAATGCGTCGTATAGCCTAGGTCATGCTTCGTATAATGCGTCATATAGCACAGCGATGGCTGTGACTCGTATCTGGGCAGGACACATGAGGCAGAAGGGCGGAGCACACAGGAGAAGCGGAGCTCTAGACAGTGCAGGGTGCTCCTATGACCAGTGGTGTCCCGTAGCCCAGCCTCACTGTGGTGTCCCGTAGTCGTATAGCGCGGCGATGGTTGTGACTCGTATCTGGGCAGGACACACGAGGCAGAAGGGCGGAGCACACAGGAGAAGCGGAGCTCTAGACAGAGCAGGGTGCTCCTATGACCAGTGGTGTCCCGTAGTCGTATAGCGCGGCGATGGTTGTGACTCGTATCTGGGCAGGACACACGAGGCAGAAGGGCGGAGGTGTTCCGTAGCCACTTCGTTCTTAGTAAGAGCATAGGCTCTCCATATAGTGCCTTACTAACCTGAATTTCTTAGTAAGAGAATAGGCTATTCATATAGTGCCTTACGTGCCTTACTAACCTGTGTAACATGCATATTATACTCAAATATACACATAAAACCCAGCCTCAATCACTTATTATGTCACCCTATGTTCCATCAATATTCTAGAAGATGACTGATATAAATTATATCTCTCTCTCTATATATATATATATATGTGTATTATAACAAGCCCGGGCTTCGCCCTCCGGGGCTTGGCCTCCGGTGGGACGCCTCCGGCGGTGTATTTGCACATAAAACGGTGAAATAAAAGAACTGTTTGTCTTATTAGTATTTATTCTAATAGTTTTGCTTTTTTTCTAGGTGGCGCTCCCTGTATCATTATTGCAAATTCTTTCAGCAAGTTTTCGTCCCGCTTCCCTTGTTCCTTCCGTTGGTTTTCGTCACGCTTCTCGATTTCCTTCAGAAGTCTGGGGTATCCTTTCTTCATCGGTTATGCCACCCAAAGTGTTTATTATTGGTGGTAGGCACTGCTTTGAGCTCTTCAGGATTCTCTATTCTTGAGTTCTTTGGGTGTTTTACGGTAGAATCATTTGCTGCTACCTTTGCCTGCCGTTTCCTTTTACGAACGTTGGCGGCCTCGAGCTTTAACTGTAATTTCTGATCCTTTTTGTGAAGTCTCTCTTGTCTTTTTGAGGCAGCTTCATTCAATTTATTTTGCCTTTTTTCCAGTCGTCTGCGCTTCTTAGTTTCAACGGTAATACGTTTTTGAGCAGCCAGTTGCTTATCGTGGTAGCTGAGTGCCAGTAGGGAATCTGCAGACAACACAATCGCTGGTGCATCTGCGGACTGCCCACTTTCTACACCTGAAGTCCCTGCAACAAGCTCCATCTTTGTGTTCAAATGACTCAATACTTTCGCCTTTTTTCACAGTAAGCAATACAAATGACAACACAGGATGTAAACAAAACACAACTCGAATCAGCAATTGACCCACCTAGTGAAAGGTGTGTCAGCAAAAACGCCTTATATATACCGGAAACGGTAGTTTAAGGGCTCACTCTTCTATACGCACTGACACAGAGCACTCAATCTACCTTGGGATCTCAATCAGAGAAGAACACACATCCCAGCTACTCCCGTCTCTCATCTTGGCTACAGATAGACACTGCCATACGCCACTTAAGCACTTATTGCCACATATTGCCACACTTGCTAAGCATCACCAAGAGACTTAGATTAAACCCCTTTTACCCTAAGCTCAATACTAATACCTTAACAACTAAGTATTATAAAACTGTACTCTATAACTCAATATAATTTATAACACAATCGAGTTATCTTTACCCCCTTTATATATAATATTCAATGTAATATTGCACGAGAATACCATACATTCATGGTCTTCTACATGGCGACCTTGCATTAAAAACATACACTTGGAATCATAACTAACACTTGGCCCTACCTGACTCCAATACTCAAACAATCGACCTACAATCAAGCAAAACTTCACCCAATCTTCAGCACTACCTTGTCTACTCATCGCCCCAACCAGCTTCCTGCCTACCTCAACACATCACTTCCTGTTTACAAACTACATCCGCCCGTCGTCACCTTCAAGTCTACAGACAGTTAATAATAATAATAATAATATTTATTCAGTCAGCAATTTACAGAGTTGGTACCACATAGTTTGTTACAAATATGACATGTACCAGCCTTGCATAATTCCAACTAAGGATAGCCCAATAAGGCCGTTAGGCGTATTTCCATTGGGGTCCTTGTGGGATTAGGTTAGCTGGGGAAAAGGGGAGGATAAAGAAATAGATACTTTAGAGAAAGTATTTCTAGGGGGTTATTTTAAGATACCTTACATCCTATAGTAAATATCAGTAATCCGTAATCAGTAATCATTTCAGTTTGGTTTGTCTATCTCCTAGTTCCTGTGTATATCTGCCTGTTTCATCACTACAAGTCTACAGCAAGTTCATGTAGGCTACATCAGCCCGCCTACCATCTCTACCCCATCATCATCACTACTCACCACTCCAAGCTACCTGAAAACTAACAAGCAAACAAGAAAACACCCACTCAAAGTGAATAGGACCTACCAGACATCAAGACGCCTTCAACAGCCCGCAGACACAACAACGCCCTGGCCTGTCTGACGTACGACGACACATCACTACACACCACATCTCTGCACATATCGACGCTTCATTTGATGTAACAACATACAACAGGTATGCATGATGTATTATCCTTAATTTAAAAACACACCACAGTGAAAATAAGTGAACACACACACATACACGCTATCTCACTACCAAAATTTCATACCGCAACACACACCCTCATCCTCTTACTACCCCTCCTCCCCTATATGCATCCCCCTAACGAAACGAACGTCAGACAACACCAGCTGACTTTCTCTTTCATATCACTACATAGCCACCGCGCTAGCACGCCCACTCCTCCCACATCCACCAACTCCCACAATTATTACTGTTGGTGAGAAAATGGCCTTTGCTTTTCCTGAGCTAAAACATGCATCCTGCCAAACACCCAAACGTAAAACTGTCACAATTTACAGTGTTAATGAAAACACACTCATGTTACCTGCTAGGTGTGGTACTCATGATATAGAACTATCCCTTGACACAGACTCTCCAGTAAACCTTATAAGCCTTGTTAAATTTAAAAGCTTGAAGGACTTGAACCTCGAAGAATCTTACCCAGATATCGAGATTATGTCTGTGAGTGGAAACCACCTAGAAACCTTAGCTAAGGTTACCCTTTCAGTAGAATTTACGGAAGTGCACACAGCTAATCTGCCTTTCTATGTAATTTCGAAACTCCCAACAAACACCGACATGCTTCTAGGTTTAGAAGCTATGTCAAAAGTGAAACTTATTATCCTACCACACATGGATCAACTTCTCATTGGGGGTTTACAAGGAGATAATGTGGAATGTGTATATTAACGTAACTCCAGAAACTGTTTCACTTTCTTTTCTTTAATTTGCCTTATGATATCCTATTTGTTGGAAACAAAATAAACCTGTCCTACACCGGGAATCTATATAAATAATTCCTCGAATCCGGGCTCCCGCGATTCATTGGAGAGGAAATATAGATATAAGATGTCCCTATTACAAATACAACTCACTTACACGTCATATGAAATTCTTGTAATCTATCTGAATTTAGTTTCATTCTTTTTCAATTATTAATAATTATTTACTCTAATCCTTATAAATAATCTCTTATAAAGGAACCATTTGAATATATATTTTCGTCTTTACTATATATTAGGATGTTGGTGGAACAACATTTGTTAACAGGGGGCATGTAACATGCATATTATACTCAAATATACATATGTAACCCAGCCTCAATCACTTATGGAACATTGTGCATAAAGACTTCAACTCCGGCAAGTGAAATACTGGATAGGATGTGGTTTTCCTATAAATAAATACATCTATGTGCAAAGTTACAATAACAAAGAATCGTGTAGTACAATTGTATTATTATTTGTATTATTCTTCTTTGGCAAAATGTACAAATAATTAATTGAAATAGGGTCGCAGAGGTGAAAAATTTGATTGCATTCAAATTCCAACCTTACCTCAAACAATTTGCCCTTTACCCCATTAAATACTAATATTTGTGTTTGGTTTGCTGGGTTCCAACGCCAAATGTAATTGTTTTGTGTATTTTTGTTATCCTCCCGACTTGATTAGTACTGTCGTTGTATTTCAGCCATTGTGCATTTACCATAAACCGATTTCTTACTTGTTAGGTAGAGTTTCATTACCTTCCGATCAATAACCCGTCCCCATGTATCTTTTCGGGGGAAGACACCCGATAAATGTCTCGCATCATCATATATAGTGGGATATTTTTTGAAT
Organism: Paralithodes platypus; assembly: GCA_032716605.1. Lineage (NCBI taxonomy): Eukaryota > Metazoa > Arthropoda > Malacostraca > Decapoda > Lithodidae > Paralithodes > Paralithodes platypus. The sequence goes on along the minus strand of CM064483.1, from coordinate 38,260,136 downwards.
CGGCAATGATTGCTAGGGTGTATAGGGGTATTGGAGGGGGTCTGTCTGATCATTATGTAGTAGTAGCTAAGGTTAGGATACAAAAGAAGTGAGTGAGGAGAGCTGGAGGGAGGCGAGAGGAAGGTGGAATGGTGAGGAGGGTGGAGAGGTTACAGGTGGAGGAAATCAGGGAAGAGTACCGGGGAGCAGTAGAAAGACGACTGGGTGGGTTCGACCTGGAAGTTATAGAGGAAGTGGAGGAGATGAGCAAGGTGTTTAAGGGCTGGGAGCTGAGGAGGGTGCGGAAACGCCCGGGAAATCAAAGCCCCACCCAGGGCCTTGTGCCCCTCAGCAATTATGAAGAGAAAGTTGAGGGGCAAGGGAAAAATGTGACACTTTGGCTTCCAATGGAGAGGTCAATCCACGGAAGGGACGCCGTCACTTGAGATCTAGAAAACATCTAAGTAAAATGAGCATCAGAGTAAGCTATGGGTATGGCAGAGAACGCTCAACTCTCACTCTGATAGACCAGCCCATCACCAGAAGTCAAGCAAGTTAGGGAACGTAGCAAGGGAAACAGTAAGGGTGTGAAAGATAAGAATGGGAGAAAGCTAGCCGAGAAGCAAGAGAGAGTCGAAAGATGGAGGGAGTACTTCAATGAGTTGCTAAATGTAAGGAATGAAGAGCCAGCAAACATAGTGGGATAGGGTATGGGAGGGAGAAGAAGAGAAGTAGGGGAGGAGGAGGTGGTGATCAGGAGGTCAGAAGTGTGGGAAGCCGTGCCAAGAGTGAAGTTGGGGAAAGCACCAGGAACAGATGGAGTGTGTGGGGAAATGTTGAGTTACGTTGGTGAGATAGTGATCGAAGGGGTATGGAAAATGTGCAAACTAGCATGGGAGAAGGGGAGTGCACCCGATGACTGGAAGACTGGCATAATAGTCCCCCTATATATAAGGGCAAAGGGGAAAGAGGAATATGTGGTAACCACCGAGGAATATGTCTTCTAAGCGTAGTAGGGGTAGGCAGCCCCGCCCAGGGTAGTACTACCGCCAAGGTTTCGGGAGACTCAGGGGATAGCCTGAATTCCATTTTCTCTCCCATGCCTTGGTAGCTGGATACATATCTTTCTGCCTCACACATCAGGGGTATCAGGAAAACCCTCTTTATAATTATAACATACACATCCAACTTCACGACATTGCCCTACATCGCTATCCTCTATCCATAAAACACTACTCTTCCCACTACATATCATACATGTAACACCTTACACCTTTACCTAATAAATATGGCAGTACAATTGTTAAGAGCAAACCTGGTGATCCCTCGGATATCCACCCCCGGCAGGGTTGGGTCATTGACACAGGGCCCTCCCGGTCGTCATCATGCGACTGTGTCAAGAGCATTGCAACGTCCCAAAGCTGCTCGTGGTGCAGCTTTTTCTTTAGCAATATAAGGGGACTTCACTCTAAGATCAATTATGTACACCAATTTCTTCAAGCAGAATCCCCTACTCTCCTTTTTTTGACAGAGACTCAAGTAACATCCACATCTGACACGTCTAGATTTAATTTCCCAGGTTATCAACTGCTCCAAAATTTCAGACCTAAAGGAGGTGTATGTTGCTTCGCAAAATCGGAAATTGCCCTGGAGGAGGTTACTAGATTCAATTGTCCCTATTTTAATTATTTCTATATACAAATTAATTTCGGCGGGTAAATTTAAATACTATATTGCATCTACCGTTCCCCAAATACGCCTCCAGAGCAAAGTCTTTTTGATTCTCTGTCCTCACAACTCAGTGTCCTCAACTTAAATGCTTCTTCTGAAATCACTGTGTTGGGTGACTTTAATGTCCATAATGTTGAATGGCTCACTCATTCAGCCAGGACTGATGATGCTGGTCTTGAATGTGAGCTATTCGCAGACTCATTTAATCTCACTCAACTAGTCAACCAACCTACCCGTGTACCAGATAATCCTAATCCTAATTCCCACCTACTGGACTTATTTTTAACAACCAATTCAGAAAATTATGATGTGTACAGTGAGGTCCCCGCTTAGATCTTCTGATCACTGTCTGATACAGGCCACCTGTCTATCACCTACCACACCTTCCCGCTCTGACCCTGTTTTGGTGACTAAATGGCATTACGATAGGGCAGACTGGGATGGTCTTCAAGGTGTCTTTATTGATATTCCCTGGACCTCTTTATTTTCTAATGAAACACACTCCACCTTGAGCCACATACAAGATTTTGTAAAAATTGGAATGGAAACTTTTATTCCTCATCAAAAGTACAGTAAAAGATCTAATTCACCTAAATGGTTTGACCATAATTGTGCTAGAGTAACTGAACAAAAAGCAATAGCCTACAATGCATACACAAGATCAAAAACACATGAAGCCTTTAATTACTTTAGAAACATCAGAAATCATGCCAAAACTGTGTTAAACTTAACTTAATCAAACTTTCCCCACAAGCAGGCAAATAAACCTCTAAATAATCCAAATGATAACAAAATATTTTGGTCTACTCTTAACTCATTCAAATCCAACTTCACTACTGCTTCATCCATTCCACCATAAAAATCTCCGACTGGCAATCTTGTAAGTGACCCACGAGGTAAAGCTAACCTTCTTGCGGATATTTTCTCCACCAACTCAACCTTAGATGAAACTCTAAACTCATTCAAATCCAACTTCACTACTGCTTCATCCATTCCACCATTAAAATCTCCGACTAGCAATCTTGTAAGTAACCCACGAGGTAAGGCTAACCTTCTTTCGGATATTTTCTCCACCAACTCAACCTTAGATGAAATAAATCAAGATGTCCCTGTACTTAATTTTAATTCGCCTGAAATTTCCTCACTTAAGATCCACACCAGACATGTCAAAACTATTTTGCAGAATCTCTCAGTAGATAAGGCTCCTGGTCCAGATGAAATTCCTCCAATAATACTTAAGAATTGCTCCTTGCCAATACAGGAGCGAGCGCTCCTGTATTGGCAAAATTTGTCCGTCTGTGTACTCATACCTCATGCTTCCCAGTGCCCTGGAAAGAAGCAAACATTAAACCAGTTCCTAAAAAAGGTGTCTCTTCAGATCCATCAAACTACAGACCAATAGCTATAACTTCCACTCTTGGTAAAGTCTTTGAAATTATATTAAATAATCACATAATTAAGCATCTTGAGAATAATAAATTAATCAATGATAGGCAATATGGTTTTAGACGATGTCGATCAACTGCAGACATTCTTTGCCTTCTTACGCATCAAATCAACCAAGCTACAGACCAACATGGTGAAACACATACAATAGCACTGGATATATCAAAGGCATTTGATAGAGTCTGGCATCAACCCTTATTGTCGAAGATGTCGCACTACGGCCTTGCATCATTAGTTCCACTAATTTCTTCTTATCTTCATAACAGAAAAATACGTGTAATGGTAGATGGCCTTTATTCTCAATGTCACTCAATACATGCTGGTGTTCCCCAGGGATATGTTTTGGTCCCAAACTCTGTTCCTCATTCATATCAATGATCTCATATCTACCACTCATAATCCAATACATTCCTACGCAGATGACTCAACACTCCACAGTTCCTTCACATTTACCAATTCTTCCACCCAACCCGATCTTATAAATTCAAAAATAAACACTGCAATTTCTCTGAACCAGGATCTTTCTAGAATTAATGAATGGGGACAAAAGAATCTAGTTGCCTTTAATGCACAGAAAACCAAGTACATTCAATTTTCTAACCGACAGAACTCACTGACTCCCATATATTTTGTAATGATGTAAATATTCCCACTTCCCCTAGTATTGACATTCTCGGTGTAACATTAACTACTAACTTGAGCTGGACACATTATGTTAGAAGCATTGCTAAGAATGCCTCTAAAAAACTGGGACTCCTGTACAGAGTTCGAGAATTCTTCACTGACGAGCAGTTGGCCGTAATATATAAAAGTCATGTGCGTTCTCAGATGGATTGCTGTTCACCTCTGTGGAGTGGAAGTGGAGTGGTGGCATTGAGGCAGTTGGAAAAAATTCAAAATAAAGCTATTTAGATTAATCAATAATCCTGCAATCACACAGGACCTTCCTACATTATCCATACGAAGAAACGTTGCATCCCTTGCATTATTCTACAGATATTTTCACAGCAATTGTTCCGAGGAACTTGCTTCAATTGTGCCGCCTCTCCACATATTTCCCCGTAGAACTAGGGCAGCTGAGAGCGCCCATGAATTTACACTTTCTCCTCCACAATGCAGAACTTCTGCTTATCAATATTCATTTATCCCTAGAACTACTACTCTTTGGAATTCACTTCCCTCGAATTGCTTTCCACAAACTTACAATCTACAAATTTTTAAATCCAGTTGTTACACACATTTCATGAATAGAGTATGCCTTTAGGCACATGGACCTTATTGTTTTATCTGTGTTTTTCCTTCCTCCGTTCATTGTCTCTTAAAAAATACAATAATAAAAAGTAGGGAAGGTATACAGTAGGGTAGTGATTGAGAGAGTGAGAATGCGAACGGAGAAATGGATAGGCGACGAGCAGGGAGGTTTCAGGAAGGGTAGAGGATGTGTAGATCAGATTTTTACCCTGAATTGTGTTGTGGAAAAGAAACAAAAGGTGTATGTTGCCTTTATGGACTTTGAGAAGGCCTATGACAGAGTTGATAGAGAAGGTTTGTGGAAAGTACTTAGATTAGACGGAGTAGATGGCAAGTGGCTGAAAGCAGTGAAGAGCATGTATGAGGGTGCAAAGGCGGCAGTACGTGTGGAGAGTGAGCAGAGCGAGTTCTTTGACCTGAATGTTGGTTTGAAACAGGGGTGTGTGATGTCCCCGTAATTGTTTACTGTATATAAGGATGGAGTCATGAAAGAAATAATATCAAGAGCAGTGGATGTTGGTGTATCGCTGAAAAGGGAGGGAATTGAGTGGAAGCTACCTATACTGCTGATTGCGGATGATACAGTTCCGATGATTGATAATGAATGGGAGTTGCAGGGTCCGGTAAATGATTTTGGAACAGTGTGCGAAAAATGGAATTTGAAGGTAAATGCGGGACAGAGCAAGGTTATGGTCTTCGAAAAGGGTGAAGTCACAGAGTGTGAGGCGAAGCTGAACGGTCAGGCTATGGAGATCGTCAACTCTTTTAAGTATCAGGGCAGTGTGTTGAGTAAAGATGGGACTATGGATGAAGAAGTGCGGAGGAGGTTATAACAGGGGAAGAGGGTTATAGGAACGCTGAAAGCAGTAACAAGAAATAGGGTGGTCAGTATGGAAGTGGCCACCCCTTCGGGGATCGCGGCGTCAGCCTAAAGAGAGATAGATAGATTGCATTTTTTAAATGTTACTTAGATACATGATCTATAAATTTTTAACTTCTTCTTGACGATGGAACTTGTCGATGCTTCACTGATTGACCCCTCCAGGGCTGCTTGGTTCACCTCAATATTCGATTGTGATCCTGCACTTTTATGATGGTTGGTGTAACTGGCGAAGAAGGCCCTTGCTCATCCATGGCCGAGATCCACTGTCCTGGAACTGACTGAGTCCCATCATCCAAGGGTACATTAGTTGACTGTCACCTGAAAAGTGTGGGCAAAAAAATATACATAAGTTTTTTTTTGTAATGCATATATAAAGTTAATTGTAGCATGATTTATTTATTATTACACAATAATTCCCTAAATACACAAACAAAAAACAAAAATTATTTTCAAATTCAAGAAGGAAAAGACAGTGGTGGAAAGAAAGTAATTGATTGATTATGTATGTGTCGATGCACGAATGAAGAAATCTGTGATGGAGGCTAGGCCGTATAGGGGAAGGCAAGTGTTGGTCTCGTGGTTAAGCTATTCTTTAATTTATTAAAACTTTGCTCTTCTTCATAACTCCAATTAAATTCCACACCTTTCTTTAACAGTTCGTAAAAGGGTTTCGCCATGATTGCATAATTTATAATGAAACTCCTATAATAACCACTGATACCAAGGACTTGTCGCAATTGTTTTACGTTAGTGGGTGTTGGGAAATTTGTGATAGCGTTCATGAGATCAGGAGTGGTATTAACACCATCTGGGGTTAGTTCATGTCCTAAAAAAATTAGTTTCTTCTTGAAAAAGTAACATTTACTAAGTTTAATCTTTAAACCAGCTTCGTTAAGCCTAGATAAAACTTTCCTCAGTGCTTCAACATGGTTCGATATATTTTTAGAAAAAATTATGATATCGTCTATATATACATAACGTTATCACCTAATAATCCTGCCAATATATTAGACATGAGGCGTTGAAATACTGTCGGTGAATTTTTAAGGCCCTGTGGTAAGCGTTTGAACTCATATGTTCCAGAGGGGGAATTAAATGCGGTGTATTGACGGGAATCGTCATCTAAATTAATCTGATGGAAACCACTCGACAAATCCATAGTACTAAATACTTTATTATCAGTACCTAACGAATTTAAGATTTCAGGGATTGCAGGCATATGAAAATGTTCAGTTTCTGTGAGAGAATTAAGTTTCCTGTAATCTACGACAACTATATATTCGCCCTTATTTTTCTTAGGAACCAAAAATAGGGGAATACGCCATAAAGACAGAGATGGCTGTATTACATCTTGTTCCAATAATTCTTTCACATGCGTATTAGTTAATTCTCTTTGTGAATGAGAGAGACGGTACATTGGCAGATAAACAGGTGTTTGATTAACATCTTTCAAAATTATACGGTGATCCAGGATATCTGTAAATCCCATAGAGTCAGTTTTAAGATGTACAGTGGAGTGAAATTCATTTAACAATTCGTGTAAAGGAGCGATTGCCTCGGGATAATCTACTGGGTTAAGTTGACTTAATATTTTTATCATTCGTTCATCAGAAAATGATGGTGTGAAGGCTTTCATATTAACATTACTTATGGATATAGGACTCATTTCCTCAAATATTCCGGGGATAACTTCAGCTTCACAAATAACTGTACCCGCAAATATTTGTATCATGCCATTAGTAAAATTAGTTAACAGTGTCATAAAACAATTAGTATGTTTAACTTCATGTAAACTTTGGGAGACGTGTATGCCTTTACTCATTCTAGTGTCTGGAAGTAAAACTAGTGAGTTAACATCTTCTCATAAATATATTATCGGCATAATATTATACAACAGCGACTTTAGCGAGTGTGGCTCAATTACAATATCCTTGTCCACAAGAATATTTGTAATAGAAGGACTTTAATCCGACATAATCAGTTACCGTGACTGTAGGGGTTTGAGGTTGAGAATAAGATAAGGGTGTGTGTTTCCGTGTCTGGGTAAAACCTTGTTTCCCGCGGCGCTTGTAAGACGGTTGGTGTGTGAGTGTGTGGCGGTGAACGTGTGTCGTGCCGTGGAGGTGGTTTGACCTTGAAACGCGACAGTGGTGCAGTGCGGGGCTGTGCCACTCTCACCCACTGCCTTACATCTCGCCTCCATTACGCTGGCAGCACTAGACGGGGGAATATTTAATGTGATACCTTCAATAAAGACCTTTTCTATTTCCATTCCGTTCATGTGAGGGAAGAGCAAAATTTTTCTGTTTCTCATAGTACCATACCCTAACAATATGTCAGCTCCCACATTAACTAAGTGTATGTAAGACATAAAATGTCTCATTATAAGGATTTCGATCTGAATGCAAAGTCAGGGGCAAGTACGTCACTCCAATAATTCCCAAATGATCACCAGAAACACTTTCTAATATTACATCTGGAGGGGATATTTTCAAAGACTTTAAAATGCCCCAGAACGAGAAGCCCAACACAGAAGCCATGAACGAACACCACACAGAAACACCAAAGGAAAGGTCCACAGAACGAAAGGACCAGCTGACCGAGCCCGCCATTCCAGACAGGCCCAAGCCCGCAGGGCTAAACAGCTCCAGGACACACCCATTTACCTTTTCTAAAACTGACCATTGTCCACACCTCACGTACACTAACCTCCTTGTGTCCTACACTCCTAACTACAAAGATGATGAACAGGAATATACATTCATATTAATAACACCCATGCCTGTCCCGACGTTGAGCCAATGCCAACACATCAGACAGCCATAATTATATCTATGTATGTTCTTGCATCCGAGAAGTAGATTTTTTTTTTTTTTTCTATGTGATTGAGGGAGGCAAAAGGCATAACTGCCTATAGCGAGTGCCTCCCCCATAGTTGAAAGAGTGACAGGGCCAAAATCAAGGGACGTTCGAGCCAAAATGCCTGGACACACGGAGTTTGAAGCAATTTAAGTCATAGGAAGAGGGAAAGACTGATTCTGGGAGAGAGTTCCAGAGCTCAGCTGTTGAGTAGAAGAAAGTTTGAGAGTAACGTTTCACTCTTGGGTTGGAGAGGTGCACAGAGTAGGGGTGGGATTGAGTTGCAAGACGGGTACCACGTGCCCTACGTAAAGGAGGTGGTATGCACTGGGATAGCTCTGAGGAACACTGATTATTATAGTAGCGATAGAATAGCGAGAGAGATGCAACATTGCGGCGGAGAGAGAGATTGCAGAGAGTTGGTGAGTGGACGGGAGTTAATGATACGAAAGGCCTTCCTTTCAACTTTGTCTAGGAGAGCAGTGTGAGAGGAACCTCCCCACACATGTGAACAATACTCAATACAAGGGCGCACTATGCCCCTGTACAGAGCAAGAAGCTGTGCAGGGGAAAAGAACCCCCTAAGGCGGTTGAGCACACCCAGCTTCTGGGAGGCTGCCTTAGCAAGACTGGTAATAAGATGTTATATATCTTAGAAGTTAAAACACCCACGCTGTCCCTAGACCTCGTATATCATTTTCCATGACGAGTATAGATATATGTAACCCGTGCCCAGTCGCCCCTTGCATTGTTCCTCTAGTAACTAAGTCTATAATATTTACTGCCACCAGCATTGATACGACATAGCGGCACTGTCCTTGCTACAAAGATGATGAATAAGAATATACATTCATATTAAAAACATGCCCTGTCCCGACGTTGAGCCAATGCCAACACATCAGACAGCCATAAATATATCTATGTATGTTCTTACATCCGAGAAGTAGATGTTATATATCTTAGAAGTTCAAACACCCACGCTTGTCCCTAGACCTCGTATATCATTTTCCATGACGAGTATAGATATATGTAACCCGTGCTCAGTCGCCCCTTGCATTGCTCCTCTAGTAACTAAGTATTAATATTAACATTCCCTAACATCTTGTCTTGCCAGACTAAGCTTCTGAAGACCCATCGCCCCATAAATATATGTATGCAATCCTTAGGTTAAGTATTTTTCTCCGCCATTGTGTTCACCTTTTTCCATTTACTTTCCACAATTGTCATACGTCTTCCCCTTGCCTCCTTCGTATCCACAGCCCACACTACGCCAATTTATTTCGTGTCTTACACCTCTTACCCCAACCAGAGATTGTATAAGATAACCTGGTTACCAGTATCTGTCATAAGTACCCCGAAACAATAACTAAGTACCCCTACGAACTGCCGCTGTGGGTGGTATTTTATATTTAATAGAAAACGCAGTTCCCAGGGCCAACTAATAGTATCCATAACCCTCTGACTGATCACATAACTCTATCTTTTCCAGACTCATATACCACCCCCTAGTTGCATTCCCCGGTAGCATTTGGCTAACGTATTCTACTGCCTTTTCAAACTTCCATATCAATTGTAGCCTAATGCCACCCCCACGCCCAGGGACCTTAGGGGCAAAATTTCCCTGTAGCCCTTGAACTCCCCCCCCCCCCCTCTCATTAAGACACCCGCGCTTCTCGACTCTTGTCCGACCTAGCCTCTCTCTCATACCTCTTGAAGATCCTTGAATTGTCCGTTACTAACGCTCTCCAACCTTTTATATATATACTCCTATCCAGCCTACCTTCACTTAGTAGGCCAGAACAACATTAGAACTTTACTAGCCCCTTGCATGCCATCTATTCTCTTACAACACATTCACAACCCTGCACCCAATGGTCGTCGGTGCGAGGCTAGCCGCCCCGCCAGTAACTAACTTCTATTGCCATACTTCCAGATAAATGTGGCAGAGTTAGCAACCCAGTCTCCACCATATCCAGCAAACCCTACAATTAACAACCAGCCGAGTAAAACCAGCTAGCTAAGGCACCTTCGGTTTTGGTATTAAAGACACTCCCATCTGTCTCATACACAGAGGGTTATTACAAACACTGGTGATATGGCAAGCCCCTAGCCACAGCCGCCGGACGACTATATCAGAGAGAGGGCGCCCAGCTCCCCCTTTTTGCCCACCCGAGGAGGGAGACCCCCACCCCCGCGGAGGTATACCTGGCCCCTGTTTTGACTTTCGAGTCATTGCCAGGTAGCACAGGAATTCTTCCTATCGATGAACTAACCATGAATGACTAACACCTTTACTAACCTCTATTAACTCACAATAAACCATTTACCTTTCTTGCATGCTCTGATCACTAAATTAGCACCTCAGCTATACCATAGAATGAAGATTGAACAATCTAGAGAGACGCTCCTATCACAGCTGTCCCCATCCTCCTCGCAAAGTAGATCCAGTCTCTCTCCCCTAAATACGTCCAGTATAGCCAAAATAGTACCTCTTACTAAGGCTCAGTTATATGAAAATATAAAGGCTTCCTATCGCCCTGTGCCACAACAGTAAATACCATCTTACCTAGTCCCCATATCTATTGAGAGCTCAATTAAGTCCATAAGACTCGAGATCCCTACTGTCTACAGGGTCCAGAACCGAGCCTATAAATCTAACTCCCGCCCCCAGTCAAATCAGTTGAAAGCTAGACACCAACCAGGGGTCACTACCCTGCAGTTAATTTCTAGCTCTGCCCTTGTGTTGTTCCGGAGTGAGATCCCAGAACCGGCAGACTCCGTGGCAGATTTGGATAGAAGGACCTGCCCACGTATTGAAGAACTTCACACATATGGCCCCCCTGGATGGCCGCGGAACCAGTCGTTAGCCCCCAACATCATGGACGCAAGATAACCAGGACCAGACCCATCAGATACTACCCAAGATTCCCTTTAGCAGTACTACATATTACTGTGCTGTTTTAGATTCACTAATTAATATTTCTACGAAGTGGCTAAGACCTTGCCCAGTGTAATTCATACTTAACCATTCCATTTGGGACGTACTAAGCGATCAGTGCTCTTTAATTAACAGGCGACCTTGACTCTCGTAATTACCTTATTCAGATATTAAAACTCTAGTGATATCTAACGTTCGCCCACTGATTTGCGTTCTATGTATTTCTGAGACAAGGATATAAAACTTAGATCAGTACCCCCTGAGGTTACTAGAATTCCCGTGCTCTAAAAATGCGTGTCTAATCTAGTCTGTGAACTACTACTTGTGCACCAGAGCTACCAGTAATAAATCTAACAGTGAATATGAATCTATAAGTAACATTGATGGTCTTCGGTATATAAACCTGTGAAATCAAAGCCAGTGATCAGAAGATTAATACCTGAACGTTGGAAGTGGGAGACTAGGCTCCATCCAGATCCACTTATGCTAGTGTTGTTCAATTCTATTATATTGTCTTACACAAGTATTCTGCAGTGGTATATCAATAAACGTGATCATGTAACTTGCTACCATGTGTTTCTTTGTGTTCTCTATTCCTCATATCTTGTATTGTGCATGCAGCCTTATATACCCAGTCAATTTAGAACTCACATTACCCAAGTTAAACCTGTAGATAAACAGGGCATAACAGACTTGTCAGAATTTAGTCTCTCAAAAATATTTTCAGGAATGAGGTTAATAGGAGAACCCGTGTCTAACAAAACTGTCATTGATATACCCTTACATTGAGAATTAAGAACACATAACTCTGGAGATTGCATTAGGGCACCAACACGTAATTTTCTGAGGGATTTGGGTTTCACTACTGGCGGGAGGGGGGGTGGAACACTTATATTTACGTTATAGCGAGTTGAGAGCCGCGCGCCATGTTTCTCGAGTGTTTAGCAGTGCGTCTGAATGATTTGTGGTTCGCTACGACTGCCGACTGCCGCGACTACCTCGCATTGACTGGTCCAATGTGTCCTTTCTTTGCACTTCCGACAGTATGGCGAACGTCCTGTCGAAAATTCATGACTTTCCTTCTGTTTGATATGGCAATTAGAGACCTTATGGCCTGCATAACCACAGTAGTAACGCAAGTCGGTGTTCCCAGTTTGAGAATTAGGTTTGGCCTGAAAATGAGTGGGAGAATGTGGAATGTTTCCGTGAACGTACGAACGTGACACATAAGCGTAATTTCCATGACGGGAACCAGAGGGATACTGAGAGACGGGAGGTGTGTGAGGGTGGTGTGAGAGAGTATTGTTTAGATTTAGGGTGCTAGGGTGTCTGTGGGGAGGTCCTGGAGAACTGAGCTGTTTGTGGGGAAGGTTTGGGAACCGGAGCAATTTTTAGCATTAGTGGGTTTTATTTGAGCAACAGTGAATTGTATTTGATTTGTAGTGATACCGCCATTGTCACAAGCCTGTTGCAGGGACTTCGTGAATTTAGTCAAACTGTCAGTTGGAGCAAATTCAACTCTACGAGCAATAGGCTGTACATTTTCTGGCAACGCTGAAACCAACAGGGTATATGAGAGGAGCTTACTAAACTGTTTCAACAAAATTTTGTCATCTGTAAACCAAGAGTTACCTTTTAAACCGTTGCTCATTGTGTTCGCCATTACGGAACAATCTGCCAATAGAGTATCAACAGATTTGCCCTTATTTATATGTTGGATTGAGTTAACAAAATCATGAATCAGAGCAAAGTCACCTCTTGAGTTTCGTGCAAATTTCTCCAAAAACTTGTCTTTGAAGGTTTGATAAGTCGTGCATTCTAGCAACTCGTCACAAGCTAATAAATTACCGGCTGGAGTTCTACCCTTATCAAATTTAGAGCGAAATATATCGATTTTACCTCTGTCATATGTGACCTTTCGAGCGGCGATCTCAGACTCGATATCACTAAATACCGCAAAAATCGATCTATTATCATCTAGACCTGTAAATACCTTTTGCGCCTGACCGTGAACAACATGTAAATTTAAGTTTTGTGCAAACTAGCATGGAAGAAGGGGAGTGCACCCGATGACAGGAAGACTGGCATAACAGTCCCCCTATATAAGGGCAAAGGGGAAAGAGGAGTGTGTGGTAACCGCCGAGGAATATGTCTTCTAAGCGTAGTAGGGAAGGTATACAGTAGGGTAGTGATTGAGAGAGTGAGAGTGAGAACGGAGAAATGGATAGGCGACGAGCAGGGAGGTTTTCGGAAGGGAGGAGGATGTGTAGATCAGATATTTACCCTGAATTGTGTAGTGGAGAAATATCTGGCGAAGAAACAAAAGGTGTATGTTGCCTTTATGGACTTGGAGAAGGCCTATGACACAGTGGATAGAGAAAGTTTGAGGAAAGTACTTAGCATATACGGAGTAGATGGCAAGTGGCTGAAAGCAGTGAAGAGCATGTACGAGGGTGCAAAGGCGGCAGTACGTGTGGAGAGTGAGCAGAGCGAGTTTTTTTACCTGAATGTTGGTTTGAAACAGGGGTGTGATGGCCCTGTGATTGTTTACTGTATATATGGATGGAGTCTTGATAGAAATAATGTCAAAGGAGGGAATTGAGTGGAAGCTACCTATACTGCTGTTTGCGGATGATACAGTTCCGATAAGTGATAATGAATGGGAGTTAGAGGGCCGACTTTTCAATGAGATTTTGTTGACAATTATGACCCTTATTTTGAAATATTAATTTACTTTGATACTTAGCAACCCAATAAAAATGAATACAAAATATGTAGTTTTTTACCTTCAAGAGTTGCATACCATGCAGGTCTTGAGCTGGTGATGACCATACACACACAGAGACTTCTTGCAGCTTCGTCAAGTGATCGGGTAGTGCCCCTGGGAGTTGCGGCAGGGGTGGCAGGTGCGGAATATGTGACAGGTCGGGCAGGTGCGTGCGGTCCACCGATACGCGCAGGTGTGGAGGGTGGCAGGACATCCACACTCTCTTCATCGTCGGTACTGTCGTAATTGGAGGGAAGCCTTCTACGTTGCCGTGGTAGTCCTGCCTTCTTTGGGTGGGTGAAGGGTTGTATGGCAGCCGTGACTGCCTGCCTTTCCTGTCGCTCCTCCCTGCCCCTAAAAGAGAAGTCACGTCGTAATGACGCCAAAGTACTCCTGGTGGTACGTGGTGAAGACGAAGTGCTAGCACGAGGAGGTGTGGTAGCACGAGGAGGTGTGGGGGCATCCGTGTCTGGCGCCGGTACCACAGGGTTGGCGTGGGTGGCGACGGAGCGACAATGGGGGTGGGCTCTATATCTATAAGCTCGAATTGAGTGGAAGCTACCTAGGGGAGGTGTGGTGGAGTGTGGGGAGGTGTGGTGGAGTGGTCATGCCACTGGATTGGTAATCCAATGGACCCGGGTTCAAATCCCGATATGTCAATGGGAAGATATTATTGGGATTGAATTTGTGATGTACCTAGTATCAGTGCATTACCACAAAGCCCACCGAAACGTAAAAAAAGTACCCTCATTGTTCCCTGATTAAATAACACTGTATGAATATTCCCATATTCAAAATATGTTACAGGGGGACAATGCCTAGTGAGTTCACTGCTCAATAGGTGGCGTTCTGAGAGTGAGGGTCTGAGTCTGGAGGGTGAGACGGTAAAGCACTTGAGCGAAGCAACCGGTCGCTTCAGAGATGGAGCTGCTTCGAGCCATGATGGTTGCTTCACATGTCTCACTCCCCAGACTGGAACAAGACCTCACGGGCTTCACCGTGTTGAGCGGTGGAATGTACAGGCTCTCAGCCTATGCCCGAGAGGGAGTAGTTGGAATATAGAAAAAAAAAAAAATGCTGATTGTGGATGATACATATCTGATGAGTGATAATGAATGGGAGTTGCAGGGTCCGGTAAATGAGTTTGGAACAGTGTGCGAAAAATGGAATTTGAAGGTAAATGCGGGGAAGAGCAAGGTTATGGTCTTCGAAATGGGTGAAGTCACAGAGTGTGAGGTGAAGCTGAACGGTCAGGCTATGGAGAATTGGAGATCGTCATCTCTTTTAAGTATCTGGGCAGTGTGTTGAGTAAAGATGGGACTATGGATGAAGAAGCGCGGAAGAGGGTATAACAGGGGAAGAGGGTTATAGGAACGCTGAAAGCAGTAACAAGAAATAGGGTGGTCAGTATGGAAGTGGCCACCCCTTCGGGGATCGCGGCGTCAGCCTAAAGAGAGATAGATAGATTGCATTTTTAAAATGTTACTTAGATACATGATCTATCAATTTTTAACTTCTTCTTGACGATGGAACTTGTCGATGCTTCACTGATTGACCCCTCCAGGGCTGCTTGGTTCACCTCAATATTCGATTGTGATGCTGCACTTTTATGATGGTTGGTGTAACTGGCGAAGAAGGCCCTTGCTCATCCATGACCGAGATCCACAGTCCTGGAACTGACCGAGTCCCATCATCCAAGGGTACATTAGTTGACTGTCACCTGAAAAGTGTGGACAAAAAAATATACATAAGTTTTTTTTTAATGCATAGAATAGATATAGATAAAGTTAATTGTAGCATGATTTATTTATTAGTACACAATAATTCCCTAAATACTCAAACAAAAAGCAAAATTTTTTTTTTTCAAATTCAAGAAGGATAAGACAGTGGTGGAAAGAAAGTAATTGATTGATTATGTATGTGTCGATGCACGAATGAAGAAATCTGTGATGGAGGCAAGGCCGTATAGGGGTATTGGAGGGGGTCTGTCGGATCATTATATAGTAGTAGCTAAGGTTAGGATACAAAAACAAGTATGTGAGGAGAGCTGGAGGGAGGCAGAGGAAGGTGGAATGGTGAGGAGGGTGGAGAGGTTACAGGAGGAGGACATCAGGGAAGAGTACAGGAGAGCAGTAGAAAGAAGACTAGGTGGGTTCGACCTGGAAGTTATGGAGGAAGTGGAGGAGATGAGCAAGGTGCTTAGGGATGAGATCTGTGCAGCATGTGAGGAGGGGTGTGGAGTGAGGAGAAGAGGGAGGGGAGTGAAAGCTACAGCATGGTGGACAGCAGAAGTAAAGATAGCTGTGGAAGAAAAGAAGCAACCATATAGAGAGTGGTTGGGTAGTAGAGGGAATGAAGATTTCGAGAGACAGCAAGGAGCCAGATATGTGGAGAGTAAGAGGGTGGTGAAGAGAGTAGTGAAGGAAAGTAAGAGGAGAGTAGATGAGGAATTTGGAAGGAATCGGAGTGTAAAATGGAGGGAGATTAAGAAACTGTTCAGGAAAGAAGTCGAGAAAGTTAGGGAAGGTAGCAGGGGGAAACAGTAAGGGTGTGAAAGATAAGAATGGGAGAATGCTAGCCGAGAAGCAAGAGAGAGTCGAAAGATGGAAGGAGTACTTCAATGAGTTGCTAAATGTAAGGAATGAAGATCCAGCAAGCATAGTTGGATATGGTATGGGAGGGAGAAGCAGAGAAGTAGGAGAGGGGATGGTGGGGATCAGGAGATCAGAAGTGTGGGAAGCCATGCCAAGAATGAAGTTGGGGAAAGCACCAGGAACAGATGGAGTGTGTGGAGAAATGTTGAGTTATGGTGGTGAGATAGTGATCGAAGGGGTATGGAAAATGTGCAAACTAGCATGGGAGAAGGGGAGTGCACCCGATGACAGGAAGACTGGCATAACAGTCCCCCTATATAAGGGCAAAGGGGAAAGAAGAGTGTGTGGTAACCACCGAGGAATATGTCTTCTAAGCGTAGTAGGGAAGGTATACAGTAGGGTAGTGATTGAGAGAGTGAGAGTGAGAACGGAGAAATGGATAGGCGACGAGCACGGAGGTTTTCGGAAGGGAGGAGGATGTGTAGATCAGATTTTTACCCTGAATTGTGTAGTGGAGAAATATCTGGCGAAGAAACAAAAGGTGTATGTTGCCTTCATGGACTTGGAGAAGGCCTATGACAGAGTGGATAGAGAAGGTCTGTGGAAAGTACTTATAGCATATACGGAGTAGATGGCAAGTGGCTGAAAGCAGTGAAGAGCATGTACGAGGGTGCAAAGGCGGCAGTACGTGTGGAGAGTGAGCAGAGCGAGTTCTTTGACCTGAATGTTGGTTTGAAACAGGGATGTGTGATGGCCCCGTGATTGTTTACTCTATATATGGATGGAGTCTTGACAGAAATAATGTCAAGGAAGGGAATTGAGTGGAAGCTACCTATACTGCTATTTGCGGATGATACAGTTCCGATAAGTGATAATGAATGGGAGTTAGAGGGCCGACTTTTCAATGAGATTTTGTTGACAATTATGACCCTTATTTTGTAATATTAATTTACTTTGAAATACTTAGCAACCCAATAAAAATGAATACAAAATATGTAGTTTCTTACCTTCAAGAGTTGCATACCATGCAGGTCTTGAGCTGGTGATGACCATACACACACAGAGACTTCTTGCAGCTTCGTCAGGTGATCGGGTAGTGCCCCTGAGAGTTGCGGCAGGTGTGGCAGGTGCGGAAGATGTGGCAGGTCGGGCAGGTGTGTGCGGTCCACCGATACACGCAGGTGTGGAGGGTGGCAGGTCATCCACACTCTCTTCATCGTCGGTACTGTCGTAATTGGAAGGAGGCCTTCTACGTTGCCGTGGTAGTCCTGCCTTCTTTGGGTGGGTGAAGGGTTGTATGGCAGCCGTGACTGCCTACCTTTCCTGTCGCTCCTCCCTGCCCCTAAAAGAGAAGTCACGTCGTAATGACGCCAAAGTATTCCTGGTGGTATGTGGTGAAGACGGAGTGCTAGCACGACGAGGTGTGGTAGCACGAGGAGATGTGGGGGCATCCGTGTCTGGCGCCGGCACCACAGGGTTGGCGTGGGTGGCGACGGAGGGACACTGTGGGTGGGCTCTATATCTATAAGCTCGTCCTCGATGTCGTCATGTTCAGCTTCGTTGTCGCAATTGTTTCCAGAAAGCAAGAGAATGACTAAGAGGGTGTACGAGAGCTAGGTGGAAGGATGGAGTGAGGAAGTGTATGAACGAAGGCGGTGCTGGTTGGGGGGGAGGGGCGTCGACTGACTGGGTATAGAGGTGCGTGGGGTCGGTTCGTGGGTGGCCACCCCTTCGGGGATTGCGGCGTCAGGCAATAGATATTTATAGATTTGTACATTTTGCCACATAAAAATAATAAA
Organism: Paralithodes platypus; assembly: GCA_032716605.1. Taxonomy (NCBI): domain Eukaryota; kingdom Metazoa; phylum Arthropoda; class Malacostraca; order Decapoda; family Lithodidae; genus Paralithodes; species Paralithodes platypus. The sequence goes on along the minus strand of CM064483.1, from coordinate 38,241,889 downwards.
ATTGTAACTTTCTTGTATGCCTCATCAATGCCTACCCTGATGCTGCATCACAACGTAGATCCTTTCGAATGTTTACAACTCCTTCTCCAGTAGTCATGTGATTGGTGAAGTCGTAGTTTTTTTCTGGATGTTTTCATGCTGTGGCAGGCCAAGGTTGCAAGGGCTTGTCTGTTGGCAGGTGTATAATACTGTATATCCTCATCTCTGAGGGCAGCTGTGATCTGTTCATGTTGTAGCTTCCGGCTGCCCACTCCCCAGCAATGCCTGCCCTCAGTCCCATCTTGGCAATGATTTTCGCTACATTTTCTACTGAGAGGTGAGAGCAACATTGGCCGTCGATGTTGTTGCCCTCCCGATTCACAAACATCTTACATTTTGGCCTTACCCATGTGGCAACTACTGGACGATAATATTTCATGTACGCCTCAAGAGCAGCTGCCTCTGTATTGCCTAAGTAGAAGATGCAGGCGTCTTTGGCCCCCGTTTTGTGTTGTCGTGCTACTCTACCATCTTCGACGCCGGTTGTGCTTCCCTCGTAGGCACTGATTGTAAATTCAGTAAACTCCTGATTTCTTCGTAGGCAGCGAACGAACAGTCTCACAATCAGTGCATCTCTCAGGTTGACTTATTCTTTCTTCATATGTTGGCTTGCTGGTGCACGGCCATCGTGGATTAATGATGCAGCATTGTTTATGAGAATTTCAATAGCATCATTAGTTTCTAGGCTACGCGCATCCTCCATTGACAACATCTCGGCCTCATTTTGCTGTATACGATGTTCTGTCTGTCCCGCCTCATCCATGCCAAAGTATTCTGTGGAAGAAAATATGACAGAACACAATAAATAGTTTTACAACATATGGAATCACTCTTTTATACATACAATTATAAAAAAAATACTAGAAGACATGTAACGCTCACAAATTGGAATAGGAACTAATAGATAGCGATACTATAACGTTATGTTGATTGAACTTTGAGAGGGTCGACTTTCTGGAGGCAAAAAAACCTGGGAAAAAAAAATCATAAATCAAGTACTTCTCAATGAATGTGCCTAAAACTCACTATGAACATACATATGCACCCTATGAACCAAATCAGCATATAAATAACCATCCCAAAACACACGAAAGTAATACAAAATAAGGGCAAACGAAAAAGGCCAAAATAAGTATTATTTGACGTTACATTGAGAGGGCCGACTTTTCAATGAGATTTTGTTGACAATTATGACCCTTATTTTATAATATTTACTTTGAACTTTGATACTTAGAAACCCAATAAAAATGAATACAAAATATGTAGTTTCTTACCTTCAAGAGTTGCATTCCATGCAGGTTTTGAGCTGGTGGTGACCACACACAGACTTCTTGCAGCTTCGGCAGGTGATCGGATAGTGCCCCTGAGAGTTGTGGCCGGTGCGGCAGGTGCGGAAGGTGTGACAGGTCGGGCAGGTGCGTGCGGTCCACCGATACACGCAGGTGTGGAGGGTGGCAGGTCATCCACACTCTCTTCATCGTCGGTACTGTCGTAACTGGAGGGAGGCCTTCTACGATGCCGTGGTAGTCCTGCCTTCTTTGGGTGGGTGTAGGGTTGTATGGCAGCCGTGACTGCCTACCTTTCCTGTCGCTCCTCCATGCCCCTAAAAGAGAAGTCACGTCGTAATGACGCCAAAGTACTCCTGTTGGTACGTGGTGAAGACGGAGTACTAGCACGAGGAGGTGTGGTAGCACGAGAAGGTGTGGGGGCATCCATGTCTGGCGCCGGCACCACAGGGTTGGCGTTGGTGGCGACGGAGCGACACTGTGGGTGGGCTCTATATCTATAAGCTCGTCCTCGATGTCGTCATGTTTAGCTTTGTTGTCGCAATTGTTGTCAGAAAGCGAGAGAATGACTAAGAGGGTGTACGAGAGCTAGGTGGAAGGATGGAGTGAGGAAGTATATGAACGAAGGCGGTGCTGGTTGGGGGGGAGGGGCGTCGACTGACTGGGGATAGAGGTGCGTGGGGGCGGTTCGTGGGTGGCCACCCCTTCGGGGATTGCGGCATCAGGCAATAGACATATATAGATTTGTACATTTTGCCACATAAAAATAATAAAATTGTAACTTTCTTATATGCCTCATCAACGCCTACCCTGATGCTGCATCACAACGTAGATCCTTTTGAATGATTACAACTCGTTCTCCAGTTGTCCTGTGATTGGTGAAGTCGTAGTTTTTTTCTGGATGTTATCATGCTGTGGCAGGCCAAGGTTGCAAGGGCTTGTCTGTTGGCAGGTGTATATCCTCATCTCTGAGGGCAGCTGTGATCTGTTCATGTCGTAGCTTCCGGCTGCCCACTCCCCAGCAATGCCTGCCCTCAGTCCCATCTTGGCAATGATTTTCCCTACATTTTCTACTGAGAGGTGAGAGCAACATTGGCCGTCGGTGTTGTTGCCCTCCCGATTCACAAACATCTTACATTTTTGCCTTAACCATGTGGCAACTAATGGGCGATAATATTTCATGTACGCCTCAAGAGCAGCTGCCTCTGTAATGCCTAAGTAGAAGATGCAGGGGTCTTTGGCCCCCGTTTTGTGTCGTGCTACTCTACCATCTTCGACGCCGGTTGTGCTTCCCTCGTAGGCACTGATTGTAAGTTCAGTAAACTCCTGATTTCTTCGTAGGCAGCGAACGAACAGTCTCACAATCAGTGTATCTCTCAGGTTGACTTATTCTTTCTTCATATGTTGGCTTGCTGGTGCACGGCCATCGTGGATTAATGATGCAGCATTGTTTATAAGAATTTCAATAGCATCATTAGTTTCTAGGCTACGCGCATCCTCCATTGGCAACATCTCGGCCTCATTTTGCTGTATACGGTGTTCTCTCTGTCCCGCCTCATCCATGCCAAAGTATTCTGTGGAAGAAAATATGACAGAACACAATAAATAGTTGTACAACATATGGAATCACTTTTTGTACATACAATTATAAAAAAAATACTAGAAGACATGTAACGCTCACAAATTGGAATAGGAACTAATAGATAGCATTACTATAACGTTATGTTGATTGAACTTTGAGAGGGTCGACTTTCTGGGGGCAAAAATCCTGGGAAAAAAAAATCATAAATCAAGTACTTCTCCATGAATATGCTTAAAACTCACTATGATCATACATATGCACCCTATGAACCAAATCAGCAATTAAATAACCATCCCAAAACACACGAAAGTAATACAAAATAAGGGCAAACGAAAAAGGCCAAAATAAGTATTATTTGACGTTACATTGAGAGGGCCGACTTTTTAATGAGATTTTGTTGACAATTATGACCCTTATTTTGTAATATTATTACTTTGATACTTAGAAACCCAATAAAAATGAATAAAAAATATGTAGTTTCTTACCTTCAAGAGGTGCATTCCATGCAGGTCTTGAGCTGGTGGTGACCACACACAGAATTCTTGCAGCTTCGGCAGGTGATAGGGTAGTGCTCCTGGGAGTTGCGGCAGGTGTGGCAGGTGCGGAAGGTGTGACAGGTCGGGCAGGTACGTGCGGTCCACCGATACGCGTAGGTGTGGAGGGTGGCAGGACATCCACACTCTCTTCATCGTCGGTACTGTCGTAATTGGAAGGAGGCCTTCTACGTTGCCGTGGTAGTCCTGCTTTCTTTGGGTGGGTGAAGGTTTGTATGGCAGCCGTGACTGCCTGCCTTTCCTGTCGCTCCTCCCTGCCCCTAAAAGAGAAGTCTCGTCGTAATGACGCCAAAGTATTCCTGGTGGTACGTGGTGAAGACGGAGTGCTAGCACGAGGAGGTGTGGGGGCATCCGTGTCTGGCGTCGGCACCAGGGTTGGCGTGGGTGGCGACGAAGCGACAATGTGGGTGGTCTCTATACCTATAAGCTCGTCCTCGATGTCGTCATGTTCAGCTTTGTTGTCGCAATTTTTGTCAGAATCACTAGAGACGTCCTCAAAGTCGTCCAACATCGAAGAGATGTCATCCTGGGAGAGTCCTCGCCGGGCCTGCTATGAAAGAACAAATTTTGTTTTAGGACAAATTTCTAGTGGCAACATCGGGCATGGTGCCAGCTACTATGGGTACACATCCTCAACTTTGGCAGGTGACGTTTTTTCTTTTCTTTTCTGGAAAATAATTCAATAATCATGCGAGATATGTCCAATTAATGATTCAAAATATTTACAATAAAAGTTGTACTGTTTTAGTTGGCCTAATTAATTACAAATGCATACAACACGTCTAATTTAAAGGTGTTTCTTTATTTATTTGTTTTTTATTTCTTTATGTTTGACCTTATTATTAAGAAAATAATTGAATTATGGAAACCACGTACGTGTCTGAGGAGTTGCTGGTATTCCATGGAGTCTTTATTTTTCTTAAGTGCATATCGATCTGTTTAACTGTTTTTGGGCAGAAGGAACAATCATATTATTTAATTAATTTCATTTGGGGGTGTTGGGTGTTGTGGTGAAATTAATAAAAGATTCAGTTCTTCAAGTTCAGCTTTTTTATTTGGTATTTGTTGGTCATAGAAATTATCAACAGTCCGTAAAGTCTAAATATTGCGGACACGTTCGATATCATTGTTCAGTTGTCGTCTATGATGTTTAGAGAGGTGCTTCGTCGCATATATTCGGTTATGTAGACTTTGAAGTATAATCCTTTTTAAGTCATCAACCCTCTTTTTGGTTAGTTCTGTGAAAGAAAGAAAATTCTTTGAAATGCTAGATTACAATACAATTATTAGTAACATAAACGTATAACACATCCCAAGTATAACACAAGGGGAAATTTAAGAACAAATAAAGATATCAGCTCACCAGTTGTTTCAAGTAGCACGTCATCTGCAGTGCCTCTACCTAGAGACCAGGAGACAACGGGGTGTCTGATTTATTTGTCTTTTTTCCTAGCGTGGTTGGATGTGTTCCGTCTCATTTATACCACTATGCATCGCTGCTTCATCTTCTTCCTCTTTTTCGTGGCGGAAAATGTGAAATGTTTTCATTCGTTCAAATACTATTGAGCAATATTGTCAATGAGATCATTGTTTCATGAGAAAATGTAATAAATGATACTTACAATTAATCTTGGAGCTGGTCTTTTTTCCTGTTTCGACATAGTCTTTCTGTATACGTTGCTTTGCTGGTGCACGTCCATCGTGGATAATGATGCAGCATTATTTATTTATGGGAATTTCAATAGCGTCATTAGTTTCCAGGGTATGCACATCTTCCATGGCTAACAGCTCAGCCTCATTTTGCTGTTTACGGTATGATTTATTTGTCTTTTTTCCTAGCGTGGTTGGACGTGTTCCGTTTCATTTATACCACTATGCATCGCTGCTTCATCTTCTTCCTCTTCTTTGTGCCTGAAAATGTGAAAATGTTTTCATTCGTTCAAATACTATTGAGCAATATTGTCATTGAGATCATATTTTCATGAGAAAATGTAATAAATGATACTTACAATTAATCTTGGAGCTGGTCTTTTTTCCCGTTTCGACATAGTCTTTCTGCATACGTTGCTTTGCTGGTGCACGTCCATCGTGGATTAATGATGCAGAATTATTTATGGGAATTTCAATAGCGTCATTAGTTTCCAGGGTATGCACATCTTCCATGGCTAACAGCTCAGCCTCATTTTGCTGTTTACGGTATTCTCTCTGTCCCACCTCTTCCACGCCAAAGTATTCTGTGGAAGAATATATGACAGAACCCATGCAATAATGTCGATCAGAGAACATAATAATTAGTTGTACAACACGTGGAATCATCACTTTTACAAATAAAAACACGAAAATACGAAACATTCAAATAATTAATCGATAGCATTATACTTACTTTTGGCTTTAATTGGCGACAGCTCGCCTGACCGGGCCTAGGAGATTTTCTGTTTCTTGGAATTGTCGATTCTCTATTTCTTTGAGAAAGTTGAGAGCATGCGTACAGGAGTCGGTCATCATTCTGAGTGTGCTCGCGGAGAGGGTTTCAGAGCGTGCCATTAACCCCTTCTGTACCGGCGACGTCCTTTTAACTTAATGTTGGCTACTATTAGACGAATTTCTTCAGTTTAAAAAGTGCCTCCAGCAATTGACAGGCTTGGAACTAACACAAAACCCGTTTTAATACCACAGAACATTCTTAAACTACAGAAATTCGTATAAATATAGCTAGAAAAAAAAAAGCCGTCGCCGGTACAGGTTAATTAAGGGTCCTCCGGTCATGACAGCTTCTCGGGTGAGTTGAATTATCTTAAGACTCCCTCCCCAAAGGTATTGTACAACACGTGGAATCATCACTTTTACAGATAACACGAAAATACGAAACATTCAAATAATTAATCGATAGCATTAAACTTACTATTTGCTTTAATTGGCGACAGCTCGCCTAACCGGGCCTAGGATATTTTCTGTTACTTGGAATTGTCGATTCTCTATTTCTTTGAGAAAGTTGAGAGCATGCGTTCAGGAGTCGGTCATCATTCTGAGTGTGCTCGCGGAGAGGGTTTCAGAGCGTGCCATTAACCCCTTCTGTACCGGCGACGTCCTTTTAACTTATTTTGGCTACTATTAGACGAATTACTTCAGTTTAAAAAGTGCCTCCAGCAATTGACAGGCTTGGTACAACTAACGCAGAACCCGTTTTAACACCACAAAACATTCTTAAACTACAGAAATTCGTATAAATATAGCTAGAAAAACTTAAAAAGCCGTCGCCGGTACAGGTTAATTAAGGGTCCTCCGGTCATGACAGCTTCTCGGGTGAGTTGAATTATCTTAAGCCCCCCTCCCCAAGGTATTTCTCGCAATTTCCTCCTCTGTTCCGCGTGACCCAAAGAGGGCATCTCTAAAGGGACAATCATATAGGTTTGTTTTCTTTGCATTTGTTGGTGGCAGGGGCCTTTTCTTAGAGAACCTACTCGCTGCAGCCAAAACATTCTCTATCGTCGTGAGGTACGAGTGGCAAACGGCCATGTGCTTCCGTAGGTTGGCTGATTCCCTGTAGCAACCGGCGACTGGGCATGGTCTGCCAGGTCTATTTGTTGTCTTGCTGATCGCTTTGGACTATTTAAGATTTGGGCCTTTGTTTTCATTTAGAAGCCTTCTTGCACACTGCCACTGCAGGAATAGTATTCTTTTCTCGGCCTTTCTCTCTCTTCAGTTCATCTAGTTCAGCTTTTTTCGTGTGTATTAATTGTTGGTCATAAAATGATCAACAGTCCGTAAAGTCTTAATATTGCGGACACGTTCGATCTCAGTGTTCAGTTGTCGTCTATGATTAATCTTGGAGCTGGTCTTTTTTCCCGTTTCATTACTGATATAAACGCTAAAACTATCGTTATACATTACTTCTATAAAATCCAATATTGATGAGAAAATATTCTTAACATCGCCATCATGTTCAGCGGAAATATAGCTATGGTTTAGTATGTATGATAATACAAATATGTTATTTAGCCGGTTTCGGAAATATTGTGAAGAAAAGTGACACATACCACAATTCGCTGCAGAAATATTTACGAATACTAATTGTATACGACAACCATTATAGATTCACTATTTTGTTGTTGATATTGAAACATACCACAATTTGCAGCAGCAATATTTACGAATATTAATTGTATACGACAACCATTATAGATTCACTATTTTGTTGTTGATATTGAAACATACCACAATTTGCAGCAGCAATATTTACGAATACTAATTGTATACGACAACCATTATAGATTCACTATTTTGTTGTTGATATTGAAACATACCACAATTTGCAGCAGCAATATTTACGAATATTAATTGTATACGACAACCATTATAGATTCACTATTTTGTTGTTGATATTGAAACATACCACAATTTGCAGCAGCAATATTTACGAATATTAATTGTATACGACAACCATTATAGATTCACTATTTTGTTGTTGATATTGAAACATACCACAATTTGCAGCAGCAATATTTACGAATATAATTGTATACGACAACCATTATAGATTCACTATTTTGTTGTTGATATTGAAACATACCACAATTTGCAGCAGCAATATTTACGAATATTAATTGTATACGACAACCATTATAGATTCACTATTTTGTTGTTGATATTGAAACATACCACAATTTGCAGCAGCAATATTTACGAATATTAATTGTATACGACAACCATTATAGATTCACTATTTTGTTGTTGATATTGAAACATACCACAATTTGCAGCAGCAATATTTACGAATATTAATTGTATACGACAACCATTATAGATTCACTATTTTGTGTTGATATTGAAACATACCACAATTTGCAGCAGCAATATTTACGAATATTAATTGTATACGACAACCATTATAGATTCACTATTTTGTTGTTGATATTGAAACATACCACAATTTGCAGCAGCAATATTTACGAATATTAATTGTATACGACAACCATTATAGATTCACTATTTTGTTGTTGATATTGAAACATACCACAATTTGCAGCAGCAATATTTACGAATATTAATTGTATACGACAACCATAGATTCACTATTTTGTTGTTGATATTGAAACATACCACAATTTGCAGCAGCAATATTTACGAATATTAATTGTATACGACAACCATTATAGATTCACTATTTTGTTGTTGATATTGAAACATACCACAATTTGCAGCAGCAATATTTACGAATACTAATTGTATACGACAACCATTATAGATTCACTATTTTGTTGTTGATATTGAAACATACCACAATTTGCAGCAGCAATATTTACGAATATTAATTGTATACGACAACCATTATAGATTCACTATTTTGTTGTTGATATTGAAACATACCACAATTTGCAGCAGCAATATTTACGAATATTAATTGTATACGACAACCATTATAGATTCACTATTTTGTTGTTGATATTGAAACATACCACAATTTGCAGCAGCAATATTTACGAATATTAATTGTATACGACAACCATTATAGATTCACTATTTTGTTGTTGATATTGAAACATACCACAATTTGCAGCAGCAATATTTACGAATATTAATTGTATACGACAACCATTATAGATTCACTATTTTGTTGTTGATATTGAAACATACCACAATTTGCAGCAGCAATATTTACGAATATTAATTGTATACGACAACCATTATAGATTCACTATTTTGTTGTTGATATTGAAACATACCACAATTTGCAGCAGCAATATTTACGAATATTAATTGTATACGACAACCATTATAGATTCACTATTTTTTGTTGATATTGAAACATACCACAATTTGCAGCAGCAATATTTACGAATATTAATTGTATACGACAACCATTATAGATTCACTATTTTGTTGTTGATATTGAAACATACCACAATTTGCAGCAGCAATATTTACGAATATTAATTGTATACGACAACCATTATAGATTCACTATTTTGTTGTTGATATTGAAACATACCACAATTTGCAGCAGCAATATTTACGAATATTAATTGTATACGACAACCATTATAGATTCACTATTTTGTTGTTGATATTGAAACATACCACAATTTGCAGCAGCAATATTTACGAATATTATTGTATACGACAACCATTATAGATTCACTATTTTGTTGTTGATATTGAAACATACCACAATTTGCAGCAGCAATATTTACGAATTAATTGTATACGACAACCATTATAGATTCACTATTTGTTGTTGATATTGAAACATACCACAATTTGCAGCAGCAATATTTACGAATATTAATTGTATACGACAACCATTATAGATTCACTATTTTGTTGTTGATATTGAAACATACCACAATTTGCAGCAGCAATATTTATATTAATTGTATACGACAACCATTATAGATTCACTATTTTGTTGTTGATATTGAAACATACCACAATTTGCAGCAGCAATATTACGAATATTAATTGTATACGACAACCATTATAGATTCACTATTTTGTTGTTGATATTGAAACATACCACAATTTGCAGCAGCAATATTTACGAATATTAATTGTATACGACAACCATTATAGATTCACTATTTTGTTGTTGATATTGAAACATACCACAATTTGCAGCAGCAATATTTACGAATATTAATTGTATACGACAACCATTATAGATTCACTATTTTGTTGTTGATATTGAAACATACCACAATTTGCAGCAGCAATATTTACGAATATTAATTGTATACGACAACCATTATAGATTCACTATTTTGTTGTTGATATTGAAACATACCCAATTTGCAGCAGCAATATTTACGAATATTAATTGTATACGACAACCATTATAGATTCACTATTTTGTTGTTGATATTGAAACATACCACAATTTGCAGCAGCAATATTTACGAATATTAATTGTATACGACAACCATTATAGATTCACTATTTTGTTGTTGATATTGAAACATACCACAATTTGCAGCAGCAATATTTACGAATATTAATTGTATACGACAACCATTATAGATTCACTATTTTGTTGTTGATATTGAAACATACCACAATTTGCAGCAGCAATATTTACGAATATTAATTGTATACGACAACCATTATAGATTCACTATTTTGTTGTTGATATTGAAACATACCACAATTTGCAGCAGCAATATTTACGAATATTAATTGTATACGACAACCATTATAGATTCACTATTTTGTTGTTGATATTGAAACATACCACAATTTGCAGCAGCAATATTTACGAATATTAATTGTATACGACAACCATTATAGATTCACTATTTTGTTGTTGATATTGAAACATACCACAATTTGCAGCAGCAATATTTACGAATATTAATTGTATACGACAACCATTATAGATTCACTATTTTGTTGTTGATATTGAAACATACCACAATTTGCAGCAGCAATATTTACGAATATTAATTGTATACGACAACCATTATAGATTCACTATTTTGTTGTTGATATTGAAACATACCACAATTTGCAGCAGCAATATTTACGAATATTAATTGTATACAACCATTATAGATTCACTATTTTGTTGTTGATATTGAAACATACCACAATTTGCAGCAGCAATATTTACGAATATTAATTGTATACGACAACCATTAGATTCACTATTTTGTTGTTGATATTGAAACATACCACAATTTGCAGCAGCAATATTTACGAATATTAATTGTATACGACAACCATTATAGATTCACTATTTTGTTGTTGATATTGAAACATACCACAATTTGCAGCAGCAATATTTACGAATATTAATTGTATACGACATTATAGATTCACTATTTTGTTGTTGATATTGAAACATACACAATTGCAGCAGCAATTTTACGAATATTAATTGTATACGACAACCATTATAGATTCACTATTTTGTTGTTATATTGAACATACCACAATTTGCAGCAGCAATATTTACGACTATTAATTGTATACGACAACCATTATAGATTCACTATTTTGTTGTTGATATTGAAACATACCACAATTTGCAGCAGCAATATTTACGACTATTAATTGTATAATATGATAATGATATAACCATTATACAATAGATACACTATTTTTGGGTTGATAGAACAAATATTGTTGTATAGATTCCTTCTATCTTGTGAAGTGTATTTCAATGCAGTTGGGGTGATATGTGTGGATAAAAAGGAGCGATAACATTATTATGTTGGCCGCGGCTAGAAGCTTTTTGGCCCAAGCTGGAGTACTAGCTTAGTAGGGCGGGCGAGCGTTTTACTATACTGGGCGTTTTTTACAGGGTAGGTGGGAGGTGGAGAGCGCGGTTCACTTCCTATGTAGGTGGGAGAGGGTAGGCCAGGCACGCCAAAGGTTAATGTACCACTGTGCAAAAATCATAAAAATCCATCGATTATGTTTCGAGCTACGCACCATTTTCCACTTTTTAGATTAGAAATGTAAGTTATATAATTATACAGTATTTCATATTTTGAAATATAGGATTAAGGTTTTATACCCTCCTATGACCAGGTTCACGCTCGACATGATAAATATTGTTGTATAGACTGCCCTCTATCTCGTGAAGTGTATTTCAATGCAGTTGGGGTGATATTTGTGGGTGAAAAGGCGCGATAGCATTATTATGTTGGCTGCGGCTAGAAGCTTTTTGGCCCAAGCTGGAGTACTAGCTTAGTAGGGCGGGCGAGCGTTTTACTATACTGAGCGTTTTTTACAGGGTAGGTGGTAGGTGGAGAGCGCAGTTCACTTCCTATGTAGGTGGGAGAGGGTAGGCCAGGCACGCCAAAGTGTTAATGTACCACTGTGCAAAAATCATAAAGATCCATCGATTATGTTTCGAGCTACGCACCATTTTCCACTTTTTAGATTAGAAATGTAAGTTATATATACATTATTTCATATTTTGAAATATAGGATTCAGGTTTTATACACTCCTACGAGCAGGTTCAAGCGCGACATGATACATATTGTTGTATAGACTTCCCTCTATCTCGTGAAGTGTATTTCAATGCAGTTGGGGTGATATTTATTACATCTCAGGATTATACTATTTATTATGAAATCATTATAACCATCTATCATATAATTGTAAGGTGTTTTAGTTACAGTGTCTAGATTTATATGGGGGACTGTACATTTATTATGTTCTATCCAACAACCAACTCTACTCCTAAAATCGATTAATGAAATATTACAAACACATGTGGCAGTTGACAGAGGTCGACAGATCATTTGCCCCTGTGATGTATTGTCTGGTCATATCCTGTCACACACATTCAGCCGAGATGACACTCACTGTACCTTCTCCAACGCCATCTTGTAACCACGGGTAGCCCTCTTGTAACCGGGAGGTGAATTATAGGTGTGGCTTTGAGGTGGTGAGAAGGTGAGATATAGGGAGAGCAGGCAGATAGATCGAACATCCAGGGTGATAACATATACCCAGAGATACCCTCTTTAGTTAGGGTTTACTCTTATATTACTTTATAGTACTTCTGTATATCTTTCAGATTGTTACTTACAAATATGTCAAAGTGTTTTTGGACCAGAGATCTTGAATTATATTCCCTTTACCTATATCTATCAATTATATTCCCTTTACCTATATCTATCAATTATATTCCCTTTACCTATATCTATCAATTATATTCCCTTTACCTATATCTATCAATTATATTCCCTTTACCTATATCTATCAATTATATTCCCTTTACCTATATCTATCAATTATATTCCCTTTACCTATATCTATCAATTATATTCCCTTTACCTATATCTATCAATTATATTCCCTTTACCTATATCTATCAATTATATTCCCTTTACCTATATCTATCAATTATATTCCCTTTACCTATATCTATCAATTATATTCCCTTTACCTATATCCATCAATTTAATATATATGGTAATCGGTGGTGGCAGCATTATAACTACTTATATATATATATATATATATATATATATATATATATATATATTATATATATATAATATATATCAATCGATTAATCTATCATCAACGAGTAGAGAGAGCTGAGATCAACTTATCTTCAATCAACCTATAACTAAAACATATATCTACATCTCTTAAGGCCATCGACACCTTCAATCAACCTATACTAAACATATATCTACATCTCTTAAGGCCATCAACACTTCAATCAACCTATAACTAAAACATATACCTACATCTCTTAAGGCCATCGACACCTTCAATCAACCTATAACTAAAACATATATCTACATCTCTTAAGGCCATCGACACCTTCAATCAACCTATAACTAAAACATATATCTACATCTCTTAAGGCCATCGACACCTTCAATCAACCTATAACTAAAACATATCTACATCTCTTAAGGCCATCGACACCTTCAATCAACCTATAACTAAAACATATACCTACATCTCTTAAGGCCATCGACACCTTCAATCAACCTATAACTAAAACATATACCTACATCTCTTAAGGCCATCGACACCTTCAGTCAGCCTTATATAGCTTCAATAGTTAAGCCTTATCATAAATATAGGATCGTAACTCAAAACGTCCTAATACTCCTACCTGGAGTTAGCCCTATGCATACATTTGACTACTCCTAATAGTCTTACGTAACATGGTAGGCAGCGGTGCTCCTTTTTAACATGAATTGTTAATTTAGGCGACTACACCACGTCCATTCGAAGAATTATCAAGCCTACACTCAACCATTCTACCATTATCTACCATTTGATCCAGTTTTATCCGGTCTACAATACCAATCATCTAGCAGCACAGCATTCATTGTTTCCCGAGTTCCTGTTCAATTTATCTCTGTTACCTTCCAACTACAAATTGGTTAAGTTAAAACCATTTCTACACTTTGAGATTCTACCAGTCTACCAGTCTAATAGTCTACCAGTCTACGACGATTCCTGTTGCTGCCGGGAGACGACTTTATCAAGAGAGGAGAGTGTGGAGTCATCGTGTTGCATCGTTGTTGCGGGATCAGCTGAGCAGATTTAGTGCGTGTGTTGATAAACAGCGCTGACCTCTGCCCTCGACCCCGTTTCACTCCTCAACTCTCTCCCTTTAGATTATAGAAAATTGACTACCATCAATACTCTTCAAAGTGATTTTAAAGGTGTGTACAGTGAATATCAAACATCTATATATTACGGTCAATTATTTCCCGCATGTCTAGCGAGATAAATTCATTTATCTAAATGTGTCTCATACAACGAGTCTTCCTAGATAGTGCGTGTTTTCTAACACATGTCAATTCGTCAGTGACATGGAGGTCACTTTATCATGTCGTTCAGTCGAAACTCCAATTTCTCATCATGTCATTTCATATCTGTATTCTCATATGGATCATGTCATACCGCGACCCCGGGATAGGGGGGGCAAACTCACTCATTCATTCTTCCTGTCACCTTTGCAGTGTGTAGAAGTGTGTGCGGGTTGCGGTAATTCCCAGATGTTATTATTAAATTGTTATTCCTAAGTGATACCATTTGTTTTTAAGACTTTATAGGGGTTAATTTCCCAAGTCAGTAATATTTATCAATTTTTCGTAAGTTTCTTAAACCCGCATGTTGATCTAAGAGGTTGAGTTAATTTAGTGTTAAATATATCTGAGGTTTTAAAGTGAATTTAGTGTTCATTTCTTGTTAATTATTTTAGTTACAATAAATTTATGAGTGGGTTCGTGCGGCCTCCAAGGTTTTGGCTCTATCGACCTCTGTATCTCTTCTCGCTCATGGGTGCGAAGGTAGTTGTCATTTTGTTTGTTTTTCTTATAAGTGCGTCATTTTGACATCTTTCTTGTACGTACAGTGTGATTATATTTTTTCTTAACATATTTTGTGAATTTCTAACGAGTTTACCATTTCCATCTTAATTGTTTTTCTTTCGCTCGATAGTAGACCTAAACACATTGCCGATACTATTTGCTTAAATTGAGTGCGAGTTTGTAAAAAAATCATTTTCGGGTTTTAATTAACATCTTTTTGTCCAAATTGTGGACTCTACCGAAATACACTCGTTCATGATTTTTGTTTTTTTCGAGTTTCTTTTGATTTGAATTATGGAAGTTTTCTTTATGTAAATCTAGTTTTGAAATCATTCAAATTAACTTTTTTTTTTTTCGTTCAGTTTTATTCTGATTTTTTTTTTTCTTAGTAAATTATTTCCTAACATTTTTTGCCGGGTTAAAGTTTGTGCCAGCGGAATCATGGCTTGGCGGTTGTTCAGGGGCCGTTGTAGTCGCCGGTTAATAATCTAGAAGTTCTGCAACTCCCCTGACCTAACCTTAAGCAAACTAACGCAACCTATAAGTGTTACCTATATTAGGTAATCGTATGAAATATTACAGAACTCGGTAACGAATGAAAACAAGAAGATGTGATGGATTAAATATCCACTATTTAGACAATACTTTAAATATATTTGCGCACCATTTTTCACATTTTAGAAATATAGGTATGTAAGTTATATTTCATATATTGAAATATAGGATTCAGATTTTATACACTCCTATGATCAGGTTCAAGCGCGACATGATACAAGATCTATACACTTCTATGTGCAAGATAAAGCATAGTACGACCAAATACGAATATATAGTATATATTATATATACTTACAACAAAACTCTGTTCGGCGGCCGTAATCGCGAGAGAGAGAGAGAGAGCCGGCGGCGGAAATTTTCACTACGGTGGACGAGTGGAACACCTCGAAGATGTATCCTCGTTGCTAGGTATGGGCCTCCTGTCCGAAGGCTAATAACTGACTGACCCGCGGTCAAGCACTGTTACCTAAGAATATCTCGCATTGACTCAAAGCACTAGCCGGTACCCTGTACAGATGGACGAAGCACTAGACGATACCCTTAGGAACGAAGCACAAGACGGTACCCAGTCAAGATGGGCGAAGCACCTAGACCTGTCCAGATGAACGAAGCACTCGACGGTACCCTGTCCAGATGGACGAAACACTAGATGATACCCTGCCAGGTGAACGAAACAATAGACGGCACCGTACCCTAATGGAAGACGCACTAGTGACTAGACGGTACCCTGCCATTCTCGAAAAAAATTATATACAGAATTTTCCGCGCATGGAGAGCCAATTATTTAAGTCTCTATTCACATTACGGACAGGACAGTTGCAGGATGACGTTCCCTAAGAAGTCTCTAACCTCTGGTACCCCAAGTAAGGGTTCAGCCATACTGCAGCAATTAGTATTACGGACAGGCCATTTGCAAGAGTATTTGTGGAAACTTTTTCACATACAAAGCTTGACCTAGGTGTATACAACGTAATATACGAAGCATTGATTAGATGACCGACACACTAAACGAAGAATTGGGGGAGGTACATTTTCCTGTGAAACGCATTTGAACATTGCCTCAGCCGTCATCGAGAAATGATGGAGAGTCACTCTTCGAACAATTTAGCTTTCTCGAGAAAAAAAACATTGTTCGTAATTTGTCCACAAAAGATTTCACACACACAAATTTAGACCCTCCCCCGCCCCAAAAAAGGTTCACCACCAACTCAAGTCGAATAGCAGATTTTATTGTTGGTGAGTCGTCTGCCTGGGGTTCTCGGAACTCTCGAATCGAAGTATTTCCGATCGCTCCCAAAGCCCACCAACTCACGTTGGACAGCAGAAGATCGCCTAAATATTTGTGTGAAAATACATGAACATATGTTTTTTTGTGAGAGATAAATTTTTCGAAGTGCGACTCTCCATCATTTTTCGATGACGGCTGAGGAAATGTTCGAGGGCGTCTCACAGGCAAATTTACTTCCCCCAATGATTTATATAGTGTGTCGTTTACACCTAGGTCATGCTTCGTATAGTACGTCGTAGAGTATCTCTGCCCAGAGATTGGTCCATAGAGTACATAATAACACCTAGAAGCGAAAGAAGATGCCACACATCTGTAAATAGGGAGCTGCACGTTCGAGAGATGGCAGCACGATCACAATGGGAGGGGAGGGTCCCCACAAAGACATTATATTGACTATCTTCGGTCCCATTAATTCACGCTTTCGCCTCCAGGTCATAGGTACTCTATGGATTTAGCTTTCTCGAGAAAAAAAAAATTGTTCGTAATTTGTCCACAAAAGATTTCACACACACAAATTTAGACCCTCCCCCGCCCCAAAAAAGGTTCACCACCAACTCAAGTCGAATAGCAGATTTTATTGTTGGTGAGTCGTCTGCCTGGGGTTGTCGGACCTCTCGAATTGAAGTATTTCCGATCGCTCCCAAAGCCCACCGACTCACGTTGGACAGCAGAAGATCGCCTAAATGTTTGTGTGAAAATACACGAACATATGTTTTTTCGTGAGAGATAAATTTTTCGAAGTGCGACTCTCCATCATTTTTCGATGACGGCTGAGGAAATGTTCGAGGGCGTCTCACAGGCAAATTTACCTCCCGCAATGATTCATATAGTGTGTCGTTTACACCTAGGTCATGCTTCGCATTGTACATCGTAGAGTATCTCTGCCCAGAGATTGGTCCATAGAGTACATAATAAGACCTAGAGGCGAAAGAAGACGCCACACATATGTAAATAGGGATCCGCACGTTCGAGAGATGGCAGCACGATCACAATGGGAGGGGAGGGTCCCCACAAAGACATTATATTGACTATCCTCGGTCCCATTAATTCACGCTTTCGCCTCCAGGTCATATGTACTCTATGGATTGGTGTACCTGTGAGATGTGAACAATTTGAACACTATTTGTTTTTGGAGAGAAGAGAGATTTTAGAGAGAGAAAAGATTTTCGGTGAGGTACGCCATCGCACATTTCTCCACGATTTATCGATGTCTGTCGCATGACAACGACGCTGGTCATTGTTTCCTCTCACTCAAGTTACCGAAAGATTGGTCTACCTGCGAGGTCTGCGTTCGTTGCTCTGAGAGGAACAATGACCAGCGTCGTCGAAGATGATATTTCAATATAAAGAGTCCAATGTAGCCCAAAAACTCTTCCCAGATTCGACTACGTCGTCGCTGACATTACAGAGAAGCTTCCAGGTGGGATTTTTTTTTTTTTTTTTTTAAACAATTAATGATTTTCAATACAACAAAGATAATGTAATAGTTGTTTTTATTTCCTAACCGGCTATATTTTTGTCAACTGGCTAAAACATATGTCAGACCCAGAATTCTTCCGCAGGAGCGGTCAGGAAGAAGAACCCAAAGTTACACAGTCAGAGCGACATATTTCGACGTGTCTTCTCCCTCCCTCCCTCACTGAATGGGGGGGAGGGGGGGGGGCAGCCCTGTATGTGCGGAGCACGGGTTAGAAGTTGTTTGAGAGACTGGGTTGGGGTGGGGGAGCAGTGTTGTGTATATGTTGTGTATTCTAGTCCAGGCGGAGCGATATTGTAGATGGACAATTGGTCGCTCCTCAATCTTGAGGGGTTGGCGTGCGATGATCTGTGTAATTCACCTGCCTCGGTTATTGTTTTTGGAGTGAACGCTATTGGGTGTGATTCATTCGGGCTCGCCTATGATTTAGCAGCTCTATACCCCTATGCTGATGTGTACAGAGAGAGAGACGCAATCTATCTAGAGCCGTATGTGATGATAGAAAGTCTCCCAGAGACATCATGCCCCGAGTGAGGGTCCCTTACAGTGGTTCACCTAAACTAGTTACACTCGTTACTCAGTTTGGGATTGGTGGCCCCATTGAACATAACGAAGTTGGTCAGTATGATGTGGAATCATCGAATGATATACATTTCGCAAACGGGTTAGAAAGAGACACTGTGGAAAATATAAGTCTCTTCTTCAAAGAATGTGTTAAAAAGCTAGCTATTTGGGCTACGGAACTGGAGCAAGGGTCCCACATATATATATACCAGCTGGTGTTGGGATGTCAGGACGATATGATAATAAAGAATGAATGGAATGAACATTATCTCCCACCGCTTCTGCAGTTGGCTGTGAACCAATGTTAGAGATGTTTAGGGACTATTACCTGACTCAGGTCAGTCCGTAAGGAGTACGGACGGAATATGTTTGCTTGATTTGGGCATAGTCATTAAAATATTTGAGCTATTCATTTTTTGAATGCATATTGGAAATCAGAATCAAATTATAATTTCATTGCAAAGTTTTTGTAAAGCTTGCTCTATTTCTGCCTGTTTTATGGATAGGATAATTCCTTAGGAAACAACATCTTGCAACTGGCTTGTCCATAATACTTATATTAGGGAACATTGTAGATAGTGTTCCCCGAGAATTTAACTCCGGACAGATCGATCCACTGAGCATCCCTATACTTAAAACAGCCCAATGTTTTGTCCAGATTGGCACTAAAGCTAAATTGTTGGGGGTGACACTCTCGAACATTTCTCGATGTAGGCCTTCGTGGCGATCGGATAGATTTCTATTCGAGAGGCCTCCCAACGCCCCAAGGCAGAGGACTCTAATTAACCCACAAAAACATATTCCGTTATTCAAAAACAAGACTTCGCTGTGATGTGAAAAAGTGTCAACAATATTTTTTTCCAGAGAGGTAAATATTTCGGAGAACCACTCTCCAATTTTGTTCGATGTGGTACCCTATCTCGTTTCATAACACCTTATACTGCATCGTCTGTGGATTGTCCTATAAATAAGTACATCTATGTGGAAAGTTACAAAAACAAGGACTCGCGTAGTAAAATTTTATTATTCTTATTAGGCAACATTTACAAATAATTAATTGATATAGGGTCGAATATGGCCGGAGGCACATGGTAATACAATTTTGCCAGTTGGTCCACATGCCAAAGAGTTATTGCATTCAAATTCCAACATTACCTTAAATATCCCTGCAAGACTATTTGCTCTCTAAAGGGATAAAATATAGTTCTATATTTGGTTTATTTTAATAAAAACAAACGAGAGTTGTCTGGCGAGGTGTTTCTGAACATTTTCTAGAATGCCGAGAGTCATTGGAAGACCCTCGAATCGAAATATATCAGATTGCCAGGAAAGCGACGTCGAGAAATGTCCGAGAGTATCTCTCTCCGAAAAATTAACCTCCTATGACAAATGTGAACAATATTAATTTCCTGTTGTGAAAAATCTGAACAATATTTTTTCGAGAGAGGTGAATTTTGGGGGATTAAC
This sequence comes from Paralithodes platypus, assembly GCA_032716605.1. Taxonomy (NCBI): domain Eukaryota; kingdom Metazoa; phylum Arthropoda; class Malacostraca; order Decapoda; family Lithodidae; genus Paralithodes; species Paralithodes platypus. Next base: position 38,221,281 of record CM064483.1, on the reverse strand, counting down.
CTCTTATGAAATATTTGAACAATTGAACAATTTTTTTTTCGAGAGAGGTGATTTTTGTTTGGGGGGTGGGGGGTGGGGGGGTAGACACTCACGAACATTTCTCGATGTCAGCCTTCATGAAGATCGGATAGATTTCTATTCGAGAGGCCTCCTAACAACCCTCGGCAGAGGACTCCAAATTTAAACCTAAAATTATTCCGCTATTAAAAAAAAAAAGAGACTTTGCTGTAGTGTGAAATATTTTAACAATATTTGTTTAGAGTGAAATACTGGACCGTCTGTGGTTTTTCCTATAAATAAATACATCTATGTGGAAAGTTACACAAACAAGAAATATAGATATATTGTATATTAGTAAATAGAGTAGTACAATTTTATTATTAATATTCTTATTCTTATTTGGTAAAAAATGTACAAATAATTAATTAATATAGGGTCGGAGAGGAGAGACAATTTTGCCAACCTTACTTCAAACATCCCTGTAAGGCCATTTACCCGTAACCCCGTTAAATACTAATATTTTGCGTTTGGTTTGCCGTGTCCCAATACCAAATGTAATGGTTTTGTTTATTTTTGTTCTCCTCCCAACTTGATTTGTATTGTCGTTGTATTTCAGTCGTTTTGAATCTACCATAATTCGAGTTCTTTCTTTCTAGGTAGAGTTTCATTACATTCCAATCAATTTCCCGTCTCCCTATACCTTTTCGGGGGTATTTACCCATTAAATGCTTCACATCCTCATATATAGTCGGAATCGTTTGAATTGGCAATGATGGCATTTTGAAAGTGTTGACAGATCCATGATTTATCAATGTTGAAGTCTTCTTGACGATGGAAATTGTCGATGCTTCTCTGATCGACCCCTCCAGGGCTGCTTGGTTCATCTGCATCTGTGAACTTGCTCATCCATATGAGTCGTTGCCTCACTAATGGACCCCTGGAGAACCGCAGACCTTGATCCACAGACCGAAACTGACAAGGTTGATTCATACCTGAGGAGTAAAAAAACAATATATATTATTATTATTATTATTATTATTATTATTATTATTATTATTATTATTATTATAAGAGTGCATGTATTGTGCCGTTGTACAAGGGGAAGGGAGATCGGCAGGAGGGTTCAAGTTATAGAGGTATTAGTTTATTGTCAGTGGTTGGAAAGCTGTATGGCAGGGTGTTGATAGAGAGGATAATAAAGTGTACGGAAGTTGCAATAGGAGAAGAACAGTGCGGTTTTAGGAGGGGAAGAGGGTGCGTGGATCAGATGTTTGCAGTAAGACAGTTATGCGAGAAGTATTTAGAGAAGCATAAGGAGATATTTTGGGCTTTTATGGACTTGGAAAAAGCATATGATCGTGTGGACCGTGAAGCAATGTGGAAGGTGTTAAGGATTTATGAAATAGGAGGAAATTTGTTAGAAGCAGTTAAGAGTTTTTATGAAGGGAGCAGAGCATGTGTGAGAGTAGGAAATGGTGAGTTGAGTAAATGGTTTGAGGTAAAGGTAGGTTTGCGACAGGGTTGTGTAATGTCACCATGGCTGTTTAATATGTTTATGGATGGTGTGGTGAGGGAGGTGAAAAGGAGAACTATGGGAAGAGGATTGGGTTTAGTAGGAAAGAATGGTAGGGATTGGGAGTTGAATCAGTTGCTGTTCGCTGATGACACAGCATTGGTGGCGGACTCTGATGAGAAACTGCAACGGGTAGTCAAAGAGTTTGGTGTGGTGTGTGGAAGAAGGAAACTGAAGGTGAACGTCAATAAAAGTAAAGTAATGGTGTGTAATAGGGGAGAGCATAGGGTGAATCTAGATGTGAGGCTGGATGGGGAAATATTGGAACAAGTAGAGTGTTTTAACACCTTAAGAGCGGCCTATGCGGTTTATTTATATGTACCGCCCAGCTGGGTGTTTTTAGCCAAAATAGGGCTGTTTACGTGATCATTTTCATGCCTAAATAAGACCCAGAACGTAAAACAAGTATCTATCCCTGAAAGGGCATAAACAGAGCTTTCGAATGACACCATAACGATCCTTTTATGATGGCTAGTTTTCTTGCAATAACCGTGCAACGCGAGTGCAAAAAGCATGTAATTAGGCACTTTCCCCATACAATTCCGTATATAGCGAGTGAGAGAGGGAGGAGGGAGGTGGGATTCGTGTCAGTAGGTTCGCCGCGGTGGTCTGGAGCAGTCATACGCTCGCTACTCTCCTGCCACCACTTGTCTCTCTCTCTCAGCAACATTACGTGCAGAAATTGCCACTCGACCTATGTCGAGCACCGCCACATAGTTCAGCTTTATTTAACTCGACTTATGTTGCTCGCCGCTAATTAAGGGTTAAATATCTAGGAGGAACGATAAGCAGGAGTGGAGGTATGGAAGTGGAGGTAAAACAGAGAGTGTGTAAAGGAAGGAAGGTATTCGGAGCAATGGGAAGTATGTGGAAGACGAGAAATCTCGGATTGAAAGTAAAAAGTGCACTTTATCAAGGAATTGTTGTGCCAACAGTGATGTATGGGGCTGAGACATGGGCTCTGAAGAAAAAGGAGAAAAGAGGGCTGGATGTGATGGAGATGAGCTGCTTGAAGAGTATGTGTGGAGTTACTCGTAGAGACAGATTGAGGAATGAAGAGATACGTAGGAGAGTGGGGCAGCAGGAACATTTGTCAGCCAGAGTGGACAGAAGGGTGCTGAGCTGGTATGGTCATGTTGAACGAATGGGAGATGAAAGGCTTACAAAGAGAATATGTGAGTCAGGTACAAGGGGAGATAGAAGGGCAGGAAGACCCCCATTGAGATGGAGAGACTGTGTAAGAAAGGCTTTGGATGATAGAGGAATGACTATAGATCAGGCAGGGGAAGTGGTGGTGGACAGGAGTGAATGGAGAATGCTTGTGAATAGTTGAGTGAACACGTGGTCATTTGGAGTAAGGGGTCGGGCGCAAGTTGGACTAGATAATAGTCCATCAGGCGCCTGGCCCGGGGAGACGATTAATATGAAGGGTGTGCCTGGAAGTGTGGTGGGAGGGCTTGTGGCTTTGGCTCCGCTGCATGTCTGCCTGCCGAGATCGGAACCTCTCCGGGTGGTCAGGGGCCGGGGGAGTGCTGGAGCGACCTTGGTAACCCTGGTCTCTGGGTCTTCTCCTGGGTGACCTGGATGTGTGTGAGTTTGTGTTTTTATCTGTGTTTATTTTTTTGTTTTATGTTGTTTTTGTGTTTTCCCTGTTCTTGCTCTGTCTTGAGTCGGCTACCCCCAAAATGGGGATTGGGCCTGAGCATATAGATAGATAGATAGATTATTATTTCCAAATATTAATCACACTATAATAATATTAATAATAGTATTGCAATTATATAGATTTCAATTAATTGTAGGTAATACATATATAACTTACACATTGTCCTCCTGAAGTGTTGTCACCTCGCTAACGGATCCGTGCAGCACTGCAGACCGAGATCCACAGCCTGGAACTGAAGATCCGTGTTTTCATGCAGATGACGTACGGTACTCCTGAATTGTAGTCACGTCGCTACCGGATCCTTGTAGCACTGCGGACAGAGATCCACAGTCAGGAACTGACCGAGTCCCATCATCCAAGGGTACATTACTTAACTGTAGCCTGAAAGATAGAAATGCCTACAGTTAGTAATCTCATTCTATTTCTCACTGAAACAAATTTAACCCTTTATCTGGCAAATGGCCTTACACGGATATATGAGGAAAGGTAGGATTTTTAATGCAATAACCCCCTGGCATGTGGATTAACTGACAATATTATATTACCTTGTGTCTCTCACCTCTCAGACCCCAATTTGAGTAATTATTTGTACATTTTGATAAATAAAAATAATACAAATGTAAAGTTTCTGTATCAAAGTATTATTCACACTGCAATAATATTAAATAATATTATCGTATATTACAGCCGGCTACCTCAGACAGCTTCCTAGGCAAAATGTCCCCTAGTACCCCTTCTGAGCCGACCGTGTAGGAAAATCATAATAACTCTACGGAGATGACACATCCCGTTGCACTATGCCCCGGCGTTGGACTACATCCGTCCGATATGTGCTTAGGTTCCTGTCAACATCACTCTTGCTATTATTTGTACCATTCCCATTGTTATAGTCGTACCGGGGAATCGTTGGCCACCAACTTTACCCTGGGAATGCAAACCTGCAGGCTAGAACTGAAGATCCGTTTTTTGATGTAGATGGTGTATGGTCCTCCTGACTTGTAGTCTCCTCTTGAATTGTAATCACCTCACTAATGGATCCTATTAGCACTGCGGACAGAGATCCACAGTCTGGAACTGACAGAGTCCCATCTTCCAAGGGTACATTAGTTGACTGTCGCCTGAAAAGTGTGGGGCAAAAAAATATACGTAAGTTGTTATAATGCAAATATGAAGTTAATTGTAGCATGATTTATTATATTAGTACAAGCACGGGCTTCGCCCTCCGCCTCGTTGCGGCGGGCTTGGCCTCCGGCGGCGGGCGCCTTCGCCGCTGCTCAAAATGTAAAGAAAAGGAAATAAAAGGGTGATATCAGCATTATTGTTTTATTCAGTAAGTTAATCTGACAGTTTTGCTTTTTTCCTTGGGGAAGCTCTCAGCATTATTGCAATTTCTTGAAGCATGTTTTCGTCTCTTTTCTTGCTCTCTTCGATTGGCTTCGTCTCTCTTCTCTTGCTCCCTTCGATTGGCTTCTCCTATCTTCTCTTGCTCCCTTCGATTGGCTTCGTCTCTCTTCTCTTGCTCCCTTCGATTGGCTTCGTCTCTCTTCTCTTGCTCCCTTCGATTGGCTTCTCCTATCTTCTCTTGCTCCCTTCGATTGGCTTCGTCTCTCTTCTCTTGCTCCCTTCGATTGGCTTCGTCACTCTTCTCTTGCTCCCTTCGATTGGCTTCTCCTATCTTCTCTTGCTCAATTCGATTGGCTTCACAAATCTTATCGATTTTGATTCGTAACTGCTCAGTCTCTTCTAGTTGCTCGTCCAGTTTCTCCACCACCATATCAAAGTCTTCAACCGATATCTTGAGTACTGCTGTCATCTCTTCGGGAGCGAATAGAGCCTCAACGTCAGAGTCACACTGTCCCAAATCTATATACTTTCGCTGGAGCTCACGGTCGGCCTCAGGGTCTTCTTCTTGAATGATGATATTGGTGTCTACTAACCTCGTAAACTCCTCCGCTAAAGACTCTTGCTCCAAAAACACTTCAGGGTACACAACGTTGTCTAACGCACATGAACCCTTTTCCTTCTCCTGGGTGAAAATACTCAGTGCATCCCAACTTGTAACTCGAGAGCAGGCAACATACAGCTGCCCATGAGAGAACACACGGGTGTGATACAGATACAGACCGCAATGTTGGATAGTTTGACCCTGTGCTTTATTTATAGTTATTGCAAAACTTAACCTTACTGGGAATTGGAACCGGGAAAACGCCACCGGGGAGTCATTGGCCACCAACTTTATCCGGGGAATGCATACATGCTCCCCGTCGTACGTGCCACCCAGAATCCTACCCACAATGATGGTCTTCTTCAGGTTATCGACGATAATTCGGGTGCCGTTATAGAGTCTGGGTGGAGCAAGATTCCTTAATATCATGACCACAGCACCCACTTTCAGTTTGAGCTGGTGTTCGGGTAACGAAGAAGGGTTCAGTTCGTTGAGTGTGGAAACCTGATACTCCATATTGTCTTCCGAATCAAGTTTGTCTTCACTCAGATAGATCTTCTCGTCCCTGGGCAACATGTCTAAGATCGTAACGTTGACGTCAGAAACATCCACGTTGAGAGGCGATACGATGGTACGACCGGAAAAATAGCGATGATCCCCAATGTGATCGGCGATATCGGGGTAAACACTCTCGATGAACTCTTTTTCGTTATGGTAGAGAACCCCAAAGTTGGGAGGGATAACGAAGAGTGAAGAGTTACTCTGACCTATCTCTAATAGCTGGCTGGCAAAGGTCACGTTTTTCGTGACGGATACGGGCCCCCTTAGGCGGATGTTCTCGGACAGTGCATATTTCCGTAACTGGGGCCAGAAGTAAGTCGTCTTGATGGTAGCTGCAATTTCCTGGTTGTACCCTCCACCCCTCACAACTGGAAGAATCTGCCTGAAATCCCCAGCGCACACAAAGGGGACCCCTCCCATAAACCTGTCACTGTCCAGGAGATCCCGAAGGGTGACGTCAACGGCCAGCAGCATATTTTTGTTGGCCATCACCACCTCGTCCCAGACTATCAGGGAACATAACTCTAACAGTCTAGACAATTGGCTATTCTTGATTGAGCAGGACCTGAACTCATGTGATGCCATGAGCGGGATCTTGAAGGTGTTATGGGCTGTTCGGCCTCCATTTAAGATGGTGGCAGCAATGCCAGATGACGCCACAGCCAGGGCAATACCACCTTGGGCCCGAACGGCATCCAGAAGCAAGTTGAGCAGAAAGGTCTTTCCTGTACCACCGGGAGCGTCGATGAAGAACCCGTGTCTTATTACGGGACACGCCGCTGTGTGCGGTTCCTTCTTCGACCCTATAATGCCAATAACGGCGTCAAAGACTTGGCGCTGTTCCTTGTTCAGCAAAGGTAGGTGGGAGCGAGTACTTTCCAACAGTTGGGAAGTGTTGTAGCTCCGTTCTCGCCTTAGGAGATTGAAGTTCTTGGTGTTCCCTCTCGAAGGTGGCAACCCATAGGCTGTAATGTCAATACCACCAAAGTTGTACACGTGCTCTTGGATGTCATCCAATGCATCCTTGTATATCTCGTCGTTGTATTCCTTCAAGCCAATGTCCTGTAGGAAGTCGCTAGCAAAGTAGTCGCGAATATCAACCCACACATCCGATTGGTCTTCCAGGTCGCAAAAGACCAACATGGTAGCGTATGTTATTCTGAGTTCCTTCCTGTTGTTCGTGTGATTGATGATTTCCATTAGGGTGTTCTCCCAATGGTCCTTGTCCTTCATCAGACCCATAGCCTTGACGGTCTCCCTGTACGTTTCGTATGTCTCCTCGTCAAAATTCTTCAGAGCGGCAAATGACGTTGGTCCCTTAACGTGCGATAGTAGCAGTCTCAGGTAGAAGAGTTCAGGGTTTTTAGTGCTGGTGGTCTGCTTGCGACCTATGGCGATGGAACTATTACTCCTCGGTGACCACACTCCGTTCTTGTTACAAAAGGTGTAGTGGATGGGCACGTCGGTGTAAAGGAGACCTCGTGCAAACTCATCGCTCTCACAGAGCTTAAAAAATGCCATTAGTGTCGTAACCTTACTAATTTTCTCTTTTACTTTATAATCTGTATCCCTCCCAGAAAAAAAGATGCTCTGTTCGCCCTCAAGGTGGATGTTAAGGTACGTGACCGGTGGATAATGCTTGTGTATAAGAAAGTTGAACATCCGCCACGTGGCTTCGTTGGCATTGATATACCGGGCTTCTCGGTAGTTTTTGATCTCGTTCACGGGTACACCATTGTGTTTGTCCTTCGTGTACATGATCCTGTCAGACCCCTTGTTGACGTACTTGGTCACATATGCAATACACTTGATGGAATTGCAACATTCAACGTTGATGTGAGCATTGTATTTCAGGCAGAGATAGGGGTTATGTGGGACCACCCATGCATTGTCAACTCGCACCATCTCTTTCTTTCCCTTGGGAGCCTTTTTGCTGAAGAACCTACCACCTGCCTCGCCCGCGGCGCGTCTACGGTATAAAGGGTAACCGTTGTTCCCAACGAAGGTCTCGTCCTTATATTGCTTGGGAAAATTCTTGGCGCAACGACCGTTCCGGATACAGGGACTGGACTCGTTGTACCCGACACAGGGGTTGTGTATCATGTTCGTTGTAATGATGTTGTAGAGTCTTGGCTGGGTCTCTGGATCAGGTATTTCAGCTGAAATGTACTGATCGATTTCAGTCTTCTTCATTTTCGTCTCTAACCAAAGGAGAATGTGGACGTGAGGTAGACCTCTCTTTTGCCACTCAACACTGTACAGGTACGCCTTCGTACGGCCAAAAATGCAAGCCTTCGTCAAGTCGTCCATTAGAGCGTTAACTTTCAACCGAAAAACTCGACTAACTACATCGGGCCTGTCCGATGAGTTACACCCTAAACCCCCCTCCTCCACAATGGGGACCAACTCAGGCCAGTCCGGGTTCATTGTGAATATCACAAAAAGGTCAGGGCTCCCATACCGTCCTATGAACGTGAGAGCATCCTGTTGCTTCTGCTTCATGTATCTCGTCGGTGTTCTTCCTTCAAGCGACACCTTAAGAAGATGTCCTTCACTACATCCTTTCGTTGTATCTGTTTGGTTGTAGACACCCAATTCCAGAAGTGGCGTAGAGTTCTTCGTGATCCCCATTTTGGTGGTCCCACCGGATCGGCATATACCTCTTACATCCGTCACTGAAAATCCTTGTCACATTTTCGGAAACTGGCACGGTGACGCTTCTGTCAGATTTAGATGGAATCGGGCACAACTTTATTTTCTTAGTGACTTAGATACAATAATTCCATAAATACACGAAAAACTAGGATTCTGTTTTCAAAATGTTGTGTACTTACCTGGGAGGAACGTATTCTGAAGGATCGGCTACAGGACAGGCCGCACTCACATCCTGTGAAGGCTTTGAAGGGTGTGACATTCTAGCGTCCTCCCCCAGCTCCATTAATGGCAAGCCATGCTTTTTCCTGAAAAAAGATAGAAATGCCTACTGTTAGTATTCTCACTATATTTCTCCTGAAACAAATTTAACCCTTTATCTGGTAAATGGCCTTACAGGAATATATGAGGTAAGGTAGGATTTTTAATGCAAAAAAACCCTGGCATGTGGATTAACTGACACAATTATAATTATTACCTTGTGTCTCTCACCTCTCAGACCCCAATTCGAGTAATTATTTGTACATTTTGCTAAATAAAAATAATACAAATGTAAAGTTTCTGTATCAATGTATTATTCACACTGCAATAATATTTAATAATATTATTGTATAAATTCAAATTAAATGTAAGTAAAAGTAATGCACTTACACATTGTCCTCCGGATGTGTTTTCACATCGCTAAAGGATCCTTGCAGCACTGCGGACCGAGATCCACAGGCTAGAACTGAAGATCCGTGTTTTGATGCAGATGGGGTATGATCCTCCTGACTTGTAGACTCCTCCTGAATTGTAATCACCTCACTAATGGATCCTATCAGCACTGCGGACAGATATCCACAGTCTGGAACTGACAGAGTCCCATCATCCAAGGGTACATTAGTTGACTGTCGCCTGAAAACGGTGGGGCCAAAAATATACATAAGTTGTTTTAGGGGAAATATAAAGTTAATTGGAGCATGATTTATTATTATACGATAATTCCCTAAATACACGAAATACTTTGATTTTTTTCTTCAAATTGTGTGCACTTACCTGGGTGGAATGTATCCTGAAGGAGCGGGAAGAGGACAGGCCGCACTTACATCCTGTGAAAGCTTTGAAGGGCGTGACTTTCTGGCATCCTCTCCCAATTCCATTAATGGCAAGCCATGCAGTTTCCTGAAAGATTATAAAAAAGCCGGCTGTTAGTATTCTCACTATTTGTCCTCTGAAACAAATTTAATCCTTTAGTGGGCAAATTACCTTTGAGGAAGGTTGGAATTTGAATGCAATATCCCTCTGGCATGTTTACCAACTGGCAAAATTATATTACCGTGTGTCTCTCACCTCTCGGACCCCATTTTAATGAAGCATTTGTACATTTTGCCAAATAAAAATAATAAAATTGTAACTTTTATGTAAGCTCATAAACACCTACCCTGATGCTGCATCACAACGTAGATCCTGCAGACTGTTCACAACTCTGTTTCCAGTAGTCCTGCGATTGGTGAAGTCGTAGTAATTTCTGCATGTTGTCATGCTGTGGCAGGCCAAGGTTGCAAGGGATTGTCTGTTGGCAAGCGTATCCTCATCTTTGAGGGCGGCTGTGATTTGTGCATGTCGTAGCTTCCGGCTGCCCACTCGCCCAACAATACCTGCCCTCAGTCCCATCTTGGCAATGATCTTCCCTACATTTTCTATTGAGAGACGAGAGCAACATTGGCCATCGGGGTTGTAGCCTTGCCGATTCACAAAAATCTTACATTTTGGCCTTACACATGTGGCAACTATTGGGCGATAATATTTCATGTACGCCTCAAGAGCAGCTGCCTCTGTATTGCCTAAGTATAAGATGCAGGGGTCTTTGGACCCCGTTTTGTGTCGTGCTACCTGTATGCAAGTTACCTTTCTGCCATCTTCGACTTCTGTTGATCTTCCCTCGTATTCGCCGATTGTAAATTCAGTAAACTCCTGATTTCTTCGTAGGCATCGAACGGACAGTCTCACAATCAGTGCATCTCGCAAGCAGACAAAATCTTGTTTTATAAGTGGCTTTGCTAGTGCACGTCCATCGTGGATTAATGATGCCGCATTGTTTATGGGAATTTCAACAGCATCATTAGTTTCCAGGAGATGTACATCTTCCATCGCCAAAATCGTGGCCTCGTTTTGCTGTTTACGGTGTTCTTTCTGTCCTACCTCTTCTGTGCCAAAGTATTCTGTGGAAGGAAATAGGACATAACACAATAAATAGTTGTACAACTCGTGGAATCACTTTTACAAATATATAAAACGAAAATATGAAACATTCAAATAATTACTCGATAACATTATTAACATTATACTTACTTTTTGCTTTGGCGACCGCTCGCCTGACGCCCGGGGCCTAGGAGAGTTTCTGTTACTTGGAATTGTTGATTCTCAGTTTCTTTGAGAACATTGAGAGCATGCAGACAGGAGTCCATCATCATTCTAAGTGTGCTCGGGGAGAGGGTTTCAGAGCGTGCCATTATTGATCCTCCGGTCATGACAGCTTCCCGGGTGAGCTGAATTATCTTAAGCCCCCCAAAGGAATTTCTCGCAAATTCCTCCTCTGTTCCGCGTGGCCCAAAGAGTGCATCTCTTAGAAGACGGCTTTTTTTCTTGACTGTCACTGTTTTCATTGGCTGTGTGTCTTCTAGGTAAGCCTCGTACTCCTTAAAGAACAGTTTGACGTGGTCATTCTCGGTGATAGCTATGGTGCCAGCTACTATGGATACATCCTCAACTTCGGCAGGTGACTTTGCTTTATTTTTCTGCAAAATAGTTCAATGTTCATGTGAAATATGTCTATTTAATGATTCAAAATATATACAATAAAAGTTGTACTGTTTTAGTTGGCTTATAATTATTTACAAATGCATTACAAAGTTTCTTTACTTTAAAGTGAAGAGCTTTTATTTCTTTAATATTTGGCCAATATATTATTAAGAAAATAATTGAATTATGGAAAAGCAAACCTTACGTATGTGTCTGAGGAGATCCTGGTATTCCATGGAGTCTTTGTTGTTTTGGTGAAAATTTCTTAAGTGCATATCGACCCGTTTAACTGATTTAGGGCACAAGGGGCAATTATATATATTTTTTTTTTTTTTGCATTTCTTGGTGGCCGGGATCTTTTCCTAGAGAACCTTCTCGCTGCAGCCAAAACATTCTCTCTATCGTCGTTAGTTAGGTACGAGTGGCAAATGCCCATGTGCTTCCGTAGGTTGACCGATTCGCTGTAGCAACCGGCGACTGGGCATGGTCTGCCCGGTGTCTTTGTTGTCTTGCAGATCACTCTGGGATATTTACGATTTCGGCCTTTGTTTGCATTTAGAAGCTTTCTTGCACACTGCCACTGCAGGAGTATAGTATTTTTTTCTTGGTCTTTCTTTTTCTTCAGTTCATCTAGTTCAGTCGTTTTCTTTTCAATTTCGTGGTCGTATAAACGGTTAATAGTCCAAAAAGTCTTAGTTTTGCGGACACGATCGATCTCCTCGTCCAGTTGTCGTCTATGCTGTAGAGAGAGGTGCTTCGTCGCATGTACTCGGGCATGTAGACTTTGAAGTACCAGCTTTTTCAATTCATCAATCCTCTCTTCTGTTAGTTCTGTGTAGGCAAGGAAAATTCTTTGAAATACTAGATTACTGTACAATTATTAGGAACATAAACATACAACACATTGCAAGTATTACACATGGAAGGAATGTGTAAGAGAGTATGGGTCTGTGGGTTCAAGGATTGTGTGGGTGAGAATGAAATTAGGAATACAAACGTGGGTGATTGTGTGTGTGTGTGTGTATATGCCCCGACAGAGGATCAACTTGAAAGCAAGACAGAGGATTTCTGGATGAATGCGGAGGCGTGCCTGTTTGAAGTTTGAACGAAAGAATATTTCTGATTGGGGATATGAATGGTAAGGTGGGTGATAGGAAAGATGAGGGAGTGGTGGGAGGGTGGGGGGTACCATCAGAGGTGAAGGGGAATGGTTGTGCACTTATGGACGTATGTGTGGGGAGGAGGCTGTGGATAGCCAACACCTTCTTTCGACACAGAATGGTCCACAGGTACACGTGGAGACGGGTGATCATGAAGGATAAGACAGTGGTGGAAAGAAAGTCATTGATTGATTATGTATGTGTCGATGAACGAATGAAAAAATCTGTGATGGATGCTAGGGCGTATAGGGGTATTGGAGCGGATCTGTCCGATCATTATGTAGTAGTAGCTAAGGTTAGGATACAAACAAAGTGGGTGACGAGAGCTGAAGAGAGGCGATAGGAAGGTGGAATGGTGAGGAGGGTGGAGAGGTTACAGGAGGAGGAAATCAGGGAAGAATACAGGAGAGCAGTAGAAAGACGACTAGGTGGGTTCGACCTGGTAGTTATGGAGGAAGTGGAAGAGATGAGCAAGGTGTTTAAGGATGAGATCTGTGCAGCATGTGAGGAGGGGTGTGGAGTGAGGAGAAGAGGGAGGGGAGTGAAAGATACAGCATGGTGGACAGAAGAAGTAAATATAGCTGTGGAAGACAAGAAGAAGCATATAGAGAGTGGTTGGGTAGTAGAGGGAATGAAGCTTTCGAGAGACAGAAACGAACCAGGTATATGGAGAGTAAAAGGGTGGTGAAGAGAAGAGTGAAGGAAAGTAAAAGCAGAGTAGATGAAGGATTTGGAAGGAATCTGAGTGTAAAAATGGAGGGAGACTAAGAAACTGTTCTGGAAAGAAGTCAAGAAAGATAGGGAAGGTAGCAAGGGAAACATTAAGGGTGTGAAAGATAAGAACGGGAGAATGCTAACCGAGCAGCAAGAGAGAGTCGAAAAATGGAGGGAGGATTTCAATGAGTTGCTAAATGTAAGGAATGAAGAGCCAGCAAACATACTTGGATATGGTATGGGAGGGAGAAGAGAAGTAGTGGAGAAGGAGGTGGGGATCAGAAGTGTGGGAAGCCATGAAAAGAGTGAAGTTGGGGAAAGCATCAGGAACAGATGGAGTGTGTGGGGAAATGTTGAGATATGGTGGTGAGATAGTGATCGAACGGGTATGGAAGATGTGCAAACTAGCATGGAAGAAGGGTAGTGTACCCGATGACTGGAAGACTGGCATAATAGTCCCCCTATATAAGGACAAAGGGGAAAGAGGAGTGTGTGGTAACCACCGAGGAATAGGTCTTCTAAGCGTAGTAGGGAAGGTATACAGTAGGGTAGTGATTGAGAGAGTGAGAGTGAGAACGGAGAAATGGATAGGCGACGAGGAGGGAGGTTTTCGGAAGGGAAGATTATGTGTAGATCTGATTTTTACCCTGAATTGTGTGGTGGAGAAATATCTGGAGAAGAAACAAAAGGTGTATGTTGCCTTTACGGACTTGGAGAAGGCCTATGAAAGAGAGGATAGAGAAGGTTTGTGAAAGTACTTAGAATTATACGAAGTAGATGGCAAGTGGCTGAAAGCAGTGAAGAGCGTGTAAGAGGGTATAAAGGCGGCAGTACGTGTGGAGAGTGAGCAGAGCGAGTTCTTAAACCTGAATGTTGGTTTTAAACAGGGGTGTGTGATGTTCCCGTGGTAGTTTACTGTATATATGGATGGAGTCATGAAAGAAACAGTATCAAGAGCCTGTGGATGTTGGTGTATCGCTGAAAAGGGAGGGAATTGAGTGGAAGCTACCTATACTGCTGTTAGCGGATGATACAGTTCTGATGAGTGATAATGAATGGGAGTTGCAGGGTCTGGTAAATGAGTTTGGAGCAGTGTGTGAAAAACTGAATTTGAAGGTAAATGCGGGGAAGAGCAAGGTTATGGTCTTCGAAAGGGGTGAAGTCACAGAGAGTGTGGTGAAGCTGAACGGTCAGGCTATGGAAATCGTCAACTCTTTTAACTATCTGGGCAGTGTGTTGAGGAAAGATGGGACTGTGGATGAAGAAGTGCGGGAGAGGGTACAACAGGGGAAGAGGGTTGTAGGAACGCTGAAAGCAGTACCAAGAAATTAGGTGGTCAGTATGGAAGCGAAGAAGTCGTAGCAGGTTCAATCAAAACACATTACGAAGCACGGGGGAGGTACATTTTCCCGGTGAGATGCCCTCGAACATAGTACGAGGAAATGCGAATATGCAGTATACTTACAACAAAACTGTGTTCGACGGCCGTAATCGCAATAGAGGGAGCTGGTGGCAGAAATTTCACCATGGGGGACGATTGGAACACCTCGAAGATGTGTCCTCGTTGTTAGGTAGATGCTTCCTGTCCGAAGGCCAGTTACTGACTGACCTGAATCAAGAAATGTTCCCCAATATACTAGCATTGGCTCAAAGCACTAGCCGGTAACCTGTACACGTAAACGAAGCACTAGACAATACCCTTATGAACGAAGCACCTAGAGTCCTAGACGGTACCCTGTCCAGATGAACGAAACAACCGTGCCCAAATGGAAGACGCACTAGACGGTACCCTGCCATTCTCGAAAACAAAAACAAATTATATATAACATTTTCCACACATGGAGAGCCAATAATTGAAGTCTCTATTCACAATGCTCCCTAATATTTATATTCCTGACAGGCCAGTTGCAAAACGACTACTATACGAAGCATGACCTAGGCGTATGACGTACTATACGAAGCATGGCGTAGGTGTAACGACGTACTGTACGAAGCATTGATTAGGTGACCAACACACTTTACGAAGCATTGGGGGAGGTACATGTTCCTGTGAAATACCCTCGAACATTTCCTCTGCCGTCATCGAGAAATGATGGAGAGTCGCTCTTCGAAAAATTTAGCTTTTTCTCGAAAAAAGATTGTTTGTAATTTGTCCACGACGAAATGTTTCACACGCACAAATTTAGACCCTCCGGAAAAAAGGTTCACCGCCGACTCAAGTTGCATAGCAGATTTTTGTTTTGGGTGAGTCGTCTGCCTGGGGTTGTCGGAGCTCTCGAATCGAAGTATTTCCGATCGCTCCCAAAGCCCACCAACTCACGTCGGACAGCAGAAGATCGCCTACATTTTTTTGTGGTGTGAAAAATCACATGCTTTTCCTAGAAAGCGAATTTTTGTCGCTATTTTTCAACATTTATCGATGTAATAATATACGAAGCATGGCCTCGTTCACCGACGCAATCGAAGCATCTCATCGGTGAACGACGCAAAATACGAAGCATCGCCTCGGTAAACGACGCAATATACGAAGCATAACCTCGGTGAACATGTTCAAATTTTCACCACTGGAAATCAACTATGATTGCCTCTATCAAGAAATCGTACTCTGAGTACGGAATACTTAAAATCCCGCCAGTGGCGGGAGAATTGCCGTCACCACTCGCCGGTAAAATGGACAAAAATACAATTCTCCCTACCAATAAATGCCTACAGTGGCCGATAGAGGCATTGAACGCAAGGTTTACCGCGACGCCTTGTCGGAAATTGGCGACATCGCGGAGCTATCCACCCTCCCTCTCCTTCAACAATTATATAATATATGCAGTTAATCTAAATTTCTGTAGCTGACACATACTTTGGTCTATGCATACTATTGTTGTATTTGTTTTATATATTATGAAATCACCCATATTCATAAATAATGTATATTTACAATACAAAGTCAGCAGGTATTTTCCCGCCAATATTGTTATGATAATTAATCAGCTTATATGTTTGTAGTCAGTATCAGCTGCATATGGACTTTCCCTTATCATATATCATATACTGTATAATAAAAATTTGTAGAATCACACACAAATTGAGATAAACTGTGCATGTCTTAGGTGTTGGGTATAGTGATGTCTACAGTCGTAGCTCTGGCGCTAGTTCAGAAGCGTCGACCAGAGGTCTCAAAGGAATTGTTGATAGGGAAAATTATTGTTTTGTTTTTTTATTATATTACAGAATAAAAAATACATTATTTGTTCACACACAAGCAAAATATTCACACTCTAGCCTAAATATTAGAT
The DNA here is from genome assembly GCA_032716605.1 of Paralithodes platypus. Classification (NCBI taxonomy): domain Eukaryota; kingdom Metazoa; phylum Arthropoda; class Malacostraca; order Decapoda; family Lithodidae; genus Paralithodes; species Paralithodes platypus. The sequence continues at coordinate 38,204,939 of CM064483.1, read as the reverse complement.
GGATGCAAAACCTCAGGTCGGCCATCGTGGAATACGGTACCCCAGTCAGACGACTCACCAAAAATATTTTCTCTCCTAAATTTTGTAGGTGAAAGATGTCGTGGAAAAATAATTGACAACTCGATTTCTTTAACAGGACAGCTTGAACGCGCTCATTGCTGCTGTCTTTGACTCAAAGTTCGTACTTATAATTCGTCGTATAGCTAGGTCATGCTTCGTATAATGTAAATCGGAAAATAAATTGGAATTGTTCATGTTTTTCTTTTATTTGTTATAGTTTTTACAATTGCTTCTCTCCTAAAGTTTTGTGGGTGAAAGATCGTTCCATAACCCAATTGATGCGCCGAATACGGTCTCTTATGTGGTAACGCTGGCACAGGTGCACCAACACAGGCAACACGGCGCAGCAAGCACACAGAATACGGTACCCAAGTCAGACGACTCACCAAAAATATCTTCTCTCCTAAATTTTTGTGGGTGAAAGATGTCGTGGACAAATAATTGACAACTCGATTTCTTTAACAGGACAGCGTGAGCGCGCTCATTGCTGCTGATTATGGGCAAAATTAGCTACAAAATCTTTGACTCAGAGAGAGAGAGAGAAACAGACACATCTACTTTTCTCTCCTAATTTTTTGTGGGTGAAAGATGTCGTGGAAAAATAATTGACAACTCGATTTCTTTATAATACTTATATATATTAGGGAACATTGTAGATAGTGTTCCCCGATAATTTAACTCAGGACAGATTGATCCACTGAGCATCCCTATACCTAAAACAGCCCAATTTTGTTCTCCAGATTGGCACTAAAGCTAAATTGTTGGGGGTGACACTCTCGAACATTTCTCGATGTAGGCCTTCGTGGCGATCGGATAGATTTCTATTCGAGAGGCCTCCCAACGACCCTAGGCAGAGGACTCTAATTAACCCACAACACATATTCCGCTATTCAAAAACGAGACTTCGCTGTGATGTGAAAAAGTGTCAACAATATTTTTTTCCAGAGAGGTAAATATTTCGGAGAACCACTCTCCAATTTTGTTCGATGTGGTACCCTATCTCGTTTCATAACACCTTATACTGCATCGTCTGTGGATTGTCCTATAAATAAGTACATCTATGTGGAAAGTTACAAAAACAAGGACTCACTTAGTACAATTTTATTATTCTTATTAGGCAACATTTACAAATAATTAATTGATATAGGGTCGAATATGGCCGGAGGCACATGGTAATAAAAGAGTTATTGCATTCAAATTCCAACCTTACCTCAAATATCCCTACAAAACCATTTGCTCTCTAAAGGGATAAAATATAGTTCTATATTTTGTTTATTTTAATAAAAATAAATGAGAGGTGTCTGCCGAGGTGCCATTATTGATCCTCCGGTCATGACAGCTTCCCGGGTGAACTGAATTATCTTAATTAAGCCGCCCACAGGGATTTCTCGCAAATTCCTCCTCTGTTCCGCGTGGCCCAAAGAGTGCATCTCGTTACACTATGCCCCGGCGTTGGACTACATCCGTACGATATGTGCTTCGGTTATGATCTTCCCTACATTTTCAATTGAGAGTCGAGAGCAACATTGGCCATCGGGGTTGTTGTCTTGTTTTATAAGTGGCTTTGCTGGTGCACGTCCATCGTGGATTAATGATGCCGCATTGTTTATGGGAAGACAAGAGTCCGTCATCATTCGAAGTGTGCTCGCGGAGACGGTTTCAGAGCGGGCCATTATTGATCCTCCGGTCATCACAGCTTCCCGGGTGAGCTGAATTATCTTAATTAAGCCCCCCCCCCCGCGCACCCCCCCCCCCCTCCCCCCCCCCCCAAAGGGATTTCTTGCAAATTTCTCCTCTGTTCTGCGTGGCCCAAAGAGTGCATCTCGTTACACTATGCCCCGGCGTTGGACTACATCCGTACGATATGTGCTTCGGTTATGATCTTCCCTACATTTTCTATTGAGAGTCGAGAGCATTTCCAGGAGATGTACATCTTCCATCGCCCAAATCGCGGCATCGTTTTGCTGTTTACGGTGTTCTTTCTGTCCTACCTCTTCCGTGCCAAAGTATTCTGTGGAAGGAAATAGGACATAACACAATTTATAGTTGTACAACTCGTGGAATTACTTTTACAAATATATAAAACGAAAATATGAAACATTCAAATAATTACTCGATAACATTATTAACATTATACTTTCTTTTTGCTTTGGCGACCGCTCGCCTGACGGGGCCCCTAGGAGAGTTTCTGTTACTTGGCATTGTTGTTTCTCAGTTTCTTTGAGAAAATTGAGAGCATGCAGACAGGAGTCCGTCATCATTCGAAGTGTGCTCGCGGAGACGGTTTCAGAGCGTGCCATTATTGATCCTCCGGTCATGACAGCTTCCCGGGTGAACTGAATTATCTTAATTAAGCCCCCCAAAGCGATTTCTCGCAAATTCCTCCTCTGTTCCGCGTGGCCCAAAGAGTGCATCTCGTTACACTATGCCCCGGCGTTGGACTACATCCGTACGATATGTGCTTCGGTTATGATCTTCCCTACATTTTCTTTTGAGAGTCGAGAGCAACATTGGCCATCGGGGTTGTTGTCTTGTTTTATAAGTGGCTTTGCTGGTGCACGTCCATCGTGGTTTAATGATGCCGCATTGTTTATGGGAAGACAGGAGTCCGTCATCATTCGAAGTGTGCTCGCGGAGACGGTTTCAGAGCAGGCCATTATTGATCCTCCGGTCATGACAGCTTCCCGGGTGAACTGAATTATCTTAATTAAGCCGCCCACAGGGATTTCTCGCAAATTCCTCCTTTGTTCCGCGTGGCCCAAAGAGTGCATCTCGTTACACTATGCCCCGGCGTTGGACTACATCCGTACGATATGTGCTTCGGTTATGATCTTCCCTACATTTTCTATTGAGAGTCGAGAGCATTTCCAGGAGATGTACATCTTCCATCGCCCAAATCGCGGCCTCGTTTTGCTGTTTACGGTGTTCTTTTTGTCCTACCTCTTCCGTGCCAAAGTATTCTGTGGAAGGAAATAGGACATAACACAATTTATAGTTGTACAACTCGTGGAAATACTTTTACAAATATATAAAACGAAAATATGAAACATTCAAATAATTACTCGATAACATTATTAACATTATACTTTCTTTTTGCTTTGGCGACCGCTCGCCTGACGGGGCCCCTAGGAGAGTTTCTGTTACTTGGCATTGTTGATTCTCAGTTTCTTTAAGAAAATTGAGAGCATGCAGACAGGAGTCCGTCATCATTCGAAGTGTGCTCGCGGAGACGGTTTCAGAGCGTGCCATTATTGATCCTCCGGTCATGACAGCTTCCCGGGTGAACTGAATTATCTTAATTAAGCCCCCCAAAGCGATTTCTCGCAAATTCCTCCTCTGTTCCGCGTGGCCCAAAGAGTGCATCTCGTTACACTATGCCCCGGCGTTGGACTACATCCGTACGATATGTGCTTCGGTTATGATCTTCCCTACATTTTCTATTGAGAGTTGAGAGCAACATTGGCCATCGGGGTTGTTGTCTTGTTTTATAAGTGGCTTTGCTGGTGCACGGCCATCGTGGATTAATGATGCCGCATTGTTTATGGGAAGACAGGAGTCCGTCATCATTCGAAGTGTGATCGCGGAGATGGTTTCAGAACGTGCCATTATTGATCCTCCGGTCATGACAGCTTCCCGGGTGAGCTGAATTATCTTAATTAAGCCCCCCCCCCCCCAAAAAGGGATTTCTCGCAAATTCCTCCTCTGTTCCGCGTGGCCCAAAGAGTGCATCTCGTTACACTATGCCCCGGCATTGGACTACATCCGTACGATATGTGCTTCGGTTATGATCTTCCCTACATTTTCTATTGAGAGTCGAGAGCATTTCCAGGAGATGTACATCTTCCATCGCCCAAATCGCGGCCTCGTTTTGCTGTTTACGGTGTTCTTTCTGTCCTACCTCTTCCGTGCCAAAGTATTCTGTGGAAGGAAATAGGACATGACACAATTTATAGTTGTACAATTCGTGGAATTTACTTTTACAAATATATAAAACGAAAATATATGCAGGATTCGAAACTGCATAATAAATCGTAGGCTTGTGCAACATCCTTTAACTGTCTTCGTGGCGCAATTCATAAGTGTGTTGATTCTCGGTGTGAGCATCCTAGGTTCGAATCCCCGGACTTCCACATGAGTTTGTTAATTTCATTAATCGAGTTTAGGAGTAAAGTTGGTTAGTGGAAAAAACATAATAATTAAGTCATAGTATTGATAGAGGTCCTTCCTTAACTGCATATATTCGTCTTTCGGTATTTACCATAATACGATTAAAAGGACGTCCCTGGTATTGAACGGGTTAACAGGCCATATATACGAAGTATGCCTACCATTGGCGACGACTGCGGTGAAGGTTAGCGGCGCACACAACGAGTCGACTGGTGGTGAACGGAGCAATGAACGACAAGAAGCAGGCAACTGGTGGTGCATGGAGCAGGGAAGGCTCCGTCGTATATAGAGGATGCTCGCCCCCCTGAATCAGCTCACTGGGGGTAAGAGGAAGGGCAGGGAGTGAGGGGAGGGCACTCTACATTCGAAGGGGGTAGGGCATGGACAGGGGTCCATTTCTGCCTAGGGTACATCACCTTAGACCCCTAGTATCGAAATGTATTAAAAGAGAAATTGGGCCAGGCAGGCAGGCAGGCGCGCCACGGAGGTAGGAGGCCGAGGAGAGAGAGAGAGAGAGAGAGAGAGGGCAGGCATGTGTCCCTCCAACTCCTCCTCCTCCTGGCCCGCCACACCCACACACACCCAACACCTAAACACACACACACACACACACTCCAAGATGGGCAGAGGGAGGCGGCGGCCTTCACTATATAGGAAGGAGACGGCTCCCCATTTCCGCCCCCTCCCCCTTTTCGACCCCCGTTTGGGGGTATGCTCGGCACCCACCCCTGGTAGATCCGGACCCCTGTCCGAGACTGACAGTCTGACTCGGAGGTAGGTGGAGGAGGTTGTGTGTGTGTGTGTGTGTGTGGCAGTCAGCTAGAACGGGCGTGGCCTGTGGGTATATAAGTAGTCCAGTAAATCTAGCAATCATTTAACTGGACCTAGAACAAATTGCAATAGAAGGTTTTTTGGCTTTAACTTGTTTATTGGGTCCCTCTGATGAACATATAAAAAGTCTCCAACTTTTGGACACCTGGAAAGTGGTTAATTTACAGCCGAAAAACCTTACAGACAGGCTGAACTGTCTCTTTCACAAGGGGTGACACAGGCACTTTGTGCTTGTATGGGTTTTTTGACCTGTGATCCCTCTTTTTTATAAAAAAAAAAAACAAAAAAACATGACGTAGTATGACTTCATTCAGAGCCAATTATGTAATTCATGATAGGAGTTCGTATTCACTTGGATCATCGGTGCTTGCATCAAAGTTGCTATTTTGACAGAGTCCTTTACATTGACCACATGCACTGGAACATTCAAGCTCATTCCGTTTGCAACTACAGCGTTGAGTGTCACAGTTGCCCTTACACTGACATCTGACCAATTTCAGTAGTGAATCAGGAGCCACTGGCGAATCCATCGTCTTCGGTTCAAGCTGTCCCTTCCGCAGACACCAGCTCCATTTCTCGGGGTCCACACAGTTCCCCATCCATTCCTGGACCTGACAATAAACTCGGAACGAGTGGTATTTGGCTGCATCGGTTGTTGGGGGAAGGCTGTGAACTTCAACGGTAGTTGAACTTTTTGCCACCTTGTTGCAAAACTTTGTCTTTCGCAGTCCGTCAAGGGTGTCATTTCCTTTTCCCCCGTACAAATAAACCAAGGCCTTTTCACCAGCTGATGATATCGCGTCTTTACTTCCACTTTGGCAACAGAATGCTTCTATACATTTCAAGAAACCGTTGTCTTCCCTCACTTTCCTCAAGGCAGCCCCTTTACCAATACCATACAGTCGTGAGGTTGTGTCACATCCACAGAGTGCATGGACAACTGGCAGGACACGACAGATGCTTTCACCGAGAGCTTCTGCTACTGAGTTAATATGCCAACATTTCCCACCTTCCTTGCTCGACTTGAAGTACAAATCATTCATCCCTCGTTCCGCATAATGACACAACAGCACCAACAAGTCTGTGTCCTCACCTATCACATATGTCACGGTTTCCCTTGCATGCTCAGTTCCCTTCTTCGCAATCATGACATCTGCATCTGCTGGCGCATTGACACAGTCAATTCCATTTGCCTTGAATGTTTCACACAATAAGTCAATGAAGTTTTGCTTATTGTCCGAGTTTGACAAGAAGTTTTCCTTTTTTGACCGAAGGGGCATGGTTGGAGTGAACATCACCTTTTGACCAAAGACTCCTTTTGATCGTCGATTGTGTGTCATGTCCTTGGTAGTAGGTCCTGATTTATAACCGTCGAATACAACCACCGGTTGAGAAAGTTTTTGGAAACATGCTTCATGTACATGCTTGCAATGTCCTCAAATGTGTCACCCTTCTTCCATGGAATCCTTTGCAATAAGGAACCACCATCCAGAACATGGGTCACAGTCCTTTCTTCCTCAAATGATTCCAATGACGACTTGGGAACAACAGCAGCTATCTCATCTCCTAGCTGTGGTTTATTGGCTTCCCTGAGCCTCCCCCACTTATCGAACAGAGCAGTAGGGTAGCTAGACAACTCATACGCAAAGACCTCTTCAACACCTAAGTCCCTGTTATTAGCAAAGATGAGGAGCCTCTGGAAAAGGAGCTGTGGGTCGATTGGTACTTTTTCAGCACTGATTGTAACCTTTGCACCCAACGACTCAACTTGATCTTTCTTCCTAAATGAAAAGTCAAAAGCATTGCTACCTTCCATCTTCTGCACAATGTTCATACCAACCTCATACAGTAAATGAGGATTGGCCGAGGCTGGTCCTGTCACACCGTTGGCAATATTCCTGAGTTCATTTGATTCTTGAAATGGATCATAATCCTTGAAGAATGTGAGAACCTTCTCTGTGTCCTTCCTATCTCGTTCACGCCTTGCTTCAGTCATTTCTTTGTGCTGCTCAGAGGTGTGGAAATGCTTCCCTGTCAGTTCTTGCATAACTTCACTCACCTCAGCGCAGGCTGGCATAGCAAGTAACCAGCGCAGGCGTTGCGTTTCCTCCATGCCCCTACCACGTGTCAATCCACCATTCGTTTTCAAAGAGCGCATCAAAACCTGCTCTATAACCAAGTCGCTTGGCAGTCCTGCCCACAGCCGATCACTTCGGCGGATCACAAATAGACCGGAGTTCACTGCACAATAATGTGCAGTAAAGGTAGGGCTTGACCTAGAACAAATTGCAATAGAAGGTTTTTTGGCTGTAAATTAACCACTTTCCAGGTGTCCAAAAGTTGGAGACTTCTTATATGTTCATCAGAGGGACCTAATAAACAAGTTAAAGCCAAAAAACGTTGTTTGTAATACATTTATAGGGTCTAGGAGCAACCAGAAAAAAGTTATCTGTAAATTGAAGCTTTGGACGGCGGCCATCTTGAATTTATGCAAATTAACCACTTTCCCGGTGTCCAAAAGTTGGAGACTTTTTATATGTTCATCAGAGGGACCTAATAAACAAGTTAAAGCCAAAAAACCTTCTATTGCAATTTGTTCTGAGTCCAGCCCTACTTTGACTGGTCTAAAGCTGCTTGGATCATAGGAGCACCCACAGACGTATCTGCACCGTAAAGAGAGCCTCATCTCCTGTGCTGGTCCGCCACCTCTCATCACAGCACGACCGCAGCTGAAACAGACGTATCTGCACCGTAAAGAGCTCTACTTCTCCTGAGCTGGTCCGCCACCTATCATCACAGCACGATCACCGCTGCCACCGACGAAACCTGTGTGATCCGCCCTTCTGCCTTGTGTTTTCTGCCCAGGTCAGAATCACAGCCGCCACCGCATTTATGCTGTGTGCTGGCTGCCCCGTGTTGTGTGTGTTGCTGCCCCTGTGATAGTGCTAGTCGTACCCGGCTCACCTTTACCCGACGAGGGGTAGTACCGCTCACCACCCGCTCCTGACGTGGACTACCGGCCAGCCAACCAACAACCCAGGCACTTGGGCCACCGGGCTTTGGACAATTAGTGTCGGGGGTTTCGCATCCCCACTATTAGCCCGGCGGGAGAAGACCACCAACCCACCATTCTTGCAAATTAATCTAGCCGTTGAGGACCTCCACCTCTAGTGTCTACTCTAAGGTATGTTGTTTGCCCGGTGTCTATCTTCTATATAGTCCTTGCATTTATGGGATGTATTAGAGCTAATTCGAAGAAATCAAAAGATAATCCTATTTAAGATGAAATTATATCCACTTTAAATTATTCCTCTAAAATTTTAGACAAAAATAATGTTAATAGTCTTATTACTTCAAAGAAAGTCAAGTCCATGTTACCAGATGGTTGTAAAGATTTCAAACCATTAATAGTGTATTCATAAATTTTGAACGACCTATTGAGTCTATTATTTATAATTATTATAATAATGTTTTAGGAAACCTTTCAGATAATGATAAAATGTCTTGTCGTGTTGCAAAACTTGATTTTTTTTAAATGAACATTTTCACACTAATTGTAGTTTCTTTTAGTCATGCAGAGTTTAGTAATATATGCCAGAACGTCCCGGACTTCTCTGTGATAGTGCTAGTCGCATTTGGCTCACCTTTACCCGACGAGGGGTAGTACCGCTCACCGCCCACTCCTGACGTGGACTACCGGCCAGCCAACCAACAACCCAGGCACTTGGACCACAGGGCTTTGGACAATTAGTGTCGGGGATTTGGCATCCCCAATATTAGCCCGGCGGGGGAAGACCACCAACCCACCATTCTTGCAAATTAATCTAGCCGTGTGTGTGTGTGTGTGTGTGGGACAGTCAGCTAGAACGGGCGTGGCCTGTGGGTATATAAGCTGCTTGGATCATAGGAGCACCCACAGACGTAACTGCACCGTAAAGAGAGCCTCATCTCCTGTGCTGGTCCGCCACCTCTCGTCACAGCACGACCGCAGCTGAAACAGACGTATCTGCACCGTAAAGAGAGCCTCATCTCCTGTGCTGGTCCGCCACCTCTCATCACAGCACGACCGCAGCTGAAACAGACGTATCTGCACCGTAAAGAGCTCCACTTCTCCTGAGCTGGTCCGCCACCTATCATCACAACACGATCACCGCTGCCACCGACGAAACCTGTGTGATCCGCCCTTCTGCCTTGTGTTTTCTGCCCAGGTCAGAATTTCAGCCACCACCGCATTTATGGTGTGTGCTAGTGTGTCTATAGTCTTTGCTTTTATGGGATATATTAGAGCTAATTCTACGAAATCCAAAGATAATCGTAATTAAGATAAAGTTATATCCACTTTAAATTATTCCTCTAAAATTTTAAACAAAAATAATGTTAATATAATAGTCTTATTACTTCAAAGAAAGTCAAATCCATGTTACCAGATGGTTGTAAAGATTTCAAACCATTAATAGTGTATTCATATGAACGACATATTGAGTCTATTATTTATAATTATTATAATAATGTTTTAGGAAATCTTTCAGATAATGATAAAATGTCTTGTCGTGTTGCAAATTTGATTTTAAATGAACATTTTCACACTAATTGTAGTTTCTTTTAGTCATGCAGAGTTTAGTAATATTTGCCAGAACGTCCCGGACTTCTTTGTGATAGTGCTAGTCGTATCCGGCTCACCTTTACCCGACGAGGGGTAGTACCGCTCACCGTCCACTCCTGACGTGGACTACCGGCCAGCCAACCAACAACCCACAAGAACACGAAGACAAAGAAGAGGCCAAGGTGTTAGCCAAAGAGGAAGACCAGGACGAAACCGAGGAGACCGCAGGGGAGGACGAATGGGAGGCTGAAAAGGAGGGGTCGGGGAAAGGCGAAGGGGAGGCCAAAAAGGAGGGGCCGGGGATGGACGAACGGGAGGGTGAAAAGGAGGGGTCGGGGAAGGACGAAGGGGAGGCCAAAAAGGAGGGGCCGGGGATGGACGAACGGGAGGGTGAACAGGAGGGGCCGGGGAAGGACGAACAGGAAGGGGAACAAGAACACGAAGACAAAGAAGAGGCCAAGGTGTTAGCCAAAGAGGAAGACCAGGACGAAACCGAGGAGACCGCGGGGGAGGACGAATGGGAGGTTGAAAAGGAGGGGTCGGGGAAAGACGAAGGGGAGGCCAAAAAGGAGGGGCCGGGGAAAGACGAAGAGGATGAATTTTATTTCCCGCCGGGTGATCCTTTATCCATTATTTTTTTGACCCCCCAGATGGAGATGAGGACATAGTTGAAAAAGACATCAGTGAGTGTATGAGTGCAGATGAAGGTTATTATAGTCATGCATCTTGCTTAGTTGAAGATAAAGCTGAGGATAAAGAAGACCATGAAGATGATTGTGTTATTATAGATTATACAGGTAAAGATAATGAATGTATTACTATAGATGATACAGGTGAAGATAATGAATGTATTATTTTATAGATGATAAACAATGTGATGATAATGACTGTGAATTTGTGGGTAACATTATTCTTAGATTTGATGTAAGGTAGGAATTAGAATGCAATAACCCTTTTTAAGATGCAGATGACTGTCATATTAATAATTACAAAGGTGATGATCTGGAGTGTGAAAGTGTGGGTATCACAATACACTCTGATCTATTTGTATCCAGAAGGAAAAGGGACCATGTGTGTTAGACAACGTCGTATACCCTGACATGTTTTGGGAACCAAAGTCGCTAGCTGACGAATATTCGAAGTCGATAGACACCGGATCGTCATTCAAGAAGAAGACATCGCTGACAGAAATTGCAATAATGATGCAGGGAGCATGCCCTAGATTTTTTTTTGTTTTTTTTTTAGATTAACCTTTTATTTTTCTCCTGTATTTACACATATATGTCCATTGTTTACACATAGATCTCCATTGTGTACACATAGATCTCCATTGTGTACAGATAAGATAGATACAGCTCGCTCACCTGGACCTCTATTCCCAATGATATAGTGTAGTGGAATTATAAGGGTCCCGGTCCCTTTTTCCAAAAGAAGGAGGGGTCATGCGATCCATGATAACTGTCTTTGTAGCGCAATGGATAAATGCACTAAATTTTGGTGTGAGCATCCTTGGTTCGAATCCCTGGACTGCTACATGTATTTGTTGATTACATTAATTGAGTTTAGGAGTAAAGTCGGTTGGTGGAGGTATAGCAAGTGGCTGTGTGATCTAGCATTCTTGTGTGACATTACCATGTAAAATGCAACTCGAAAAGTACACTATGCACTTTCCCTTAGTGTCGGGGGTTTGGCATCCCCAATATTAGCCCGGCGCGAGAAGACCACCAACCCACCATTCTTGCAAATTAATCTAGCTGTGCGTGTGTGTGTGTGTGTGGCAGTCAGCTAGAACGGGCGTGGCCTGTGGGTATATAAGCTGCTTGGATCATAGGAACACCCACAGACGTAACTGCACCGTAAAGAGAGCCTGATCTCCTGTGCTGGTCCGCCACCTCTCATCACAGCACGACCGCAGCTGAAACAGACGTATCTGCACCGTAAAGAGAGCCTCATCTCCTGTGCTGGTCCGCCACCTCTCATCACAGCACGACCGCAGCTGAAACAGACGTATCTGCACCGTAAAGAGTTCCACTTCTCCTGAGCTGGTCCGCCACCTATCATCACAACACGATCACCGCTGCCACCGACGAAACCTGTGTGATCCGCCCTTCTGCCTTGTGTTTTCTGCCCAGGTTAGAATCACAGCCACCACCGCATATATGCTGTGTGCTGGCTGCCCCGTGTTGTCTGTGTTGCTGCCCCTGTGATAGCGCTAGTCGTACCCGGCTCACCTTTACCCGACGAGGGGTAGTACCGCTCACCGCCCGCTCCTGACGTGGACTACCGGCCAGCCAACCAACAACCCAGGCACTTGGACCACAGGGCTTTGGACAATTAGTGTCGGGGGTTTGGCATCCCCACTATTAGCCCGGCGGGAGAAGACCACCAACCCACCATTCTTGCAAATTAATCTAGCCGTTGAGGACCTCCACCTCTAGTGTCTACTCTAAGGTATGTTGTTTGCCCGGTGTCTATCTTCTATATAGTCTTTGCTTTTATGGGATATAATAGAGTTAATTCGAAGAAATCAAAAGATATTCCTATTTAATATTATTTTTATTAATCTCACCACCACACCCCCAATGAAATTAATTAAATTATATATGATCCACCGGTATACAGTTATATCCACTTTAAATTATTCCTCTAAAATTTTAGACAAATAATGTTAATAGTCTTATTAATTCAAAGAAAGTCAAGTCCATGTTATCAGATGGTTGTAAAGATTTCAAACCATTAATAGTGTATTCATATGAACGACCTATTGAGTCTATTATTTGTAATTATTATAATAATGTTTTAGGAAATCTTTCAGATAATGATAAAATGTCTTGTCATGTTGCAAATTTGATTTTAAATGAATTTTTTTAACACTAATTGTAGTTTCTTTTATTCATGCAGAGTTTAGTAATATTTGCCAGAACGTCCCTGACTTCCCAAATTGACTAATTCCCTGAACGTGACGATAGTGCGTCGTTATGTGTGCAATTAGTTTGCTCGGGAACCAGATTAACTTGCTCATGTGGTAATATACACCCAATGTGGTGGATTGTGTTCTTTCATTTCATAAATTTTATTTTAGTAAGCGTTGTTTCCACATAGCGATTTTGATATTTGTTTTGACTTTGTATTGTCTTTGTCCCAGTTTTGGTTTGACTTTGTTTGCAAATTTTACATTTTAATTTGGGTGATATGTGAGCAGTGCAATATTGGCGGGCATAGTGTGACCTTGTTTTAATTTACTCTACCTCGTAAAGACTAAACATTGTTCTTGATTCCATTATTTTGTTCAGAAATGGCATCTGGAAGGCGTCTACCGCCACTAACCCGGCTTCGGCCACTGCAGCGATCGTCATCGCCTCCAGCACCCTCATTGTTTACCCCTCCACTACCTCCACCACCTCAATCTATGATGCATCGCAATGGAGGACGCGGTAAAAGGGGGCGGGTCAGTGACGGGAGTCATAGCTGCTATTCAAAGAGAAGAAGGACTTCCTTGGACAGTGAGCGAGGACCGCCCAAAAAAGACAAACCCTGGCCACCCAAAGAACAAGTGTCATTACAAGATTATGAACTATGCATTAAGACGATCGGCTATTGTAGCGATGGCCCAGATAGACCCCCAAGAACTTTTCAAATTAGATTTGCTGAATGAACATTTGCTGAGGCACTTATCATTGCTAGTAAATAAAATAATCACAAAATTCACCAGCATTCAGTTAACCTCTCCGCGGCGCACAGGGGGTTTTCTACAGGGTAAGACTGTGCGCACCTATGATGATTTTGGGACCTATTGCCAATTTCGATAAAAAGTACATCATCGTGTAGGGAATGTTTGCGTGCATCGGCCCATATATATTTGACCCCCCAAAAAATGTCTGGGGGGGGTAGGGGAACGGTCCGTAGTTGAAAAATGTGGAGCGAATGGCACCGCGCGGCTAGATTGTCATCGAGCGGCGAGATTTCCCTGCCGAATATTTACGCGCGCAGGGGATAGAAGGAGAGGGAGGAGGGGGTGGGTTACCGCGTATTATCACGTATATCTCCTTTTTCGAGCCCTTTTAGGCTATTTAGAGTATGTATACGTGTGTAGGGCACCCATATAACAATGAATATGCCTCATAGTGACCAAAAATTGCAATATATAAGGGAATTATAAGAGAATATTTAGGCGGGAATGAAGATGTGTTGGAGGTTTGGCGGCAATTTATGAGCTGAGAGTGTGGTTTGCGCCATACATATCACGTATATCTTGTACGTAGAGCACTGTCACGCTATAATACAGACTTGTACGTATGTATACGTGCCATATATCAAAATATATACCGCATATAAACCAATTCATGCGATATTTACGCACATTATCAATGAGTTTCTATGCGTGAACCAAGGTGTGAGTGAGTTGTGGTGGGAATGAAAGGGGGAGAAGGTGTGTTACGCCATAAATATCACGTCAATCTTGTATTTAGAGCACTCTCATGCTATAATAAAGACGTGTACATATGTAGGCGTCCCATATAACAAGGAATATACCGCATATAGCCCAATTGATGCGATATTTACGCAAATTGTGAATGTGTTTCTAGCAGACGGAAGCCTGAAAGGGGGGGTTGGGGGTGGGTGGGTGGGAGGGAGGCATGCAGGGGTGCAGTGAGTGAGTGAGTCGTGGAGAGATGGAAGTCAGGCAGATCTCTAGATAGATAACCAGCTTAGTGATAATTGTGGAGGCGCCCCAGGCGTATTGATGTTTGGTATTTTGACCCTTATGTCTACCAGATGGCTGGTGTTCGTTGCCATCAACAGGTCTACAATAACATGAGTCAGGAATGGAGAGAGAGAGAGAGAGAGAAACTGAGACATGCGTATGTCGTACGTATAAATGGACTTCAGAATTGCATTTTTATGCAAGCAGACATTGCATTTTAGACACATGTGAAGTACCACAGAAACATGTAGGCCATTGACTGTAAATAAAGTACTATATTTATAGACCACCAGCGACGGTGCTGAGTCAACACAGGCAGATTGCCTGTTGTGATAGAGGGCTAAATATAGACTGGTGTCTCCTTACACCTTCGAAAGGGTAGATTGCCACCAGAGAAACGTTTACTTATTTATTTCGAAGTAATATGCAATCTAAATGTATATTCGAGACCTACTGCAATTATTTGTATGACAGTCATGACTATGTATAATCCAATATACGCGCGTAGGCGAGACATAAGAAAGCTGGTTGAGCAATTTTCGACACCCACACAGTTATTATTCATTTTTATTTACAATATTATACAATACAAATGTATTTGTGAAGAGTATTTTATCCATTATTGTATTTATACCAATTTTGTTCCCAGACAGAGCTGCTGTAGCTGGAGAATCAAGGAGCGGCAAGGGTCACCTCGTGACCGCCTGACCGTGTGAAAATGAGTGGAGTCACACTGAGAGGGGCAATTTTGCTGAGTGTTTGGGCAATTTTTGACAGAATAAAGTTATATAATTACTAATTCTTGACAGAGACAAACTATTATAAACCTTGGCATGATATAATTGATAATCCCATCAATTTACAAACGTAAATTGGTGGGATAATTCATTTTTTTTTGTATATTGTCATTTCGATTGTAGACACGAAGTTTTGAGTGATATTTGGTATGAGCTCCTGTGGCATGGTTGGTAAGGTCGCGGACTGGAAAACTCAAAGTGTCGTAGGGTAGTGGGATCGAATCCAGGAGGGGGTTATGGGGAAGGTTTTATATTGTCTAGAAAAAAATTTATAAATTTTATTTTTTACAAGATCATGCCATTGTATTCAAACAATATGAAATATTCATAGAATATATCATATTGTAAGAATACAATGACATGACCTTGTTTTCTTTTTTTCTTTTTTTATTGTTTTATTTTATTATCATAGTAGGTTTGACATGATTTATTGAAACATATTTATTTTTGTACAATTCATTTGAGGTAAGAAAATAATTATATACACATTACTTAGGCTAATAACAAACATATATATTGATATACTAAAAAAATAAGGCATATTACATGTAAATCTTTGAAACTTATAAACTAAATAATGAAACATACAATTATATAATGTAAAAGCTATATCACAGGGACATCTTTGGAACTTATACATTATATAATATATATGTTACATTATGAGGTAGCGTGATCAATTAGGTCAGGTCAGGTAAGGTAGGGCGCGAGTCCAGGGCAGGGCAGGGCAGGAGGCGAGTCCAGGGCAGGGCACGGGGCGAGTCCAGGGCAGGGCAGGGCAGGGGCCGACACTCAGTAGTTCTTGAAGGTGTGGTAGTCCCTGAAGCAGTCACCCAGGCAGAGTGCAACTTTGCACTCGGCGCACATTGAGGTGACTCTTTTGGTTACATGGGGTTTCCTCACACTGGAGCTGCAGACGGTGCACTGCACCTGCCTGTGACGAGTGCCAATCAGCTCGGTGTTGGTTGTGTAGTGTCTTTCGACACCCAGCTGGATGCGGTCAGGAACGTGATCCCCACGCCATGCCGTACGTCTGTGAGTGGTGGTGCCATACTTCTCCAGGAGTTGGTAGGAGACGTTGTACACGAACTCCCGGAATTTCAGCTTCTGGTTTGGGGCCATATCCTTCTTCACCAACCACAAGTTGTAGGCGTTCAGCATCGTTATGTCAACTAGGTGGAGGAAGAGCTTGTGATACCACTTCACAGTCTTCCTCAGACACTCAACGCCTGACAGCTGACAGTCAGACTTGTCCACCAGGCGCATGTTTTTGGTGTAGTCCACTACCATGTCGGGCTTGTAGATTGTCTTCCTGGTTCGGTAGTGGATTTTGCCAGAATCCACCTGGGCACCTGTGTGGACGGTGGAAAGCAGGTGGACGTCTCGCTTATCCTTCCACTTCAGGGCTATCAGTTTCCCACACTTCTCGAGCTGCTTGTATTTCTGCCCCTTTCGTCGCCTTCTTCGCACATGCCTCTCGCGGTGTTCCTGGGCCAGGTCGTCTTCTGAAGGTGTGTCACTGGAGGAGGCATCTGTGAGAGGAATGACATCACCTGTGAACTTTGGCATAAACTTTCTTGTCTTTCTGACAGTCCCACATGACCCCGTTTGGTTGTCATAAAGAAACTGGCAGAGAGCAGGAGAAGTATACCAGTTGTCAGTGTAGATGATGTGGCCTTTGCCCAGGTAAGGTGCCAACATTTTCCTGACGATGGCACCTGACATGCCCATGGGGTCATTGGCAGCGGCTTTCGGTACGTCAATGTCAGTTCCTGTATACACGATCATGTCAAGCACTATTCCAGTTTCACAGTCGCACAACACGAAGAGCTTGATTCCGAACCTATGCCTCTTCAAGGGGATATACTGCTTGAAAACAAGACGTCCTTTGAAGAGCACGAGCGACTCATCAATCACCAAATTGAGGAAGGGGTAAAAGTATTTCCTATACCTCTCCAACAACATGGTGAACACATCCCGAACTTTCCATATCCTGTCAATCCTGTTAGGATTTTCGTTGTCTGCAAAGTGCATAAATCTTAGCAGCAACAAAAATCTGTCACGAGTCATGAACTTATTGAAAGTTGGGGTGGCGATGAGAGGGTCGTGCTTCCAATAGTGTTGCAACACATGCTTCTTGATCAGAGGCATGAGGAACAACAAGGCAAAGAACGTCAGAAATTCTTCCACAGTCGTATCCACCCAGCCTCATATTCTCGCTTTTGGAGAAAGGACGTCCAATCTGCCAAACACCCACCTGTAGTAGGCGTTTGTTTGGGCAACGATGTACGTCATTACCTCCATGTCGAAAAAAGCGAGGAAGAAGTCGCTTTCGTTCGCTTGATCATCACAGGGCCAGTCGTCAGTTGTTCCTGACGTCCCAGGATTGAACTGGGGCACGTCAGGTACAAAATTGACCCCGTCAGACCAATCGAACGAAGGCATGCCAGGGATCGGAATGTCGTCTGCGTCTGCTTCTGCGTCTGAAATATCGCTTCCATGGTCGCGATACAGCACTTCATCATCATTACCCTCCTCTTCACTTGACAGACGATGCCCTTCCTCGTTTTCGTCACCGACGTCGGACTCACTCCCACTGTCCACTCCCAAATCCACCCACCCTTGGTCCCGTGCTAGGGCTTCGTCGTCGAAACCCGGGCTGCCAATGTCCTGCGAATCACCATCAAACAGCAGGGCGGCATACTTAGATGGTGTAAGAGTTTTCCGGGTCACTTTGGCACGTGCGGGAGTCTTATGGACAGGGACAGCAGAGGTGGTGGCAGGGGCGGCGGCAGGGGCGGCGGCGGCAGGGGCGGCGGCGGCAGGGGCATGCAGTGGTGCGTGGCCTTGATGGCAAGATGATGGTGGTGCCTGTCGCCCTTCTCTCTGTTCCTTGGGCAGGGGCGGCATGGGCGGCAGGGGCAACAGGGGCAGCAGGGCCGGCAGGGACACCAGGGCCAGCAGTCGCTTTCCCAGTCGCTTTCCCCTTCCCCTTCCCTGTTCCTTGGGCAGGGGCGGCAGGGGCGGCAGGGGCAGCAGGGCAGGCAGGGACACCAGGGCCAGCAGTCGCTTTCCCAGTCTCTTTCCCTCTCCCTTTCCCATTCCCCTTCCCTGTTCCTTGGGCAGGGGCGGCAGGGGCGGCTGGGGCAGCAGGGGCGGCAGGGGCAGCAGGGGCGGCAGGGGCAGCCGGGCCAGGGGCGGCTGGTGGTGTTGGTGGTGGTAGGGGCACTGTGGCTGGCGTACGGGTTCTTTTCCCTACGCCCGTGCCTTTCATTTTTCCTGCCCCCGCAGGTAATGCAGCCCTAGGGCGGCCTCCTGCGTCGCTGGTACCGGTGGCAGGGGTGGCAGTGGTGGCAGTGGTGGTGGTAGTGGTTGTTGCAGTGGCCTGGGTCGTGGTGGCAGTGTCCCGAAAGACCAATGACCTCTGTGCCATTGCCCTGCTTGCACGTGTTTTACGTGCTTTTTGGTGCTGGTGATTCGTCCTCTGAGCTGTAGGGCGTGTTGTACTGGTAGCTAGGGTCTTTGGCAGCCACCCTCTGCCTTCCACGGCGGCTAACACCACCAGAAGGAGGGCTGGTTGTGTCATCAGGGAGCGAGCGTGAGGGACGTGTAGGCTCCATGACTAATGCGTGGTTACTGGCGCGGTGGTGCTTGCACGAGTGCGGGGCGAGCGTTTGGCGGGGTGGTATCGAGAGTTGACATGTAGTACTATACCCACACCAATTTTCAGCCGCCTGGCTATAAACGCGCGGTTTTGGTACGTGTTCAAAGTCTCTGCTCTTAAGAGTCTCCCCCGCAGTGCGCCGGGGGAACTCTTAAGAGTCTCCCCGCAGCTCCCGGGTTAAGAAAACATAAGGTAAGGGAGGAGCCCATGAGTTTCATTTTTGATAAACTGAAAACTTATGAAATGCATCAGGCTAGAACAAAAAGTGGAAATGATGATGAGGAATTCACCTACGGTAAGCCTTCCTTATGCATCCTC
Source organism: Paralithodes platypus (assembly GCA_032716605.1). Classification (NCBI taxonomy): domain Eukaryota; kingdom Metazoa; phylum Arthropoda; class Malacostraca; order Decapoda; family Lithodidae; genus Paralithodes; species Paralithodes platypus. Next base: position 38,185,794 of record CM064483.1, on the reverse strand, counting down.
TGTTTTTATATGTATTTAATATTCATCCTTTGTTTTATATATTTAATAATAATATCAATGGATTAACTCCTCATTAGCATGTGTTATACTTTTAAAAAGACTATTAATAATCGGTTTCATGTGTCCATTAATCATTCCCTATTTTGTTTGTTAAATAAACATGTAGAGCACATGATCGTTCATCTTTCTGTATAGATATTTAGTGTGTTTGTGTTTTGGTATAGATATTTACTGTCATCGGCCGACTAAAGATCGTTTTTTGTCTCTCTTTTTAGAAAACGAGACTTCCGAAGAGGAAGAAGAACACGAAGACAAAGAAGAGACCAAGGAGTTAGCCAAAGAGGAAGACCAGGACGAAACCGAGGAGACCGCGGGGAAGGATGAAGGGGAGGCCAAAAAGGAGGGGCCGGGGATGGACGAACGGGAGGCCGAAAAGGAGGGGTCGGGGAACGATGAACAGGAAGGGGAAGAAGAACACGAAGACGAAGAAGAACATGAAGACAAAGAAAAGGCCAAGGAGTTAGACAAAGAGGAAGACCAGGACGAAACCGAGGAGACCGCGGGGAGGACGAATGGGAGGCCGAAAAGGAGGGGTCGGGGAAGGACGAAGGGGAGGCCAAAAAGGATGGGCCGGGGAAAGACGAAGAGGATGAATTTTATTTCCCGCCGGGTGATCCTTTATCCATTATTTGTTTTGACCGCCCAGATGGAGATGAGGACATAGTTGAAAAAGACACCAGTGAGTGTATGAGTGAAGATGAAGGGTATTATAGTCATTCATCTTGCTTAGATGAAGATAAAGCTGAGGATAAGGAAGACCATAAAGATGATTGTGTTATTATAGATTATACAGGTAAAGATAATGAATGTATTATTATAGATGATATAGGTGAAGATAATGAATGTATTATTAAGATAGATGATAAACAATGTGATGATAATGACTGTGAAGTTGTGGGTAACAATATTCTTAGTAACGGAGGCGGTGACTCTGATGATCCCAGTTCTGGAACAGACTCTGATGACTCCAGTTCTGGAACAGACTCTGATAACTCCAGCTCCGGAACAGACTCTGATGACTCCAGCTCCGGAACAGACTCTGATGATCCCAGTTCCGGAGCAGAGTGATACTCTGATCCAGATAAAGGTAGCCTATATAACCCCTTTAGTGAATTGGACTTGGGAGAGGAGAGTGATTTTGTCAATGTTCATGACTTATTCCTTTAGCGGGCATATGGCCTTACAGGGTTATTTGAGGTAAGATAGGAATTAGAATGCAATAACCCTTTGGCGACCCTATTGCCATCATATATTGGTAAAAAAAAACATAAACTGTTATGAAGGCTAACACGATCACCGCTGCCACCGACGAAACCTGTGTGATCCGCCCTTCTGCCTTATGTTTTCTGCCCAGGTCAGAATCACAGCCACCACCGCATTTATGCTGTGTGCTGGCTGCCCCGTGCTGTCTGTCTTGCTGCACCTGTGATAGTGCTAGTCGTACCCGGCTCTCTTTTACCCGATGAGGGGTAGTACCGCTCACCGCCCACTCCTGACGTGGACTACCGGCCAGCCAATCAACAACCTAGGCACTTGGACCACAGGGCTTTGGACAATTAGTGTCGGGGGTTTGGCATCCCCAATATTAGCCTGGCGGGAGATCCCCTAGAAAAAAAGCAAAACTGTTAGATTAAGTAAGGAATAAAACAACATTTTGAAGTTAACCTTTTATTTTTCTCCTGTATTAACACATATATTTCCATTGTTTACACGTAGATCTCCATTGTGTACACATAGACCTCCATTGTGTACAGATAAGATAGATACAGCTCGCTCACCTGGACAACAGGACCTCTATTCCCAATGGTATAGTGTAGTGTAATTATAAGGGTCCCGGTCCCCTTTTCCAAAAGAAGGAGGGGTCATGCGATCCATGATAACTGTCTTCGTATCGCAATGGATAAATGCACTAAATTTCGGTGTGAGCATCCTTGGTTCGAATCCCTGGACTGCTACATGTATTTGTTGATTACATTAATTGAGTTTAGGAGTAAAGTCGGTTGGTGGAGGTATAGCAAGTGGCTGTGTGATCTAGCATTCTTGTCTGACATTACCAATGTAAAATGCAACTCGAAAGGTACACTATGCACTTGCCCACTGCTAGCAGAAAAGCTTTCTACAACATCTGATTATGATAGTGAATATGCGAAACTAATCAAGCCATTTAATGAAAGGGCATGAAAAATACCAAACCGGAGGTGACCATCTCTGACGATGAACTAAAAGCTAGGTACAATGATCTCACATTGCTCGAGTTCTATAGACGTTACATACACGCTGATGATTTTCCATTTTGAGGATGTATGGACTGAAATATGTGTGTGTTCAGAAACACTTACTGTTGCGAGCAGAAATTGTCAAAACTTACCATCGCAAAGAGTCGATTGCGCTCTAGGCTAACTGATGCAAACCTGTAAAACCAGCTACGAGTAGCAACAGTGTCAACTCACGCTGTCCTGATAAGGAAATCAAGTTGTCAATTATTTTTCCATCGAAAATCGATGTCAGGCCGTCTCTCGGATGGCCGTAAAGGCCCCGGTAAACGATGCAGTATACGAAGCATGGCCTCGGTAAACGACGCATGACCTAGCTATACGACGCATTATACGAAGCAGTACCCCTTCTGAGCCGACGGTGTAGGAAATCGTAATAACTCTACGGAGATGGCCCACCGTGTTACACTATGTCCCGGCGTTGGACTACAACCGTCCGATATGTGCTTCGGTTCGTGTCAACATCAATCTTTCTACTATTTGTACCATACCCTTTGGGTAAGAGGTATCCTCACCAGGATTTGAACCCACTCACTCCAGGTATATTTTCGAGAAATGATGGAGAGTCGCTTTTCGAAAAATTTAGGCCCCGGTAAACGACGCGGTAAACGGCTGGGAAAACGACTCGGGAAAACGCATGAGCTTAGGTATACGATTGAGGGAGAGTAGCCATTTGAATTTTCAGATTGCAACACAGCCAAGTTGTCTGAAGGAGGGGTCCTCCTGCGGAAAACAAAGGCGAGAGGGCTCATCCCCTCTTCCTTGGAAGAAGCCAGAGACATGTGGCTTATCGTCACCCTCATGCCTTCCCGCTTCTCAGCAGCATATTTGTGGTTGGCCATCACTGTGAAATTCTGTGATATGGGATATACTCAAAAAAGAAGAAAGATAAAAAAGGACGAGTGGAGTTTCTCCAACGATAGTAGGTGGAGCAGCTCGGCCAGGTAGTCGCCTCTCTGGGCGGAGCAGCCCGACCAGGTAGTCTCTCTCTGGGTATCTTTGACAACGGCCGACTAAGCCGAGAGATTGTAGAGATTGGGGGCACCAATCGATCAGGGCTAGACCCAGGTGAGGTTATAGGCATGTGATAAAGAGTCGCTGGAACTCCTGTTTCATTTGCTTGGCCTCTCTTACTGATTTTCTTTGTGCCTCATTTACACTGAGAGCAATCCAGCTAGCTCTCGCAAACACCTCCTCCTCCTATCCACTTCACTACACTAAACATGCACACCACACTTCATTCCTCCACACCAAAATTAAAAAAACACAAAATTATGAATTTTAGCCCAGCCTCGGAGTCCCCAGGGGGGGGGACCATAAATGCCCCCTCACCCGACCGACCATCCCCTGACGACCCCACACAATTACCTGGACCTCGGCCTGTTACTCTTTCTATTAATTTCTGCAACATTCGCGGATTTTTCCTCTAACTTTCACTCTGTTGAGCACCATCTCTCCTCCTACAAACCTGATCTTCTCTTCCTCACCGAAACCCAGGTGTCTGTAGCAACATCCAGCAACCCCTTCTCTGTATCCTCCTACTTTCTCTATCCTAGTTTCAAAGCCAAAGGCGGATGTTGTGCATATGTGCACAACAAACTCACTTGCTCTCGTGTTCCCGATTTCGACTCCTCTGAATTCTCAACTTTATGGCTCAAACTTTCCTGTCATTCTCTTACTAAATATTTCTGTGCTGTCTATCTTTCCCCTAACTCTACCAACTTTCCTAAATTCTTTGACTATCTAAACTCTACAGTGGAACACATTCTATCCATTTCTCCTTTCTCAGAAATCTCCATCTTAGGAGATTTCAACGTTCACCACCGCCAATGGCTCTCCTCTCACACTACTGATCCACCTAGTGAACAAGCCTACGTCTTTTCTATCCTAAATGACCTAGAGCAGTTAGTTCAGCAACCCACCCGTATCCCGGATCGCATCGGAGATCGGCCCAACATTCTTGACCTGTTTCTAACTTCTAACCCTTCTTCTTATACTGTCGATCTTTTCTCTCCTTTGGGCTCCTCCGACCATAAACTTATCTCTGTCACCTGTCCTATCTCTCCAGTACAGCCACCCGATCCTCCTAGCCGGCGGCGCTTGTGGCACTTTGGCGCTGCCGACTGGGAGGCTCTTCGGCAGTACTTCTTTGATTTCCCATGGAATGATTTCTGCTTCCATGGCCGAGGACCCTCGGAGAGTGCTGAACGCATTACCGAGGTAATCCTATCGGGCATGGAAGCATACATTCCATTCTCTTTCTCTCAGACTAATGCTAAAAAATCTTGGTTTACTCACGCCTGTTCTACTGCTGTCCGCAATAAGGAGGAAGCATTCAAACGGTACCGACGCCTTAAAACTCCAGACTCTCATTCTTCATATGTTTCTGCCCGGAATCAAGCCAAATCTGTTCTTCGACTTGCCAAACACTCTTTCATCAATAATAAATGCACTGAACTCTCCAACTCTAGCTCTTCCCAAGCTTTCTGGCATCTAGCCAAAAACCTCTCCAACAATTTCTCTTCCTCGTCTTTCCCTCCCCTTTCCCACTCTGATGGCACAACCATCACTTCTTCCTCTGACAAAGCTAAACTCTTCGCTCAAACTTTTGCTAGAAACTCCACCTTGGATGATTCCGGTGCTATTCCTCCCTCTCCGCCCTCCTCTCTCTTACTTATGCCTAATATCCTAATCTCTTCTAAAGATGTACTTTCTACCCTCTCTGGGCTTAACAATAATAAGGCGTACGGTCCGGACGGTGTTCCTCCTGTTGTTCTCAAAAACTGTGCTTCCGTGCTGACTCCCTGCCTAGGCAAACTCTTTCGTCTCTGTCTATCCTCTAACGTCTTCCCTTCATGCTGGAAGTTTGCTCACATTCAACCTGTCCCAAAGAAGGGTGACCGCTCTCAACCCTCCAACTATCGTCCAATTGCTCTTATCTCTTGTCTTTCTAAAGTTTTTGAAACTATTCTTGCTTCCAAATTTCTTAAGCATTTCTCTTCTCATAATCTGTTCTCAGATCGCCAGTATGGTTTCCTTAAGGGTCGCTCTACTGGTGATCTTCTTTCATATCTTACTAACTCTTGGTCATCCTCCTTTCGGGACTTCGGTGAGACTTTTTCTATTGCACTAGACATATCGAAAGCCTTCGATAGAGTCTGGCATAAATCTTTAATTTCTAAACTACCCTCCTTCGGTTTCTATCCCTCCATCTGTGCCTTTGTCTCTAATTTCCTTTCCGGCCGTTCCATAGCTGCGGTTGTGGACGGCCATTGTTCACTTCCTCACCCTATAAACTCTGGTGTTCCTCAGGGCTCTGTCCTATCTCCTATTCTCTTTCTAATTTTTATAAATGATCTCTTTAACTGTACCTTAATTCCCATCCATTCATACGCAGACGACTCAACCTTACACTACTCCATTAGTTTTTCAGAACGCCCCAGCCAGCAATCCCTCAACGACAAACGTAATGAAGCCATAGAACTCTTAAATTCTGATCTAAATACTATTTCCAATTGGGGCAGAGAAAACCTTGTTAACTTTAATGCTTCCAAAACCCAATTTCTCCATCTATCTACCCGTCAGGATCTCCCAGCGGACTATCCCTTATTCTTCAACAATACAAGAATCAACCCTTCATCTTCTCTCAATATTCTTGGTGTCTCTTTTTCTTCTGCTCTCATTTGGAAGGACCATATTACCAGTCTTGCTAAGGCAGCCTCCCAGAAGCTTGGTGTGCTCAACCGCCTTAGGGGGTTCTTTTCCCCTGCACAGCTTCTTGCTCTGTACAGGGGCATAGTGCGCCCTTGTATTGAGTATTGTTCACATGTGTGGGGAGGTTCCTCTCACACCGCTCTCCTAGACAAAGTTGAAAGGAAGGCCTTTCGTATCATTAACTCCCGTCCACTCACCAACTCTCTGCAATCTCTCTCTCTCCGCCGTAATGTTGCATCTCTCTCGCTATTCTATCGCTACTATAATAATCAGTGTTCCTCAGAGCTATCCCAGTGCATACCACCTCCTTTACGTAGGGCACGTGGTACCCGTCTTGCAACTCAATCCCACCCCTACTCTGTGCAACTCTCCAACCCAAGAGTGAAACGTTACTCTCAAACTTTCTTCTACTCAACATCTGAGCTCTGGAACTCTCTCCCAGAATCAGTCTTTCCCTCTTCCTATGACTTAAATTACTTCAAACTCCGTGTGTCCAGGCATTTTGGCTCGAACGTCCCTTGATTTTGGCCCTGTCACTCTTTCAACTATGGGTGAGGCACTCGCTATAGGCAGTTATGCCTTTTGCCTCCCTCAATCACATAGAAAAAAGAAAAAACCAAAAAAAAATAGCACCTCTCCATCCCTTCCCATCAGATCCTCCACTTTCTTAACTTTAGGGTCAAGCGAAGTGACCTAAATTTAATGGGAGTAACTGGTACTGTGGTGCTTCGTACTTATAATTCGTCGTATAGCTAGGTCATGCTTCGTATAATGTAGACGGAAAATAAAATGGAATTGATCATGTTTTTCTTTTATTTGTCCTTCCTTAGTATTTACAATTTCTTCTCTCGGTGAAAGATGTCGTGGACAAATAATTGACAATTCGATTTCTTTAAATTTTTCTCCCACATACATTTAGACCCTCCCGAAGAAAAAAGGTTCACCGCCAACTCAAGTCGTATAGCAGAATTTATTTTTGGTGAGCCGTCTGACCGAGGTGGTCGTAGCTCTCGGATCGAAATATTTTCGATCGATCCCAATTCCACCAACTCACGTTGGACAGCAGAAGATCGCCTACAGATTTGTGTGTGAAAATCACGACAGGGTGAGCAGCCCGGCCAGGTAGTCACTAGGTCATGCTTCGTTTAATCATGCGTCGTCTACTGTCCTAGGTCATGCTTCGTATAATGTGTCGCACCCCCAGTCAGACGCCTCACCAAAAATAATCCCACAAATATCTCTCTGGGTGGGAGCAGCCCGACCAGGTAGTCTCTCCTAAATTTTGTCTCTCCTAAATTTTTGTGGGTGAGTCGCCGCATCTCTCCCTACTGTCGGTGGAGCAGCCCGGACAGGTAGTCGCCACTCTGAGCGGAGCAGCCCGACCAGGTAGTCTCTCTCTGGGTATCTTTGACAACGGCCGACTAAGCACCTCTCCATCCCTTCCCATCAGATCTTCCTGTGTTGGCACAGGTGCACCAACACAGGCAACATGGTGCAGCCAGCACACAGAATACGGCTGTGCTCCGACGAGGTACACCCTCTCCCTCTCGCTGTCACGTTTCGTATAATGTGTCGCATAGCTACAGTAGGTCATGCTTCGTTTAATCATGAGTCGTCGACTGTCCTAGGTCATGCTTCGCATAATGTGTCGCACCCGCAGTCAGACGCCTCACCCAAAATATTCCCACCAAAATCTCTCTGGGTGGGAGCAGCCTGACCAGGTAGTCTTCTCTTCTAAATTTTGTCTCTCCTAATTTTTGTGGGTGAGTCGCCGCCTCTCTCTCTACTGTCGGTGGAGCAGCCCGGCCAGGTAGTCGCCGCTCTGGGCGGAGCGACCAGGTAGTCTCTCCTAAATGTTGTCTCTCCTAAATTTTGGGGGGTGAGTCGCTGCCTCTCTCCCTACTGTCGGTGGAGCAGCCCGGCCAGGTAGTCACCTCTCTGGGTATCTTGGACAACGGCCGACTAAGCACCTCTCCATCCCTTCCCATCATATCTTCCTGTGTTGGCACAGGTGCACCAACACAGGCAACACGGTGCAGCCAGCACACAGAATACGGCTGTGCTCCGACGAGGTACACCCTCTCCCTCTCGCTGTCACGTTTCGTATAATGTGTCGCATAGCTACAGTAGGTAATGCAACGTTTAATTATGCGTCGTCGACTGTCCTAGGTCATGCTTCGTATAATGTGTCGCACCCGCAGTCAGACGCCTCACCCAAAATAGTCCCACCAAAATCTCTCTGGGTGGGAGCAGCCCGACCAGGTAGTCTCTCTCCTAACTTTTGTCTTTCCTAAATTTTGTCTCTCCTAAATTTTTGTGGGTGAGTCGCCGCCTCTCTCTCTACTGTCGGTGGAGCAGCCCGGCCAGGTAGTCGCCTCTCTGGGTATCTTGGACAACGGCTGACTAAGCACCTCTCCATCCCTTCCCATCAGATCTTCCTGTGTTGGCACAGGTGCACCAACACAGGCAACACGGTGCAGCCAGCACACAGAATACGGCTGTGCTCCGACGAGGTACACCCTCTCCCTCTCGCTGTCACGTTTCGTATAATGTGTCGCATAGCTACAGTAGGTCATGCTTCATTTAATTATGCGTCGTCGACTGTCCTAGGTCATGCTCCGTATAATGTGTCGCACCCACAGTCAGACGCCTCACCCAAAATAGTCCCACCAAAATCTCTCTGGGTGGGAGCAGCCCGACCAGGTAGTCTCTCTCCTAAATTTTGTCTCTCCTAAATTTTTGTGGGTGAGTCGCCGCCTCTCTCTCTACTGTCGGTGGAGCAGCCCGGCCAGGTAGTCGCCTCTCTGGGCGGAGCGACCAGGTAGTCTCTCCTAAATTTTGTCTCTCCTGAATTTTGGGGGGGGGTGTCGCCGCCTCTCTCCCTACTGTCGGTGGAGCAGCCCGGCCAGGTAGTCGCCTCTCTTGGTATCTTGGACAACGGCCGACTAAGCACCTCTCCATCCCTTCCCATCAGATCTTCCTGTGTTGGCACAGGTGCACCAACACAGGCAACACGGTGCAGCCAGCACACAGAATACGGCTGTGCTCCGACGAGGTACACCCTCTCCCTCTCGCTGTCACGTTTCGTATAATGTGTCGCATAACTACAGTAGGTCATGCTTCGTTTAATCATGCGTCGTCGACTGTCCTAGGTCATGCTTCGTATAATGTGTCGCACCCGCAGTCAGACGCCTCACCCAAAATAGTCCCACCAAAATCTCTCTGGGTGGGACCAGCTCGACCAGGTAGTCTCTCTCCTAAATTTTGTCTCTCCTAAATTTTTGTGGGTGAGTCGCCGCCTCTCTCTCTACTGTCGGTGGAGCAGCCCGGCCAGGTAGTCGCCTCTCTGGGCGGAGCGACCAGGTAGTCTCCTAAATGTTGTCTCTCCTAAATTTTTGGGGGTGAGTCGCCGCCTCTCTCCCTACTGTCGGTGGAGCAGCCCGGCCAGGTAGTCGCCTCTCTGGGTATCTTGGACAACGGACGAGGCGACTAAGCACCTCTCCATCCCTTCCCATCAGTACCAGTTACTCCCATTAAATTTAGGTAACTTGATTCTAAAGTTAAGAAAGTGGAGGATATAGGTGACTACATTGCAAACAGCCAATATATAACCCCCAAAAAGGATACAATAACATATAAATTCTAATCAGATTTATTTGCACAAACACATATGAAGCACCACAATACCGGTTACTCCCATTCATTTTAGGTCACTTGATCCTAAAGATAAGAAAGTGGAGGATATAGGTGACTACATAGCATACAACCATTATATAATCCCCAAAAAGGATATAATAAAATATAAATTATAAACTGTTTTATAATTTTGTACATCTCTCCTAAATTTTGTCTCTCCTAAATTTTTGTGGGTGAGTCGCCGCCTCTCTCTCTACTGTCGGTGGAGCAGCCCGGCCAGGTAGTCGCCTCTCTGGGCGGAGCGGCCAGGTAGTCTCTCCTAAATTTTGTCTCTCCTAAATTTTTGTGGGTGATTCGCCGCATCTCTCCCTACTGTCGGTGGAGCAGCCTGACCAGGTAGTCGCCTCTCTGGGTATCTTGGACAACGGCCGACTAAGCACCTCTCCATCCCTTCCCATCAGATCTTCCGGTGTTGGCACAGGTGCACCAACACAGGCAACACGGTGCAGCCAGCATACAGAATACGGCTGTGCTCCGACGAGGTACACCCTCTCCCTCTCGCTGTCACGTTTCGTATAATGTGTCGCATGGCTACAGTAGGTCATGCTTCGTTTAATCATGCGTCGTCAACTGTCCTAGGTCATGCTTCGTATAATGTGTCGCACCCGCAGTCAGACGCCTCACCCAAAATAGTCCCACCAAAATCTCTCTGGGTGGGAGCAGCCCGACCAGGTAGTCTCTCTCTTAAATTGTTGTGGGTGAGTCGCCGCCTCTCTCTCTACTGTCGGTGGAGCAGCCCGGCCAGGTAGTCGCCTCTCTGGGCGGAGCGACCAGGTAGTCTCTCCTAAATTTTGTCTCTCCTAAATATTAGGGGGTGAGTCGCCGCCTCTCTCCCTACTGTCGGTGGAGCAGCCCGGCCAGGTAGTCGCCTCTCTGGGTATCTTGGACAACGGCCGAGCCGACTAAGCACCTCTCCATCCCTTCCCATCAGTACCAGTTACTCCCATTAAATTTAGGTCTCTTGATTCTAAAGTTAAGAAAGTGGAGGATATAGGTGACTACATAGCAAACAGCCAATATATAACCCCCAAAAAGGATACAATAAAATATAAATTCTAATCAGTTTTATTTGCACAAACACATACGAAGCACCACAATACCGGTTACTCCCATTAATTTTAGGTCACTTGATCCTAAAGATAAGAAAGTGGAGGATATAGGTGACTACATAGCATACAACCATTATATAACCCCCAAAAAGTATATAATAAAATATAAATTATGAAGTTTTTATATTTTTCTACAGCTCTCCTAAATTTTGTCTATCCTAAATTTTTGTGGGTGATTCGCCGCATCTCTCCCTACTGTCGGTGGAGCAGCCCGACCAGGTAGTCGCGTCTCTGGGTATCTTGGACAACGGCCGACTAAGCACCTCTCCATCCCTTCCCATCAGATCTTCCTGTGTTGGCACAGGTGCACCAACACAGGCAACATGGTGCAGCCAGCACACAGAATACGGCTGGGCTCCGACGAGGAACACCCTCTCCCTCTCGCTGTCACGTTTCGTATAATGTGTCGCATAGCTAGGTCATGCTTCGTTTAATCATGCGTCGTCGACTGTCCTAGGTCATGCTTCTTATAATGTGTCGCACCCGCAGTCAGACGCCTCACCAAAAAGAGTCCCACCAAAATCTCTCTGGGTGGGAGCAGCCCGACCAGGTAGTCTCTCTCCTAAATTTTGTCTCTCCTAAATTTTTGTGGGTGAGTCGCCGCCTCTCTCTCTACTGTCGGTGGAGCAGCCCGGCCATTGTCTCTCCTGAATTTTGGGGGGGGGTGTCGCCGCCTCTCTCCCTACTGTCGGTGGAGCAGCCCGGCCAGGTAGTCGCCTCTCTGGGTATCTTGGACAACGGCCGACTAAGCACCTCTCCATCCCTTCCCATCAGATCTTCCTGTGTTGGCACAGGTGCACCAACACAGGCAACACGGTGCAGCCAGCACACAGAATACGGCTGTGCTCCGACGAGGTACACCCTCTCCCTCTCGCTGTCACGTTTCGTATAAAGTGTCGCATAACTACAGTAGGTCATGCTTCGTTTAATCATGCGTCGTCGACTGTCCTAGGTCATGCTTCGTATAATGTGTCGCACCCGCAGTCAGACGCCTCACCCAAAATAGTCCCACCAAAATCTCTCTGGGTGGGACCAGCTCGACCAGGTAGTCTCTCTCCTAAATTTTGTCTCTCCTAAATTTTTGTGGGTGAGTCGCCGCCTCTCTCTCTACTGTCGGTGGAGCAGCCCGGCCAGGTAGTCGCCTCTCTGGGCGGAGCGACCAGGTAGTATCTCCTAAATTTTGTCTCTCCTAAATTTTTGGGGGTGAGTCGCCGTCTCTCTCCCTACTGTCGGTGGAGCAGCCCGGCCAGGTAGTCGCCTCTCTGGGTATCTTGGACAACGGACGAGGCGACTAAGCACCTCTCCATCCCTTCCCATCAGTACCAGTTACTCCCATTAAATTTAGGTTACTTGATTCTAAAGCTAAGAAAGTGGAGGATATAGGTGACTACATTGCAAACAGCCAATATATAACCCCCAAAAAGGATACAATAACAAATAAATTCTAATCAGATTTATTTGCACAAACACATATGAAGCACCACAATACCGGTTACTCCCATTCATTTTAGGTCACTTGATCCTAAAGATAAGAAAGTGGAGGATATAGGTGACTACATAGCATACAACCATTATATAATCCCCAAAAAGGATATAATAAAATATAAATTATAAACTGTTTTATAATTTTGTACATCTCTCCTAAATTTTGTCTCTCCTAAATTTTTGAGGGTGAGTCGCCGCCTCTCTCTCTACTGTCGGTGGAGCAGCCCGGCCAGGTAGTCGCCTCTCTGGGCGGAGCGGCCAGGTAGTCTCTCCTAAATTTTGTCTCTCCTAAATTTTTGTGGGTGATTCGCCGCATCTCTCCCTACTGTCGGTGGAGCAGCCTGACCAGGTAGTCGCCTCTCTGGGTATCTTGGACAACGGCCGACTAAGCACCTCTCCATCCCTTCCCATCAGATCTTCCGGTGTTGGCACAGGTGCACCAACACAGGCAACACGGTGCAGCCAGCACACAGAATACGGCTGTGCTCCGACGAGGTACACCCTCTCCCTCTCGCTGTCACGTTTCGTATAATGTGTCGCATGGCTACAGTAGGTCATGCTTCGTTTAATCATGCGTCGTCAACTGTCCTAGGTCATGCTTCGTATAATGTGTCGCACCCGCAGTCAGACGCCTCACCCAAAATAGTCCCACCAAAATCTCTCTGGGTGGGAGCAGCCCGACCAGGTAGTCTCTCTCTTAAATTGTTGTGGGTGAGTCGCCGCCTCTCTCTCTACTGTCGGTGGAGCAGCCCGGCCAGGTAGTCGCCTCTCTGGGCGGAGCGACCAGGTAGTCTCTCCTAAATTTTGTCTCTCCTAAATATTAGGGGGTGAGTCGCCGCCTCTCTCCCTACTGTCGGTGGAGCAGCCCGGCCAGGTAGTCGCCTCTCTGGGTATCTTGGACAACGGCTGAGCCGACTAAGCACCTCTCCATCCCTTCCCATCAGTACCAGTTACTCCCATTAAATTTAGGTCTCTTGATTCTAAAGTTTAGAAAGTGGAGGATATAGGTGACTACATAGCAAACAGCCAATATATAACCCCCAAAAAGGATACAATAAAATATAAATTCTAATCAGTTTTATTTGCACAAACACATACGAAGCACCACAATACCGGTTACTCCCATTAATTTTAGGTCACTTGATCCTAAAGATAAGAAAGTGGAGGATATAGGTGACTACATAGCATACAACCATTATATAACCCCCAAAAAGGATATAATAAAATATAAATTATGAAGTTTTTATATTTTTCTACAGCTCTCCTAAATTTTGTCTATCCTAAATTTTTGTGGGTGATTCGCCGCATCTCTCCCTACTGTCGGTGGAGCAGCCCGACCAGGTAGTCGCGTCTCTGGGTATCTTGGACAACGGCCGACTAAGCACCTCTCCATCCCTTCCCATCAGATATTCCTGTGTTGGCACAGGTGCACCAACACAGGCAACATGGTGCAGCCAGCACACAGAATACGGCTGGGCTCCGACGAGGAACACCCTCTCCCTCTCGCTGTCACGTTTCGAATAATGTGTCGCATAGCTAGGTCATGCTTCGTTTAATCATGCGTCGTCGACTGTCCTAGGTCATGCTTCTTATAATGTGTCGCACCCGCAGTCAGACGCCTCACCAAAAAGAGTCCCACCAAAATCTCTCTGGGTGGGAGCAGCCCGACCAGGTAGTCTCTCTCCTAAATTTTGTCTCTCCTAAATTTTTGTGGGTGAGTCGCCGCCTCTCTCTCTACTGTCGGTGGAGCAGCCCGGCCAGGTAGTCGCCTCTCTGGGTATCTTGGACAACGGCCGAGCCGACTAAGCACCTCTCCATCCCTTCCCATCAGTACCAGTTACTCCCATTAAATTTAGGTCACTTGATTCTAAAGTTAAGAAAGTGGAGGATATAGGTGACTACATAGCAAACAGCCAATATATAACCCCCAAAAAGGATACAATAAAATATAAATTCTAATCAGTTTTATTTGCACAAACACATAGGAAGCACCACAATACCGGTTACTCCCATTAATTTTAGGTCAATTAATCCTAAAGATAAGAAAGTGGAGGATATAGGTGACTACATAGCATACAACCATTATATAATCCCAAAAAAGGATATAATAAAATATAAATTATAAACAGTTTTTATAATTTTGTACATCTCTCCAAAAAAAATTCTCTCCTAAATTTTTGTGGGTGAGTCGCCGCCTCTCTCTCTACTGTCGGTGGAGCAGCCCGGCCAGGTAGTCGCCTCTCTCGGCGGAGCGACAAGGTAGTCTCTCCTAAATTTTGTCTCTCCTAAATTTTTGTGGGTGATTCGCAGCATCTCTCCCTACTGTCGGTGGAGCAGCCCGACCAGGTAGTCGCCTCTCTGGGTATCTTGGACAACGGCCGACTAAGCACCTCTCCATCCCTTCCCATCAGATCTTCCTGTGTTGGCACAGGTGCACCAACACAGGCAACATGGTGCAGCCAGCACGCAGAACACGGCTGTGCTCCAGCGAGGAACACCCTCTCCCTCTCGCTGTCACGTTTCGGATAATGTGTCGCATAGCTAGGTCATGCTTCGTTTAATCATGCGTCGTCGACTGTCCTAGGTCATGCTTCTTATAATGTGTCGCACCCGCAGTCAGACGCCTCACCAAAAAGAGTCCCACCAAAATCTCTCTGGGTGGGAGCAGCCCGACCAGGTCGTCTCTCTCCTAAATTTTGTCTCTCCTAAATTTTTGTGGGTGAGT
The DNA here is from genome assembly GCA_032716605.1 of Paralithodes platypus. NCBI lineage: Eukaryota > Metazoa > Arthropoda > Malacostraca > Decapoda > Lithodidae > Paralithodes > Paralithodes platypus. Next base: position 38,170,732 of record CM064483.1, on the reverse strand, counting down.
CGCCGCCTCTCTCTCTCTTCTGTCGGTGGAGCAGCCCGGCCAGGTAGTCGCCTCTCTGGGCGGAGCGACCAGGTAGTCTCTCCTAAATTTTGTCTCTCCTAAATTTTGGGGGGTGAGTCGCCGCCTCTCTCCCTACTGTCGGTGGAGTAGCCCGGCCAGGTAGTCGCCTCTCTGAGTATCTTGGACAACGGCCGACTAAGCACCTCTCCATCCCTTCCCATCAGATCTTCCTGTGTTGGCACCGGTGCACCAACATAGGCAACACGGTGCAGCCAGCACACAGAATACGGCTGTGCTCCGACGAGGTACACCCTCTCCCTCTCGCTGTCACATTTCGTATAATGTGTCGCATAGCTACAGTAGGTCATGCTTCGTTTAATCATGCGTCGTCGACTGTCCTAGGTCATGCTTCGTATAATGTGTCGCACCCGCAGTCAGACGCCTCACCCAAAATAGTCCCACCAAAATCTCTCTGGTTGGGAGAAGCCCGACCAGGTAGTCTCTCTCCTAAATTTTGTCTCTCCTAAATTTTTGTGGGTGAGTCGCCGCCTCTCTCTCTACTGTCGGTGGAGCAGCCCGGCCAGGTAGTCGCCTCTCTGGGCGGAGCGACCAGGTAGTCTCTCCTAAATTTTGTCTCTCCTATATTTTTGGGGGTGAGTCTCCGCCTCTCTCCCTACTGTCGGTGGAGCAGCCCGGCCAGGTAGTCGCCTCTCTGGGTATCTTGGACAACGGCCGAGCCGACTAAGCACCTCTCCATCCCTTCTCATCAGTACCAGTTACTCCCATTAAATTTAGGTCACTTGATTCTAAAGTTAAGAAAGTGGAGGATATAGGTGACTACATAGCAAACAGCCAATATATAACCCCCAAAAAGGATACAATAAAATATAAATTCTAATCAGTTTTATTTGCACAAACACATACGAAGCACGACAATACCGGTTACTCCCATACATTTTAGATCACTTGATCCTAAAGATAAGAAAGTGGAGGATGTAGGTGACTACATAGCATACAACCATTATATAACCCCCAAAAAGGATATAATAAAATATAAATTATAAAAAGTGTTTTATAATTTTGTTCATCTCTCCTAAATTTTGTCTCTCCTAAATTTTTGTGGGTGAGTCGCCGCCTCTCTCTCTCTACTCTCGGTGGAGCAGCCCGGCCAGGTAGTCGCCTCTCTGGGCGGAGCGACCAGGTAGTCTAAGTCACTAATAAAATAAAGTCGTGCCCGTTTCCATCTAAATCTGACAGAAGCGTCACCGTGCCAGTTTCCGAAAATGTGACAAGGATTTTCAGTGACGGATGTAAGAGGTATATGCCGATCCGGTGGGACCACCAAAATGGGGATCACATCAGAGGGTGAAGAGGATGAATGGATTGAAGGCACATGAGCGATGACCACAGTAGACACTGACGACAATAGTATCAAGGGCACATGAACGAAGAACTCTACGCCACTTCTGGAATTGGGTGTCTACAACCAAACAGATACAACGAAAGGATGTAGTGAAGGACATCTTCTTAAGGTGTCGCTTGAAGGAAGAACGCCGACCAGATACATGAAGCAGAAGCAACAGGATGCTCTCACGTTCATAGGACGGTATGGGAGCCCTGACCTTTTTGTGACATTCACAATGAACCCGGACTGGCCTGAGTTGGTCCCCATTGTGGAGGAGGCGGGTTTAGGGTGTAGCTCATCGGACAGGCCCGATGTAGTCAGTCGCGTTTTTCGGTTGAAAGTTAACGCTCTAATGGACGACTTGACGAAGGCTTGCATTTTTGGCCGTACGAAGGCGTATCTGTACAGTGTTGAGTGGCAAAAGAGAGGTCTACCTCACGTCCACATTCTCCTTTGGTTAGAGACGAAAATGAAGAAGACTGAAATCGATCAGTACATCTCAGCTGAAATACCTGATCCAGAGACCCAGCCAAGACTCTACAATATCATTACAACGAACATGATACACAACCCCTGTGTCGGGTACAGCGAGTCCAGTCCCTGTATCCGGAACGGTCGTTGCGCCAAGAATTTTCCAAAGCAATATAAGGACGAGACCTTCGTTGGGAACAACGGTTACCCTTTATACCGTAGACGCGCCGCGGGCGAGGCAGGTGGTAGGTTCTTCAGCAAAAAGGCTCCCAAGGGAAAGAAAGAGATGGTGCGAGTTGACAATGCATGGGTGGTCCCACATAACCCCTATCTCTGCCTGAAATACAATGCTCACATCAACGTTGCATGTTGCAATTCCATCAAGTGTATTGCATATGTGACCAAGTACGTCAACAAGGGGTCTGACAGGATCATGTACACGAAGGACAAACACAATGGTGTACCCGTGAACGAGATCAAAAACTACCGAGAAGCCCGGTATATCAATACCAACGAAGCCACGTGGCGGATGTTCAACTTTCCTATACACAAGCATTATCCACCGGTCACGTACCTTAACATCCACCTTGAGGGCGAACAGAGCATCTTTTTCTCTGGGAGGGATACAGATAATAAAGTAAAAGAGAAAATGAGTAAGGTTGCGACACTAATGGCATTTTTTAACCCTTAATTAGCGGCGAGCAACATAAGTCGAGTTAAAAAAAGCTGGACTATGTGGCGGCGCTCGACATAGGTCGAGTGGCAATTTCAGCACGTAATGTGGCTGAGAGAGAGAGACAAGTGGTGGCAGGAGACTAGCGAGCGTATGACTGCTCCAGACCACCGCGGCGAACCTACTGACACAAATCTCAGCTCCCTCCTCCCTCTCTCACTCGCTACATACTCAATTATGTACCGAAAGTACCGAATTACCTGCTTTTTGCACTCGCGTTGCACGGTTATTGCAAGAAAACTATCCATCATACAAGGATCGTTATGGTGTCATTCGAAAGCTCTGTTTATGCCCTTTCAGGGATAGGTACTTGTTTTACGTTCTGGGTCTTATTTAGGCATGAAAATGATCACGTAAACAGCCCTATTTTGGCTAAAAACACCCCGCTGTGCGGTACATATAATAAACCGCATAGGCCGCTCGTAAGGTGTTAAGCTCTGTGAGAGCGATGAGTTTGCACGAGGTCTCCTTTACACCGACGTGCCCATCCACTACACCTTTTGTAACAAGAACGGAGTGTGGTCACCGAGGAGTAATAGTTCCATCGCCATAGGTCGCATGCAGACCACCAGCACTAAAAACCCTGAACTCTTCTACCTGAGACTGCTACTATCGCACGTAAAGGGACCAACGTCATTTGCCGCTCTGAAGTATTTTGACGGGGAGACATACGAAACGTACAGGGAGACCGTCAAGGCTATGGGTCTGATGAAGGACAAGGACCATTGGGAGAACACCCTAATGGAAATCATCAATCACACGAACAACAGGAAGGATCTCAGAATAACATACGCTACCATGTTGGTCTTTTGCGACCTGGAAGACCAATCGGATGTGTGGGTTGATATTCGCGACTACTTTGCTAGCGACTTCCTACAGGACAGTGGCTTGAAGGAATACAACGACGAGATATACAAGGATGCATTGGATGACATCCAAGAGCACGTGTACAACTTTGGTGGTATTGACATTACAGCCTATGGGTTGCCACCTTCGAGAGGGAACACCAAGAGCTTCAATCTCCTAAGGCGAGAACGGAGCTACAACACTTCCCAACTGTTGGAAAGTACTCGCTCCCACCTACCTTTGCTGAACAAGGAACAGCGCCAAGTCTTTGACGCCGTTATTGGCATTATAGGGTCGAAGAAGGAACCGCACACAGCGGCGTGTCCCGTAATAAGACACGGGTTCTTCATCGACGCTCCCGGTGGTACAGGAAAGACCTTTCTGCTCAACTTGCTTCTGGATGCCGTTCGGGCCCAAGGTGGTATTGCCCTGGCTGTGGCGTCATCTGGCATTGCTGCCACCATCTTACATGGAGGCCGAACAGCCCATAACACCTTCAAGATCCCGCTCATGGTATCACATGAGTTCAGGTCCTGCTCAATCAAGAAGAATAGCCAATTGTCTAGACTGTTAGAGTTATGTTCCCTGATAGTCTGGGACGAGGTGGTGATGGCCAACAAAAATATGCTGCTGGCCGTTGACGTCACCCTTCGGGATCTCCTGGACAGTGACAGGTTTATGGGAGGGGTCCCCTTTGTGTGCGCTGGGGATTTCAGGCAGATTCTTCCAGTTGTGAGGGGTGGAGGGTACAACCAGGAAATTGCAGCTACCATCAAGACGACTTACTTCTGGCCCCAGTTACGGAAATATGCACTGTCCGAGAACATCCGCCTTAGGGGGCCCGTATCCGACACGAAAAACATGACCTTTGCCAGCCAGCTATTAGAGATAGGTCAGAGTAACTCTTCACTCTTCGTTATCCCTCCCAACTTTGGGGTTCTCTACCATAACGAAAAAGAGTTCATCGAGAGTGTTTACCCCGATATCGCCGATCACATTGGGGATCATCGCTATTTTTCCGGTCGTACCATCGTATCGCCTCTCAACGTGGATGTTTCTGACGTCAACGTTACGATCTTAGACATGTTGCCCATGGACGAGAAGATGTATCTGAGTGAAGACAAACTTGATTCGGAAGACAATATGGAGTATCAGGTTTCCACACTCAACGAACTGAACCCTTCTTCGTTACCCGAACACCAGCTCAAACTGAAAGTGGGTGCTGTGGTGATGATAATAAGGAATCTTGCTCCACCCAGACTCTATAACATCACCCGAATTATCGTCGATAACCTGAAGAAGACCATCATTGTGGGTAGGACTCTGGGTGGCACATACGACGGGGAGCAAGTATGCATTCCCCTGATAAAGTCGGTGGCCAATGACTCCCCGGTGGCGTTTTCCCGGTTCCAATTCCCAGTAAGGTTAAGTTTTGCAATAACTATAAATAAAGCACAGGGTCAAACTATCCAACATTGCGGTCTGTATCTGTATCACACCCGTGTGTTCTCTCATGGGCAGCTGTACGTTGCCTGCTCTCGCGTTACAAGTTGGGATGCACTGAGTATTTTCACCCAGGAGAAGGAAAAGGGTTCATGTGCGTTAGACAACGTCGTGTACCCTGAAGTGTTTTGGGAGCAAGAGTCTTTAGCGGAGGAGTTTACGAGGTTAGTAGACACCAATATCATCATTCAAGAAGAAGACCCTGAGGCCGACCGTGAGCTCCAGCGAAAGTATATAGATTTGGGACAGTGTGACTCTGACGTTGAGGCTCTATTCGCTCCCGAAGAGATGACAGCAGTACTCAAGATATCGGTTGAAGACTTTGATATGGTGGTGGAGAAACTGGACGAGCAACTAGAAGAGACTGAGCAGTTACGAATCAAAATCGATAAGATTTGTGAAGCCAATCGAAGGGAGTAAGAAAAGATAGGAGAAGCCAATGGAAGGGAGCAAGAGAAGAGAGACGAAGCCAATCGAAGGGAGCAAGAGAAGAGAGACGAAGCCAATCGAAGGGAGCAAGAGAAGAGAGACGAAAACATGCTGCAAGAAATTGCAATAATGCTGGGAGCTTCCCCAAGGAAAAAAGCAAAACTGTCAGATTAACTTACTGAATAAAACAATAATGCTGATATCACCCTTGTATTTCCTTTTCTTTACATTTTGAGCAGCGGCGAAGGCGCCCCCCGCCGGAGGCGGCCCGCCGGAGGCCAAGCCTGCCGCAACGCGGCGGAGGGCGAAGCCCGTGCTTGTCTCTCCTAAATTTTGTCTCTCCTAAATTTTTGTGGGTGAGTCGCCGCCTCTCTCTCTACTGTCGGTGGAGCAGCCCGGCCAGGTAGTCGCCTCTCTGGGCAGAGCGACCAGGTAGTCTCTCCTAAATTTTGTCTCTCCTAGATTTTGGGGGGTGAGTCGCCGCCTCTCTCCCTACTGTCGGTGGAGTAGCCCGGCCAGGTAGTCGCCTCTCTGAGTATCTTGGACAACGGCCGACTAAGCACCTCTCCATCCCTTCCCATCCGATCTTCCTGTGTTTGCACAGGTGCACCAACATAGGCAACACGGTGCAGCCAGCACACAGAATACGGCTGTGCTCCGACGAGGTACACCCTCTCCCTCTCGCTGTCACGTTTCGTATAATGTGTCGCATAGTTACAGTAGGTCATGCTTCGTTTAATCATGCGTCATCGACTGTCCTAGGTCATGCTTCGTACAATGTGTCGCACCCGCAGTCAGACGCCTCACCCAAAATAGTCCCACCAAAATCTCTCTGGGTGGGAGCAGCCCGACCAGGTAGTCTCTCTCCTAAATTATGTCTCTCTAAATTTTTGTGGGTGAGTCGCTGCCTCTCTCTCTACTGTCGGTGGAGCAGCCCGGCCAGGTAGTCGCCTCTCTGGGTTGAGCGACCAGGTAGTCTCTCCTAAATTTTGTCTCTCCTAAATTTTTGTGGGTGTTTCGCAGCATCTCTCCATACTGTCGGTGGAGCAACCCGGCCAGGTAGTCGCCTCTCTGGGTATCTTGGACAACGGCCAACTAAGCACCTCTCCATCCCTTCCCATCAGATCTTCCTGTGTTGGCACAGGTGCACCAACACAAGCAACACGGTGCAGCCAGCACACAGAATACAGCTGTGCTCCGACGAGGTACACCCTCTCCCTCTCGCTGTCACGTTTCGTATAATGTGTCGCATAGCTACAGTAGGTCATGCTTCGTTTAATCATGCGTCGTCGACTGTCCTAGGTCATGCTTCGTATAATGTGTCGCACCCGCAGTCAGACGCCTCACCCAAAATAGTCCCACCAAAATCTCTCTGGGTGGGAGCAGCCCGACCAGGTAGTCTCTCTCCTAAATTTTTGTGGGTGAGTCGCCGCCTCTCTCTCTACTGTCGGTGGAGCAGCCCGGCCAGGTAGTCGCCTCTCTGGGCAGAGCGACCAGGTAGTCTCTCCTAAATTTTGTCTCTCCTAAATTTTTGGGGGTGAGTCGCCGCCTCTCTCCCTACTGTCGGTGGAGCAGCCCGGCCAGGTAGTCGCCTCTCTGGGTATCTTGGACAACGGCCGACTAAGCACCTATCCATCCCTTCCCATCAGATCTTCCTGTATTGGCACAGGTGCACCAACACAGGCAACACGGTGCAGCCACCACACAGAATACGGCTGTGCTCCGACGAGGTACACCCTCTCCCTCTGGCTGACACGTTTCGTATAATGTGTCGCATAGCTACAGTAGGTCATGCTTCGTTTTATCATGCGTCGTCGACTGTCCTAGGTCATGCTTCGTATAATGTGTCGCACCCGCAGTCAGACGCCTCACCCAAAATAGTCCCACCAATATCTCTCTGGGTGGGAGCAGCCCGACCAGGTAGTCTCTCTCCTAAATTTTGTCTCTCCTAAACTTTTGTGGGTGAGTCGCCGCCTCTCTCTCTCTACTGTCGGTGGAGCAGCCCGGCCAGGTAGTCGCCTCTCTCGGCGGAGCGACCAGGTAGTCTCTCCTAAATTTTGTCTCTCCTAAATTTTTGGGGGTGAGGCGCCGCCTCTCTCCCTACTGTCAGTGGAGCAGCCCGGCCAGGTAGTCGCCTCTCTGGGTATCTTGGACAAAGGCCGAGCCGACTAAGCACCTCTCCATCCCTTCCCATCAGTACCTCCCATTGTGTAGGTCACTTGATCTAAAGTTAAGAAAGTGGAGGATATAGGTGACTACATAGCAAACAGCCAATATAACCCCCAAAAAGGATACAAAATATAAATTCTAATCAGTTTTATTTGCACAAACACATACGAAGCACCCAATACCGGTTACTCCCATTAATTTTAGGTTACTTGATCCTAAAGATAAGAAAGTGGAGGATATAGGTGACTACATAGCATACATCCATTACCCAAAAAGGATATAATAAAATATAAATTATAAACAGTTTTTATAATTTTGTACATCTCTCCTAAATTTTGTCTCTCCTAAATTTTTGTGGGTGAGTCGCCGCCTCTCTCTCTACTGTCGGTGGAGCAGCCCGGCCAGGTAGTCGCCTCTCTGGGCGGAGCGACCAGGTAGGCTCTCCTAAATTTTGTCTCTCCTAAATTTTTGTGGGTGATTCGCCGCATCTCTCCCTACTGTCGGTGGAGCAGCCCGACCATGTAGTCGCCTCTCTGGGTATCTTGGACAACGGCCGACTAAGCACCTCTCCATCCCTTCCCATCAGATCTTCCTGTGTTGGCACAGGTGCACCAACAAGCAACATGGTGCAGCCAGCACACAGAATACGGCTGTGCTCCGACGAGGAATACCCTCTCCCTCTCGCTGTCACGTTTCGTATAATGTGTCGCATAGCTACAGTAGGTCATGCTTCGTTTAATCATGCGTCGTCGACTGTCCTAGGTTATGCTTCGTATAATGTGTCGCACCCGCAGTCAGACGCCTCACCCAAAATAGTCCCACCAAAATCTCTCTGGGTGGGAGCAGCCCGACCAGGTAGTCTCTCTCCTAAAATTTTGTCTCTCCTAAATTTTTGGGGGTGAGTCGCCGCCTCTCTCCCTACTGTCTGTGGAGCAGCCCGGCCAGGTAGTCGCCTCTCTGGGTATCTTCGACAACGGCCGAGCCGACTAAGCACCTCTCCATCCCTTCCCATCAGTACCAGTTACTCCCATTATATTTATGTCACTTGATTCTAAACTTAAGAAAGTGGAGGATATAGGTGACTACATAGCAAACAGCCAATATATAACACCCAAAAAGGATACAATAAAATATAAATTCTAATCAATTTTATTTGCACAAACACATACGAAGCACCACAATACCGGTTACTCCCATTAATTTTAGGTCACTTGATCCTAAAGATACGAAAGTTTAGGATATAGGTGACTACATAGCATACAACCATTATATAACCCCCAAAAAGGATATAATAAAATATAAATTATAAACAGTTTTTATAATTTTGTACATCTCTCCTAAATTTTTGTGGGTGAGTCGCCGCCTCTCTCTCTACTGTCAGTGGAGCAGCCCGGCCAGGTAGTCACCTCTCTGGGCGGAGCGACCAGGTAGTCTCTCTAAATTTTGTCTCTCCTGAATTTTTGTGGGTGAGTCGCCGCCTCTCTCCCTATTGTCGGTGGAGCAGCCCGGCCAGCTAGTCGCCTCTCTGGGTATCTTGGACAAAGGCCGACTAAGCACCTCTCCATCCCTTCCCATCAGATCGTCCTGTGTTGGCACAGGTGCACCAATACAGGCAACACGGTGCAGCCAGCACACAGAATACGGCTGTGCTCCGACGAGGTACACCCTCTCCCTCTCGCTGTCACGTTTCGTATACTGTGTCGCATAGCTACAGTAGGTCATGCTTCGTTTAATCATGCGTCGTCGACTGTCCTAGGTCATGCTTCTTATAATGTGTCGCACCCGCAGTCAGACGCCTCACCAAAAAGAGTCCCACCAAAATCTCTTTGGGTGGGAGCAGCCCGACCAGGTGGTCTCTCTCCTAAATTTTGTCTCTCCTAAATTTATGGGGGTGAGTCGCCGCCTCTCTCTCTCTACTGTCGGTGGAGCAACCCGGCCAGGTAGTCGCCTCTCTGGGCGGAGCGACCAGGTAGTCTCTCCTAAATTTTGTCTCTCCTAAATTTTGGGGGGTGAGTCGCCGCCTCTCTCCCTACTGTCGGTGGAGTAGCCCGGCCAGGTAGTCGCCTCTCTGAGTATCTTGGACAACGGCCGACTAAGCACCTCTCCATCCCTTCCCATCAGATCTTCCTGTGTTGGCACAAGTGCACCAACATAGGCAACACGGTGCAGCCAGCACACAGAATACGGCTGTGCTCCGACGAGGTACACCCTCTCCCTCTCGCTGTCACGTTTCGTATAATGTGTCGCATAGCTACAGTAGGTCATGCTTCGTTTAATCATGCGTCGTCGACTGTCCTAGGTCATGCTTCGTATAAAGTGTCGCACCCGCAGTCAGACGCCTCACCCAAAATAGTCCCACCAAAATCTCTCTGGGTGGGAGCAGCCCGACCAGGTAGTCTCTCTCCTAAATTTTGTCTCTCCTAAATTTTTGTGGGTGAGTCGCCGCCTCTCTCTCTACTGTCGGTGGAGCAGCCCGGCCAGGTAGTCGCCTCTCTGGGCAGAGCGACCAGGTAGTCTCTCCTAAATTTTGTCTCTCCTAAATTTTTGGGGGTGAGTCGCCGCCTCTCTCCCTACTGTCGGTGGAGCAGCCCGGCCAGGTAGTCGCCTCTCTGGGTATCTTGGACAACGGCCGATTAAGCACCTCTCCATCCCTTCCCATCAGATCTTCCTGTGTTGGCACAGGTGCACCAACACAGGCAACACGGTGCAGCCACCACACAGAATACGGCTGTGCTCCGACGAGGTACACCCTCTCCCTCTCGCTGTCACGTTTCGTATAATGTGTCGCATAGCTACAGTAGGTCATGCTTCGTTTAATCATGCGTCGTCGACTGTCCTAGGTCATGCTTCGTATAATGTGTCGCACCCGCAGTCAGACGCCTCACCCAAAATAGTCCCACCAAAATCTCTCTGGGTGGGAGCAGCCCGACCAGGTAGTCTCTCTCCTAAATTTTGTCTCTCCTAAACTTTTGTGGGTGAGTCGCCGCCTCTCTCTCTACTGTCGGTGGAGCAGCCCGGCCAGGTAGTCGCCTCTCTCGGCGGAGCGACCAGGTAGTCTCTCCTAAATTTTGTCTCTCCTAAATTTTTGGGGGTGAGGCGCCGCCTCTCTCCCTACTGTCAGTGGAGCAGCCCGGCCAGGTAGTCGCCTCTCTGGGTATCTTGGACAAAGGCCGAGCCGACTAAGCACCTCTCCATCCCTTCCCATCAGATCGTCCTGTGTTGGCACAGGTGCACCAACACAGGCAACACGGTGCAGCCAGCACACAGAATACGGCTGTGCTCCGACGAGGTACACCCTCTCCCTCTCGCTGTCACGTTTCGTATACTGTGTCGCATAGCTACAGTAGGTCATGCTTCGTTTAATCATGCGTCGTCGACTGTCCTAGGTCATGCTTCTTATAATGTGTCGCACCCGCAGTCAGACGCCTCACCAAAAAGAGTCCCACCAAAATCTCTTTGGGTGGGAGCAGCCCGACCAGGTGGTCTCTCTCCTAAATTTTGTCTCTCCTAAATTTATGGGGGTGAGTCGCCGCCTCTCTCTCTACTGTCGGTGGAGCAACCCGGCCAGGTAGTCGCCTCTCTGGGCGGAGCGACCAGGTAGTCTCTCCTAAATTTTGTCTCTCCTAAATTTTGGGGGGTGAGTCGCCGCCTCTCTCCCTACTGTCGGTGGAGTAGCCCGGCCAGGTAGTCGCCTCTCTGAGTATCTTGGACAACGGCCGACTAAGCACCTCTCCATCCCTTCCCATCAGATCTTCCTGTGTTGGCACAAGTGCACCAACATAGGCAACACGGTGCAGCCAGCACACAGAATATGGCTGTGCTCCGACGAGGTACACCCTCTCCCTCTCGCTGTCACGTTTCGTATAATGTGTCGCATAGCTACAGTAGGTCATGCTTCGTTTAATCATGCGTCGTCGACTGTCCTAGGTCATGCTTCGTATAATGTGTCGCACCCGCAGTCAGACGCCTCACCCAAAATAGTCCCACCAAAATCTCTCTGGGTGGGAGCAGCCCGACCAGGTAGTCTCTCTCCCAAATTTTTGTGGGTGAGTCGCCGCCTCTCTCTCTACTGTTGGTGGAGCAGCCCGGCCAGGTAGTCGCCTCTCTGGGCAGAGCGACCAGGTAGTCTCTCCTAAATTTTGTCTCTCCTAAATTTTTGGGGGTGAGTCGCCGCCTCTCTCCCTACTGTCGGTGGAGCAGCCCGGCCAGGTAGTCGCCTCTCTGGGTATCTTGGACAACGGCCGACTAAGCACCTATCCATCCCTTCCCATCAGATCTTCCTGTATTGGCACAGGTGCACCAACACAGGCAACACGGTGCAGCCACCACACAGAATACGGCTGTGCTCCGACGAGGTACACCCTCTCCCTCTCACGTTTCGTATAATGTGTCGCATAGCTACAGTAGGTCATGCTTCGTTTAATCATGCGTCGTCGACTGTCCTAGGTCATGCTTCGTATAATGTGTCGCACCCGCAGTCAGACGCCTCACCCAAAATAGTCCCACCAATATCTCTCTGGGTGGGAGCAGCCCGACCAGGTAGTCTCTCTCCTAAATTTTGTCTCTCCTAAACTTTTGTGGGTGAGTCGCCGCCTCTCTCTCTACTGTCGGTGGAGCAGCCCGGCCAGGTAGTCGCCTCTCTCGGCGGAGCGACCAGGTAGTCTCTCCTAAATTTTGTCTCTCCTAAATTTTTGGGGGTGAGGCGCCGCCTCTCTCCCTACTGTCAGTGGAGCAGCCCGGCCAGGTAGTCGCCTCTCTGGGTATCTTGGACAAAGGCCGAGCCGACTAAGCACCTCTCCATCCCTTCCCATCAGTACCAGTTACTCCCATTAAATTTAGGTCACTTGATTCTAAAGTTAAGAAAGTGGAGGATATAGGTGACTACATAGCAAACAGCCAATATATAACCCCCAAAAACGATACCAAAAAATATAAATTCTAATCAGTTTTATTTGCACAAACACATACGAAGCACCACAATACCGGTTACTCCCATTAATTTTAGGTCACTTGATCCTAAAGATAAGAAAGTGGAGGATATAGGTGACTACATAGCATACAACCATTATATAAACCCCAAAAAGGATATAATAAAATATAAATTATAAACAGTTTTTATAATTTTGTACATCTCTCCTAAATTTTGTCTCTCCTAAATTTTTGTGGGTGAGTCGCCGCCTCTCTCTCTACTGTCGGTGGAGCAGCCCGGCCAGGTAGTCGCCTCTCTGGGCGGAGCGACCAGGTAGGCTCTCCTAAATTTTGTCTCTCCTAAATTTTTGTGGGTGATTCGCCGCATCTCTCCCTACTGTCGGTGGAGCAGCCCGACCATGTAGTCGCCTCTCTGGGTATCTTGGACAACGGCCGACTAAGCACCTCTCCATCCCTTCCCATCAGATCTTCCTGTGTTGGCACAGGTGCACCAACACAAGCAACATGGTGCAGCCAGCACACAGAATACGGCTGTGCTCCGACGAGGAATACCCTCTCCCTCTCGCTGTCACGTTTCGTATAATGTGTCGCATAGCTACAGTAGGTCATGCTTCGTTTAATTATGCGTCGTCGACTGTCCTAGGTTATGCTTCGTATAATGTGTCGCACCCGCAGTCAGACGCCTCACCCAAAATAGTCCCACCAAAATCTCTCTGGGTGGGAGCAGCCCGACCAGGTAGTCTCTCTCCTAAAATTTTGTCTCTCCTAAATTTTTGGGGGTGAGTCGCCGCCTCTCTCCCTACTGTCTGTGGAGCAGCCCGGCCAGGTAGTCGCCTCTCTGGGTATCTTCGACAACGGCCGACTAAGCACCTCTCCATCCCTTCCCATCAGTATCTCCCATTATTTATGTCACTTGATTCTAACCAACAAAGTGGAATAGGTGACAGCCAGCACACAGCAATATATAACACCAAAAAGGATACACCATATAAATTTAATCATTTGTACAAACACATAGCCACAATACGGTTACTCCCATTAATCATGCGTCGTCACTTGATCCTAAAGATACGAAAGTTTAGGATAAGGTGACCCGCATTATACCATCAACCAAAATAGTCCCACCAAAATATAAATTATAAACAGTTTTTATAATTTTGTCTCTCCAAAATTTTTGTGGGTGAGTCGCCGCCTCTCTCTCTACTGTCAGTGGAGCAGCCCGGCCAGGTAGTCACCTCTCTGGGCGGAGCGACCAGGTAGTCTCTCTAAATTTTGTCTCTCCTGAATTTTTGGGGGTGAGTCGCCGCCTCTCTCCCTATTGTCGGTGGAGCAGCCCGGCCAGGTAGTCGCCTCTCTGGGTATCTTGGACAACGGCCGACTAAGCACCTCTCCATCCCTTCCCATCAGATCGTCCTGTGTTGGCACAGGTGCACCAATACAGGCAACACGGTGCAGCCAGCACACAGAATACGGCTGTGCTCCGACGAGGTACACCCTCTCCCCCTCTCGCTGTCACGTTTCGTATACTGTGTCGCATAGCTACAGTAGGTCATGCTTCGTTTAATCATGCGTCGTCGACTGTCCTAGGTCATGCTTCTTATAATGTGTCGCACCCGCAGTCAGACGCCTCACCAAAAAGAGTCCCACCAAAATCTCTTTGGGTGGGAGCAGCCCGACCAGGTGGTCTCTCTCCTAAATTTTGTCTCTCCTAAATTTATGGGGGTGAGTCGCCGCCTCTCTCTCTCTACTGTCGGTGGAGCAACCCGGCCAGGTAGTCGCCTCTCTGGGCGGAGCGACCAGGTAGTCTCTCCTAAATTTTGTCTCTCCTAAATTTTGGGGGGTGAGTCGCCGCCTCTCTCCCTACTGTCGGTGGAGTAGCCCGGCCAGGTAGTCGCCTCTCTGAGTATCTTGGACAACGGCCGACTAAGCACCTCTCCATCCCTTCCCATCAGATCTTCCTGTGTTGGCACAAGTGCACCAACATAGGCAACACGGTGCAGCCAGCACACAGAATACGGCTGTGCTCCGACGAGGTACACCCTCTCCCTCTCGCTGTCACGTTTCGTATAATGTGTCGCATAGCTACAGTAGGTCATGCTTCGTTTAATCATGCGTCGTCGACTGTCCTAGGTCATGCTTCGTATAATGTGTCGCACCCGCAGTCAGACGCCTCACCCAAAATAGTCCCACCAAAATCTCTCTGGGTGGGAGCAGCCCGACCAGGTAGTCTCTCTCCCAAATTTTTGTGGGTGAGTCGCCGCCTCTCTCTCTACTGTCGGTGGAGCAGCCCGGCCAGGTAGTCGCCTCTCTGGGCAGAGCGACCAGGTAGTCTCTCCTAAATTTTGTCTCTCCTAAATTTTTGGGGGTGAGTCGCCGCCTCTCTCCCTACTGTCGGTGGAGCAGCCCGGCCAGGTAGTCGCCTCTCTGGGTATCTTGGACAACGGCCGATTAAGCACCTATCCATCCCTTCCCATCAGATCTTCCTGTATTGGCACAGGTGCACCAACACAGGCAACACGGTGCAGCCACCACACAGAATACGGCTGTGCTCCGACGAGGTACACCCTCTCCCTCTCACGTTTCGTATAATGTGTCGCATAGCTACAGTAGGTCATGCTTCGTTTTATCATGCGTCGTCGACTGTCCTAGGTCATGCTTCGTATAATGTGTCGCACCCGCAGTCAGACGCCTCACCCAAAATAGTCCCACCAAAATCTCTCTGGGTGGGAGCAGCCCGACCAGGTAGTCTCTCTCCTAAATTTTGTCTCTCCTAAACTTTTGTGGGTGAGTCGCCGCCTCTCTCTCTCTACTGTCGGTGGAGCAGCCCGGCCAGGTAGTCGCCTCTCTCGGCGGAGCGACCAGGTAGTCTCTCCTAAATTTTGTCTCTCCTAAATTTTTGGGGGTGAGGCGCCGCCTCTCTCCCTACTGTCAGTGGAGCAGCCCGGCCAGGTAGTCGCCTCTCTGGGTATCTTGGACAAAGGCCGAGCCGACTAAGCACCTCTCCATCCCTTCCCATCAGTACCAGTTACTCCCATTAAATTTAGGTCACTTGATTCTAAAGTTAAGAAAGTGGAGGATATAGGTGACTACATAGCAAACAGCCAATATATAACCCCCAAAAAGGATACAAAAAAATATAAATTCTAATCAGTTTTATTTGCACAAACACATACGAAGCACCACAATACCGGTTACTCCCATTAATTTTAGGTCACTTGATCCTAAAGATAAGAAAGTGGAGGATATAGGTGACTACATAGCATACAACCATTATATAAACCCCAAAAAGGATATAATAAAATATAAATTATAAACAGTTTTTATAATTTTGTACATCTCTCCTAAATTTTGTCTCTCCTAAATTTTTGTGGGTGAGTCGCCGCCTCTCTCTCTACTGTCGGTGGAGCAGCCCGGCCAGGTAGTCGCCTCTCTGGGCGGAGCGACCAGGTAGGCTCTCCTAAATTTTGTCTCTCCTAAATTTTTGTGGGTGATTCGCCGCATCTCTCCCTACTGTCGGTGGAGCAGCCCGACCAGGTAGTCGCCTCTCTGGGTATCTTGGACAACGGCCGACTAAGCACCTCTCCATCCCTTCCCATCAGATCTTCCTGTGTTGGCACAGGTGCACCAACACAAGCAACATGGTGCAGCCAGCACACAGAATACGGCTGTGCTCCGACGAGGAATACCCTCTCCCTCTCGCTGTCACGTTTCGTATAATGTGTCGCATAGCTAGGTCATGCTTCGTTTAATCATGCGTCGTCGACTGTCCTAGGTCATGCTTCTTATAATGTGTCGCACCCGCAGTCAGACGCCTCACCAAAAAGAGTCCCACTAAAATCTCTCTGGGTGGGAGCAGCCCGACCAGGTAGTCTCTCTCCTAAATTTTTGTGGGCGAGTCGCCGCCTCTCTCTCTCTACTGTCGGTGGAGCAGCCCTGCCAGGTAGTCGCCTCTCTGGGCGGAGCGACCAGGTAGTCTCTCCTAAATTTTGTCTCTCCTAAATCCCTAAAATAATAAAGTCGTGCCATTGCCATCCCAATCTGAGACAGAGGCGTGCGAGTCTCCGAAAATGCGACAAGGATTTTCAGTGACGGATGTAAGAGGTATATGCCGATCCGGTGGGACCGTCGAAATGGGGATCACATCAGAGGCTGAAGAGGATGAATTGATTGAAGGCACATGAGCGACGACCACAGTAGACACTGACGACAATGGTATCAAGGGCACATGAACGAAAAGCTCAACGCCACTTCTGGAAATGGGTGTCTACAACCAACCAGATACAACGAAAGGATGTAGTGAAGGACATCTTCTTAAGGCGTCGCTTGAAGGAAGAACACCGACGACTGCACCCAAAGATATTTCCTGTCCCTATGGAAAAGTATTCATTGAATGATGTGGTATTCATTTACTACTTTAACGAGCAGGTCACACTGGAAGATGGCGAATGCGAGGAAACGGCTAAAACGAAATTCGTCGAGAATAGAAATGAAGAAATTGAGGTGTTCAGGAAGCACTATTGGGCCCAATTAAGGGACTACGCCAAAGCTCATCACAATGGAGGGACCATAACAGCTGACGTTCACACAGACTTCCAGATCTATTTCAGCGATAGTCGGCAGAGCATAACTTTCCGGGATCGTCAACATCGATTGAAGGATACCGGTCACCGTCACATTCAAAGGACCAAACCCAAGAAAATGGAAGAAGTGAAACCAAAAGGCAAAAGGGTTGTATCATTTGAGCAAGACGATGGAGCTGTTGCCAGACCTTCGGGTGTAGTAAGAGGACAGTCATTCGCAGACGCACCAGCGGTTGTGCTATCTACCGAATCTCTGCTAGCGCTCAGTCGCCAAGATAAGGAACAGGCTGAACAGAAACGAGTCGCCAACGCCACTAAGAAGCTACAACGGGCGACCAAGACACAAGAACGAAGGGTAGAAAAGCAAAAGTTGAGAGAACTAAAGGCAGCCACCATTGAAGGCAACCAACTCAGTCGCTTGGAAAGAAGGCAAACAAAATTGGACGAGATCACCTCCAAAAGACAACAGAAGAAGCTACAGAAAAAAAATGAGAAATTGCAGTTAAAGCTGGAGGCCACCAACGAACGTACAAGGAGACGGCAGGCCAAGGCAGCGGAAAAGTTAATAGCTAAAGAAGCTACCGTAAAAGCCCAAAGAACTCAAGAACTGAGAACGCTAAACAGCTCCAAGCAGTGCCTACCGCCAATAAGAGACACTTTGGGTTGCATAACCGACGAAAACAAGGTCCCCCAACACAACATTGGTCCCAGGGATGTTGTATGTCCCGTATGCAACGCGAAGCGATGGAAGGGAGAAGCAGTATCCCTGTGTTGCAGCGGTGGCCAATCCATAAACCCCCCTCTCAGTTCACTCTCTCCCGAGATGAAGGAGCTATACGTAGGCCAAACGCATCTTTCGAAGATATTCCTGTCTAACATCTTCAACTTTAACGTGTTTTGCTTCACGTCTTTTGCCACATCCGGGAAGCTCGAGAATAAGGCCGAGTCGGCAATGTGCTACAAGATCAAGGGTCAGATCTATCACCGGATGGGCACACTGAAACCCAGATACATGAGAGAGGGTACGAGCGTTCAATATTTCCTCAAGAAGGACGGAAAAGACATCTATGTAAAGAAGAAACCAGATTATACTACCCCCCAGCCCAAGTTTTTGGATCTGTACTTTTATTGTGAGGAGGAAAAGCAACTTAAGATACGAGCGGATACCGTAACTCAGGTGCACTATGCCAATAAACCCTCTTCAACCCTTCGGAGACGAAAGGCCGAAGAGAAAAAGTATGCCGATAACCTGAGCATCGTGACCATTTTGCAGAAGTATTTGAGCGCCAACAATGTAGCGTTGAAGCCTTTACTGTCCGAGTTCATGGATGCCATTGATTTGGTGGAATCAAAGACCCAACAGTTGGGTAAATTACCCGAAGTCAGAATCACACTTCGTCAAGCCGAAGGCAAACAGCTCCAACAACACAAAGGGACTTACAATCTGCCAACGGCCCATGGCGAGGTTGGTGCTATCGTTGATTTCGCTGACGCCTCCAGCGCACCTCGCCACCTGGAAGTGGTCTTATCTTCACCCAAAGAAGACTCCAAGTACTCCTGCGTGATCATCAACTCTTTGAACTATTTCTACGATCTCATGCAATATTGATTCCCAATGGAGACAAAGGGTATAGCGTAACCCAAAAGAAAGCGAAGAAGATTATGGTCAATTATGGCCGAAGTCGTGCCGGTCCCGCCCCATCTGATCAGAGCTGTTCCGTGGACGACCCCGAGGAGTCAGACAAGAGGCTCACAGGCTGCATGTACTACAGTCAACTGTACATGGACAAGGTAGGGGAATTCAACTACGTCAACCGGGGTAGGAGACTCTTTCAAAAGTTTGTGGTGGACAATTACGTCAAGATCGAAACAAGCCGGCTCAAGTTCTTAGAATATAACCAGAATACACTCAGAAGAGAGCAATTCGATGTGCTAAAGAGTGGAGCTACCCACACTCCTAATGTAGTGGGGCAGAGAGTCATCATACCTCCTTCGTTCGTTGGTGGCCCGAGATACATGAAGCAGAAGCAACAGGATGCTCTCACATTCATTGGACGGTATGGGAGCCCTGACCTTTTTGTGACATTTACAATGAACCCGGACTGGCCTGAGTTGGTCCCCATTGTGGAGGAGGGGGGTTTAGGGTGTAGCTCATCGGACAGGCCCGATGAAGTTAGTCGCGTTTTTCGGTTGAAAGTTAATGCTCTAATGGACGACTTGCATTTTTGGCCGTACAAAAGCGTATCTGTACAGTGTTGAGTGGCAAAAGAGAGGTCTACCTCAAGTCCACATTCTCCTTTGGTTAGAGACGAAAATGAAGAAGACTGAAATCGATCAGTACATTTCAGCTGAAATACCTGATCCAGAGACCCAGCCAAGACTCTACAACATCATTACAACGAACATGATACACAACCCCTGTGTCGGGTACAACGAGTCCAGTCCCTGTATCCGGAACGGTCGTTGCGCCAAGAATTTTCCCAAGCAATATAAGGACGAGACCTTCGTTGGGAACAACGGTTACCCTTTATACCGTAGACGCGCCGCGGGCGAGGCAGGTGGTAGGTTCTTCACCAAAAAGGCTCCCAAGGGAAAGAAAGAGATGGTGCGAGTTGACAATGCATGGGTGGTCCCACATAACCCCTATCTCTGCCTGAAATACAATGCTCACATCAACGTTGAATGTTGCAATTCCATCAAGTGTATTGCATATGTGACCCAGTACATCAACAAGGGGTCTGACAGGATCATGTACACGAAGGACAAACACAATGGTGTACCCGTGAACGAGATAAAAAACTACCGAGAAGCCCGGTATATCAATGCCAACGAAGCCACGTGGCGGATGTTCAACTTTCCTATACACAAGCATTATCCACCGGTCACGTACCTCAACATCCACCTTGAGGGCGAACAGAGCATCTTTTACTCTGGGAGGGATGCAGATAATAAAGTAAAAGAGAAAATGAGTAAGGTTACGACACTAATGGCATTTTTTAAGCTCTGTGAGAGCGATGACTTTGCACGAGGTCTCCTTTATACCGACGTGCCCATCCACTACACCTTTTGTAACAAGAACGGAGTGTGCTCACCGAGGAGTAACAGTTCCATCGCCATAGGTCGCATGCAGACCACTAGCACTAAAAACCCTGAACTCTTCTACCTGAGACTGCTACTATCGCACGTTAAGGGACCAACGTCATTTGCCGCTCTGAAGTGTTTTGACGGGGAGACATACAAAACATACAGGGAGACCGTCAAGGCTATGGGTCTGATGAAGGACAAGGACCATTGGGAGAACACCCTAATGGAAATCATCAATCACACGAACAACAGGAAGGAACTCAGAATAACATACGCTACCATGTTGGTCTTTTGCGACCTGGAAGACCAATCGGATGTGTGGGTTGATATTCGCGACTACTTTGCTAGCGACTTCCTACAGGACAGTGGCTTGAAGGAATACAACGACGAGCTATACAAGGATGCATTGGATGACATCCAAGAGCACATGTACAACTTTGGTGGTATTGATATTACAACCTATGGATTGCCACCTTCGAGAGGGAACACCAAGAGCTTCAATCTCCTAAGGCGAGAACGGAGCTACAACACTTCCCAACTGTTGGAAAGTACTCGCTCCCAACTACCTTTGCTGAACAAGGAACAGCGCCAAGTCTTTGACGCCGTTATTGGCATTATAGGGTCGAAGAAGGAACCGCACACAGCGGCGTGTCCCGTAATAAAATACGGGTTCTTCATCGACGCTCCCGGTGGTACAGGAAAGAGCTTTCTGCTCAACTTGCTTCTGGATGCCGTTCAGGCCCAAGGTGGCATTGCCCTGGCTGTGGCGTCATCTGGCATTGCTGCCACCATCTTACATGGAGGCCGAACAGCCCATAACACCTTCAAGATCCCGCTCATGGCATCACATGAGTTCAGGTCCTGCTCAATCAAGAAGAATAGCCAATTGTCTAGACTGTTAGAGTTATGTTCCCTGATAGTCTGGGACGAGGTGGTGATGGCCAACAAAAATATGCTGCTGGCCGTTGACGTCACCCTTCGGGATCTCCTGGACAGTGACAGGTTCATGGGAGGGGTCCCCTTTGTGTGCGCTGGGGATTTCAGGCAGATTCTTCCGGTTGTGAGGGGTGGAGGGTACAACCAGGAAATTGCAGCTACCATCAAGACGACTTACTTCTGGCCCCAGTTACGGAAATATGCACTGTCCGAGAACATCCGCCTAAGGGGGCCCGTATCCGACACGAAAAACGTGACCTTTGCCAGCCAGCTATTAGAGATAGGTCAGAGTAACTCTTCACTCTTCGTTATCTCTCCCAACTTTGGGGTTCTCTACCATAACGAAAAAGAGTTCATCGAGAGTGTTTACCCCGATATCGCCGATCACATTGGGGATCATCGCTATTTTTTCGGTCGTACCATCGTATCGCCTTTCAACGTGGATGTTTCTGACGTCAACGTTACGATCTTAGACATGTTGCCCAGGGACGAGAAGATCTATCTGAGTGAAGACAAACTTGATTCTGAAGACAATATGGAGTATCAGGTTTCCACACTCAACGAACTGAACCCTTCTTCGTTACCCGAACACCAGCTCAAACTGAAAGTGGGTGCTGTGGTCATGATAATAAGGAATCTTGCTCCACCCAGACTCTGTAACGGCACCCGAATTATCATCGATAACCTGAAGAAGACCATCATTGTGGGTAGGATTCTGGGTGGCACGTACGACTGGAGCAAGTATGCATTCCCCGGATAAAGTTGGTGGCCAATGACTCCCCGGTGGCGTTTTCCCGGTTCCAATTCCCAGTAAGGTTAAGTTTTGCAATAACTATAAATAAAGCACAGGGTCAAACTATCCAACATTGCGGTCTGTATCTGTATCACACCCGTGTGTTCTCTCATGGGCAGCTGTACGTTGCCTGCTCTCGCGTTACAAGTTGGGATGCACTGAGTATTTTCACCCAGGAGAAGGAAAAGGGTTCATGTGCGTTAGACAACGTTGTGTACCCTGAAGTGTTTTTGGAGCAAGAGTCTTTAGCGGAGGAGTTTACGAGGTTAGTAGACACCAATATCATCATTCAAGAAGAAGACCCTGAGGCCGACCGTGAGCTCCAGCGAAAGTATATAGATTTGGGACAGTGTGACTCTGACGTTGAGGCTCTATTCGCTCCCGAAGAGATGACGGCAGTACTCAAGATATCGGTTGAAGACTTTGATATGGCGGTGGAGAAACTGGACGAGCAACTAGAAGAGACTGAGCAGTTACGAATCAAAATCGATAAGATTTGTGAAGCCAATCAAAGGGAGCAAGATAAGATAGGAGAAGCCAATCGAAGGGAGCAAGAGAAGAGAGACGAAGCCAATCGAAGGGAGCAAGAGAAGAGAGACGAAGCCAATCGAAGGGAGCAAGAGAAGATAGGAGAAGTCAATCGAAGGGTGCAAGAGAAGAGAGACGAAGCCAATCGAAGGGAGCAACAGAAGAGAGACGAAAACATGCTGCAAGAAATTGCAATAATGCTGGGAGCTTCCCCAAGGAAAAAAGCAAAACTGTCAGATTAACTTACTGAATAAAACAATAATGCTGATATCACCCTTTTATTTCCTTTTCTTTACATTTTGAGCAGCGCCGAAGGCGACCCGCCAGAGGCCAAGCCCGCCGCAACGCGGCGGAGGGCGAAGCCCGTGCTTGTTGTATCTAAAATCCTTGAAAGAGCGGTATACACCCAAATTGAATTCTACCTCAAACAAAATGATCTATTCTATAAGTTTCAATCAGGTTTCAGATGCATGTACTCGACAGACTCCTGTCTCATCCACTTAACGGATCACATTCGTAAAGAAATGTCTAAAGGTAACTACACCAGTATGGTTCTGCTTGATCTACAAAAAGCGTTTGACACAGTAGACCATGATATCCTATGTAATATAATACAAGCAATGGGCATAGGGTCTGTGAACTGGTTTAAATCTTATCTTAGTAGTAGAATCCAAAGAGGCAAAATTGATGATAATATATCTGATCCTATGCCAATTAACTGTGGGGTCCCGCAGGGAAGCATCCTTGGTCCCTTACTCTTTCTCTGTTATGTGAACGACATGGAACTGGGCGTCTCATGTAAATTATTACTGTATGCAGACGACAGCGTGCTTCTGGTTTCAGGAAAAGACCCAATAAGTATTGCCGCTTCACTTTCCAAAGAACTAGCATCATGTAGTGAATGGCTAGTGGACAATAGACTATCTCTTCACCTGGGCAAGACGGAAGCCATCTTATGTGGAACAACACGCAAACTGAAAGACATTGTGGGCTTCTCGGTCAACTGTAATGATATTCCTATAACAACAATGTCACAAGTTAAATATCTCGGACTGAAACTGGACGCGAGTTTGTCAGGTGAAACAATTTTGGAATCTATCCTGAGTAAGTGTAGAGCACGTAAAAAATACCTGTATAGACAGGTGGGATGCTTGCCCGCGGCGACCAAAAAGACCCTCTGCCAAGCGCTTGTTCAATGTCATTTTGACTATTCTGTGTCATCCTGGTACTCTGCATCATCTAAATCAGCACAGCACAAACTTCAGGTCACTCAAAATAAAATGGTTAGGTTCATGCTGAACCTAGGACCCAGATCACATGTTGGCCAGGAACAACTTCAGTCACTAGGTATGCTCAATGTCTCTGACAGGGCCAAACAAATCAGGATAACTAATGCCTTCAAAATTTTCTATGACAGAGCTCCAGAGTATCTAAAGAATGATTTTGTTAAAGCAAATGAGAGGAGTGGACATAATACAAGAAACATGATGTTTAATTTTAAGGTCCCGAGAATCCAAGGACAGGGTAAGCAAACATTCTTCTTCACTGCCATCAAAGACTGGAACGACCTACCCCAGTCAGTCCGTGAAAAGAGAACACTGTATTCCTTCAGACGTAGCCTGAAGGAACACCTGAACCGGACAGCTGCGAGAAGGGAGCACCAAGCTTATGTCTACTACTAAATACGACATAAGAGATAGACAAACCAAACTGAAATGATTACTGATTACGGATTACTGATATTTACTATAGGATGTAAGGTATCTTAAAATAACCCCCTAGAAATACTTTCTCTAAAGTATCTATTTCTTTATCCTCCCCTTTTCCCCAGCTAACCTAATCCCACAAGGACCCCAATGGAAATACGCCTAACGGCCTTATTGGGCTATCCTTAGTTGGAATTATGCAAGGCTGGTACATGTCATATTTGTAACAAAGAATAAATATTATTATTATTATTATTATTAAGGACAGTATTTTTGTTGCCACCCTAGACTTCCATCAAGCTTTTAAAAATATCCCCAATACTCGTCCTTCCTCCCCATTTTTTCGAGATTAATGTGTACATTTACCGGTAGAAAAATACCCCGGTCGAAGGTCTGTTCCTCCTACATTACAGGCTCGATATCACTCGCCTGAAAAAGAATCGATTCCTAAATGCCATGACAACTTTATAAATTGACAGAAATGGGGCGAAGGGTCTTAAAATCGCCAAACTAATAGGGTAAACAACTTTAAACATCAAAACTAATGTGGTTAAGCATGGGTGAGAAGGGGATCCAAGAAATAAAACTACCAGGTGAAAATTTCCCTTTAACGTTCGCAGACAAAAGTATATACCGTATCTTGATTATTGTAGCCACATTTCCTTCCTTCTTTCCAAAGACAGTATCCGAGCGTTAATGTCACCCTAGCATTAACCATTTCAAAATCCGATGACACATTTATTTTCTGTTTTCTGTTAATAATTGGATGATTCTATTCAGACTAGGAAGGTTATATAAAGTCAGAGGGTTAATTGAGCATAGTACTTACCCATATGTATTCCACAGATCCTTCCTAAACTGTATAAAATCACCTAATAATAACCAGAATAAACTGCTAAAATGCGTCATTATCTTCAAAGGGCAAAAGCTTGCCTTTGTTAAACCGGCCCCAGGTCTGACATTTGTAGAACTCGAGAAGGAAAAATATTCTGCATGTTTATCAGCGACATGATGGATATATTTAGGATATTCTTACGTGATGGCCACAGTTATAAGGCTGCCTTCTGTAGAGCATCATCCCAGTACCTGCACTTCAACCCAGTCAGTACCGCTCACGTCCTTTTCATTATATTCTGGCAACAAATAGACGACTGTATTAGCTTAGGAAGGACCTCTAACAATGAAAAGGCCACACACTTATTTCATTTAATCCTTTGAGCTACCATAGATCCTTCCTAAGCTGAATACAATTGTCTAATAGTATCCAGAATATAATGAAAAGAACGTCACCGGTACTGAATCATAAGGAAATCGTCAGCTCTTTCATATCTCGTTTTTAATCAGAGAAGAAATATGGCTTCTCAGAATCAGAGTCAAGAGGAGTGCCTTGTATTTGGTCTCTCATCTGTAAGTATAAATATTATTGATTACTAACATTGTACCCAAATAGGTTTAACGGCGATTTGTTTTCTAAGGGCGGGCTTACACAAGGCTTGTGACTATAGTATAGCCTGTTCCAAAAAGGTAGGCCAGACATCGTAAACCCAAAGCTCTGCAACTCAAAAAGGACTGTAGCAAATGGGCTTTACATTTCCACACATATTTCGTGGCGGACCCTTCCCAAATGGTAACATTATTAGCTTCATTACTCTAGTCGATTGTGAGCTATAGAGGTTTATGTTCAAGAGTTTTGGCCTACTTATTTTAAACTGTGAATAGCCGAGATAAAACGTTTAAACGTCACTACGTAATGAACCTAGAATACTCATGGCTAGATGAGCCATTTACATGACGTTCATCATCATTAGCCTGTGTTAGTGTGCACGACTGAGGCCTCGCTCAAACGATTCCACTCTAACTGGCCAGATGTTAGCCTGTTCCATCCCAACCAAGCAAACTTTCAGATCTTAGCTCTCCATATGGCTCTCTTTCTACCCTTTCCTCTAACTTTACCTCTTGGTTCCCATTTCGTTGTTCCAGTAGTCCATAATGTTGTTACGTCTTTGTACTATATGACCTGCCAAAGACCATTTTCAAACTTATTATATTTACGAGAATAACAAAGTTCTCTTATCCAAGAACCTCTTTTATTGTCTCTCCAAATTATGCCTAACAGTATCATATTCATTCCACTTCAGTTTACAAAGTTCATAATCCATTAACTAGTACAAAGAGGACACACTGGTTACATAACTCTTCTCTTTAAGGGGGAGGTACCTGTTTTTTCTCCCTCAAGTTTAGTATTATTAGCTTTTAGATTTGCGACGTTCGTTCTATTAGTTTAGCGATCTTCAGACCTTTTGCCCCATTTTCTTGTCAATATAAAGACCTTTCGTGACATGTAGGTGTAATTTTTTCCTGGCGAGCGATAGCAAGCATGTAATTTTAGGAGGAACCGGCCTTTGGCTGGAACATTATTCTACCGACAAATGTACACATTTACCTTGAAGGGGGGTCTATGGGGTGTTTTATTAAGCTTGATGGAGGTCTAGCAAGGTTACTATAAACTATATAAAGAATAACATAATAAACCAAAAAAAAATCACTACCATCTTAAAGTTAAGGGTAGTTTGCATTTCAAAATATAACACTATTTACTAACCCATGCCTCTCCTTCACTTGATATCCCTAGAGTGATCTGAAATCTCTTGTACAGGCAGGCCTAGAACTTTCGTCCCATTTAGGTATATATTTTTTTCCTGGCGAGCGATAGCGAACCTGTAATTTAGGAGGAACCGGCCTTTGGCCGGGGACGTATTTCCTGCGAAAATGTACACATTTATCTTGAAAGGGTGTCTTAGGGGGTGTTTTCTTAAGATTGATAGAGGTCTAACGAGAAAACTAAAAACATAGCAGAAAAATATAACGTAAAGAGGGGGTAAGACGGTTAAACAGATGGATCTATTTGGGTTTGAAAGCTTTGAAACTAAAACTACTTTTATCTCTTCATATACTGTAATGTTACTGTTTACTATGTTACATATACTGTAATGTTACTGTTTACTATGTTACATATACTGTAATGTTACTGTTTACTATGTTACATATACTGTAATGTTACTGTTTACTATGTTACATATACTGTAATGTTACTGTTTACTATGTTACATATACTGTAATGTTAATGTTACTGTTTACTATGTTACATATACTGTAATGTTACTGTTTACTATGTTACATATACTGTAATGTTACTGTTTACTATGTTACATATACTGTAATGTTACTGTTTACTATGTTACATATACTGTAATGTTACTGTTTACTATGTTACATATACTGTAATGTTACTGTTTACTATGTTACATATACTGTAATGTTACTGTTTACTATGTTACATATACTGTAATGTTACTGTTTACTATGTTACATATACTGTAATGTTACTGTTTACTATGTTACATATACTGTAATGTTACTGTTTACTATGTTACATATACTGTAATGTTACTGTTTACTATGTTACATTGTTGCACTAGATGAATGAAGGGGTGGGTTAAGCAAAACATAGGTTTTCTTTCTCCTCATTTTTAGTCCTACCTTAACTCTTTCAAGATCCGATTATGCAATGTATTTATGTTGTCTGGCTATTATTAGACGATATTATTCATATTACGAAGGGTATATGGAAGTCAAAGGGTTAATTGATATAGTTTTGGTCTATGTATATGGAGGAGACAAAAGGCAGGTAGCCTGTAACGAGTGTCTCCTCTAAGCCAAAAAAGTGACAGAGCCAAATTCATGGGACGTTGGAGACAACATGCCTTGACACACGAAGTTTAAAGCAGTTTAAGTCATAGGATGAAGGAAATATTGATTGAGGGAGAGAGTTTCAGAGTTCTCTTGTTGAGTAGAAGAAAGACTGAGGAAATGTGCTAATTCTTGGGTTGGAGACCTGGACAGAATAGGAGTGGGACTGTGTTGAAAGGCGGGTACCTTGCACTCGCCGCAAGGGAAGGGATATGCACTGAAAGAGCTCTGAAGAACACTGATTGTTGTAATAGCGATATAAGAGTGAAAAAGATGCAACATAGCATACATATAAAGAAATTATAGGGAACCAGTAAGAGAAGGCGAGTTGATGGGGCGAAATCCTTTTGATTTTACTCGTTCGAGAAGTGCGCTATGGGTGGAGCCTCCCCACACATGCGATCAATATTCAATACTCAATACCCATTAATTCCCAATTATCCTTTCAAAATTGCATAAAATCATCAATGATAGCAAAAATATACTATCAAAATGCGTCATTCAAAGGTTGAACACAATCTTGGGTTTCTTTCTTTTAATTTTTAGTATTCCATTCGTCTATACATTAGGCTACCGTAGCACAGTTGAAATGTATGAACATGCTTAGCTTAATATGCAGGATTCGAAACTGCATAATAAATCGTAGGCTTGTAAATAATTATTTAACTGTTTTGATAGTGTAATGCATAAATGCGTGGAATTTCGGTGTGAGTATCCTAAGTTTGAGTCCTTGGTATGTATTCGTTGATTTCATTAATTGAGTTGAGAACTAAAGTTGGTTGGTGAAAAAATATGAATTACCTTAAAGCTTTCCCCGTTTAACACTCAACGAGCGGCTAGGTTAATAACTGCTACTACCTGCCAAGCGGGCATATTTACCCTAAACGAGCTTCATTCCATGCTCTTTTTCATGCATAAAGAAGAGCCAAAGCGTAATACAATTATGTATCTGTGAAAGGGCGTTAATTGAGCTTTCCAATGACACCTGAACCATCCTTCTACGATCACGGGTTGTCTTGCAACGATCGTGCAACATGAAGGAAAAATCCCTAAAATACGGTAATTTCCTGACATATTTCCCTGTCTAGGGAGGCAGTGGGTGTGGATGTGTGTGGAGGTGGGGCCAGTCGCGGCACGGGAGCCGTGCCGAACGGTCAGAGCCAACCTACGCTCCTCCCACCGCTCGGACTCTCTCTCAGAGCCAATTATGTGCTCAACATCGCATACGACTTAAGGCGGGCCCCGCTCTTTAGGTAGGGGTTCTGTAGACCGCCTTAAGTCAGGCCCCGCCAAAGAGGGGTTAAATCTACATAATTGCTGTGAATATAAACACCATTCAGCGAGGAGCACTTTATTGACAACGTTTCACAGACAGCCCTCAAAGTTAATTTACCATAATTTGCTGTAACTCTTCCCTTGGGCTGCTAAAAAGAACTAGGCTATCAGCAAAACAAAGACTGCTTAGGTATTCATAATTTACATTTATTACCTTACTGTCCCATTCAATATTCCTAACTATGTCTTCCAAAAACGTAGTGAACAGCTTCGGTGAATTTATGTTTCTTCATCTTACCCACTCCTTCCTGGTATAAATTTAGTTTCCTCCCAAGACCACCTTTCAAGATAAATTTGTGCATGTTTTGGTAAAAAAAAATCGCGGCCGAAGGCCGGTTCTTTCCAAATTACAGGCTCACTATTGCTCGCCAGGAAAAAATCATCAGGTAAATCGCATTAAATGTCTTAATATTGAAAAATCAATATGGCGAAAGGTTTTAAAATCGCCAAACTAATGGGGCGATGGTCTTCAAATCTTGACACTAATGGGGCTAAATATGAGGGAGAAGGGGGTTCATAAAAATAAAAAATAAGACCTCCCCTTATTGGGTAACTTCTGACTCACCTCGTGGAAGTTTATTGTTGCCGTTTCATCACTATACTATATATGCCTTCTAATCCCTGGCCACAGTTTATTGTTGCCGTTTCATCACTATACTATATATGCCTTCTAATCCCTGGCCACAGTTTATTGTTGCCGTTTCATCACTATACTATATATGCCTTCTAATCCCTGGCCACAGTCACTATACTATATATGCCTTCTAATCCCTGGCCACAGTTTATTGTTGCCGTTTCATCACTATACTATATATGCCTTCTAATCCCTGGCCACAGTTTATTGTTGCCGTTTCATCACTATACTATATATGCCTTCTAATCCCTGGCCACAGTTTTCTTTTAGGCCATAATTTACAATGGCTCACATAAATGATAAAATGTCGTCCAAGTCAAATACCTTTACGTAATCTGTAACACTACGCTGTTCATTTTTATTTTTTTTTCAACATACGTTTACACAGGAATACAAAGGAGTACACACTGCAGCCGACCTATTGGTCCTTACGAGGCAGTTTGGATATTTAAAATACTAATGTACTGACTACGAGGTAGAGAAAAGGTATAGCAAAGAAGAAGGCTACTCCCCACCCAAAACTCCATCCAGCTAATGCTGGCATGTTGGAGAAATATCATGTATGTAGTATAGACATAGTATAATATCATGTATGTAGTATAGACATAGTATAATATCATGTATGTAGTATAGACATAGTATAATATCATGTATGTAGTATAGACATAGTATAATATCATGTATGTAGTATAGACATAGTATAATATCATGTATGTAGTATAGACATAGTATAATATCATGTATGTAGTATAGACATATAATATCATGTATGTAGTATAGACATAGTATAATATCATGTATGTAGTATAGACATAGTATAATATCATGTATGTAGTATAGACATAGACATAGTATAATATCATGTATGTAGTATAGACATAGTATAATATCATGTATGTAGTATAGACATAGTATAATATCATGTATGTAGTATAGACATAGTATAATATCATGTATGTAGTATAGACATAGTATAATATCATGTATGTAGTATAGACATAGTATAATATCATGTATGTAGTATAGACATAGTATAATATCATGTATGTAGTATAGACATAGTATAATTATGTAGTGTGTGAGTTTGTGTTTTGTATCTGTGTCTATTTTGTGTTTTATGTTGTTTTTGTGTTTTCCCTGTTCTTGCTCTGTCTTGAGTCGGCTACCCCCAAAATGGGGATTGGGCCTGAGCATATAGATAGATAGTATAGACAAACTGACACGGAATTTCGGATAACACATGGAGAAAATGTAATTGATTTGTAATCTAATCTAACTCTGTTACTACAATTCTGAAAGGGAACAGGTGTATGAATATTGATATACATTACGGTATGCGTTAATTACCACTTCAATTACCGTTATTCTGAAAGAAACTATCTTAATTTGATGTTATTTGCCAGGTGTTTAGCAAGATGCTTCTTAAATGTTTGGACAATATTACTGTTCAAAACATTCGAAAGTACTCTGTTCCAAATATTCACAACACGGTTGAAGAAGAAATGCTTTGCCTCAAGAGAATGAAAACGTTTGCTTATAATCTTATAAACTTTTGTTTTTTGTTGTAGTTTGCTTGATTGATCATGAAGAACTATCTTACATTTAGGTTGCTGGATCCCTTAAAGATTATGAACATCTCTATTAGGTCACCTTTCAATCTGCAATGTGTTAGGCTAAACAAATTTAGTTCTTTTAAACGCTCTTCGTTCAGTTAATTACGCAATCTAGGTATACTTTTAGTGACTATGCATTGCATTTTTTCATGTTAGTTTATGTCCTTACTGTAGTAGGCTATGGTGACTACAATTGCACACAGTATTCGAGATGGGGACGCACAAATTATTTGAATAGAGTAAGTATGAATTTTTGGGGTATGAATTCAAATTTTCTACCAATGAAACCCACCAATATATTAGCAGTTTTTATTACCTCTATACACTGTTTATTCGGCTTTAGGTCACTTGATATTATAACTCCCAGATCCTTTTCTTTATCCATATTTGATGGTTGAATGTTGTTCTGTGAGTAATCTATTTTAGTGTTGTTACTACCGATGTGTAATACTTTGCATTTCTCTATGTTGAACTTCATTTACCATTTTTCTGCCCAGTTAACTAAAGTGTCTAGGTCACCTTGCAGCTATTGCCAATGAATGGTTGAGGTTACTTTATTAGCAATTTTTGTATCATCAGCAAATTTCGAAATTGTGCATTTCATTCCATCCTCTATGTCGTATGTAATTCCTGTATGTAAATAAAACAAAATAGGTCCCAATACCGAACCCTGGGGAACGCCACTGTTTACCTTACACCAATCAGATTGTTTACCATTTATTACAACTAGCTGTTAATGATCTGAGAGCCAATTTTCGAGCCATATCTGAGTGTTTCCTGTTATGCCCAGAGCATGTATTTTATCAATTAGTCGCTTATTGGGTACAGTATCGAAAGCTTTATGAAAATCGAGATGTAATATATCAACTGCTCTATCCTCATTATATGATTTGTAAACTTCATTAAAACAATCGAGTAAGTTCGTTAAGCATGAACGTTTATTTCTAAAACCATGCTGTGAAACTTTTATTTGTTTATTTTCTTCCCAATATTTTATTGTTTTGTCCCTTATAATGGTTTCCATTAATTTGTAAATTACTGATGTTAAGCTAATTGGTCGATAATTGATGGGAATGACTAATATATTTTCTTGAAAATGGGTGTCATGTTATAATCTATTCGCTGTAAGTAGGCGAAAAATCATGACCTCTATCCTCTGTAACTCTAAAACGACTTGAGTAATCGAGCTAATATTAATGCCATTTGGGAAAAGTCATTCAAGGAATAGATGTGGATATTTAGAGCCAATTTTGTTCTAGCCCTTCTTGAGTTACAGAGGATAGAGGTCATGATTTCTCGCCTACTTACAGCG
This sequence comes from Paralithodes platypus, assembly GCA_032716605.1. NCBI lineage: Eukaryota > Metazoa > Arthropoda > Malacostraca > Decapoda > Lithodidae > Paralithodes > Paralithodes platypus. The sequence goes on along the minus strand of CM064483.1, from coordinate 38,137,976 downwards.
AATAGACTATAGAATGTTCATTCGTTTGGAACTTTTCCAACATTCAATGATATATTGAACAGAGTTGAGAGTGGGTTTAACCCTTGCCGAACGGTGATTTAAACCTTCCCACGAACGCTGGAACCGGATTTTTTGTCGAATTCGAATTCGGGATTTTGGCGCACTTATAAATACTAAAAAAAGTGGCCTAACCGAGGTTATATATACCGTATATATATATATATATATATATATATATATATATATATATCCAGCGGCGGTACTTGTTGTTATCGTGCAAAGGGTGAAGACTGGAAGCTTCTAGATCATGTGGTTCAGTGTTTATGGTGTAAATAAGTAGGTCAGTTATGGCCGCCGGGAGCCTAGAAACATTTAAACTCCCGTGTTTCATCATTTACAGATACTCATATCTTTGCAAATAAATAGCCTAACCGAGTTTATATACATACCAGAGGCAGTACTTGGTGTTATCTTGCGATGGATGAAGAGTAGAACACTTTACACTAAGCGGTTATTGTATGAGGTGGGAAATTAATCCAGGAGTTTTGTTATGGTACTGAGAACTGTTCGAATGCAGTGACGCAGTAGTTGCGCCCACTGCTATGGTCTAATTACATTCGTTCAACAATTGATTATTAATTATTGATTATTGATTACTGATTAATTTCACCATTGTAAACATTCCTAAGTCACTGTCGACTGATTTCATGCGTCGTTTGGAACCCACCCGTATCCTGGAAAACTTCGGAGATCGACCAAACATTCTTGACTTATTTCTAACCTCTAACCCTTCTGCTTATACTGTAAATTTGTTTCCTCTCCTTTGGGCTCATCCGACCATAAACTTATCTCTGTCACCTGTCCTATCCCTCCAGTACGGCCACCTGATCCTCACAGCCGGCGCCGCTTGTGGCACTTAGGCGCTGCCGAATTGGAGGCTCTTCTGCAGTACTTCTTTGATTTCCCCTGGAATGACTTCTGCTTCTATGGCCGGGAACCCTCGGAGGGTGCTGAACGCATTACCGAGGTAATCTTCTCGGGTATGGAAGCATACATTCCATTTTCTTTCTCTCAGTCTGATGCTAAAAATCTTGGTTTACTCACGCTTGCTCTACTGCTATCCGCGATAAGGAGGTAGCATTCAAATGGTAACTTCTTCAAACTCAAGAATCTCATACTTCCTATGTGTCTACCTGGAATCAAGCCAAATCTGTTCTTCGCCTCGCCAAGCATTCTTTGATCAATAATAAATGCACTGAACTATTCAACTTTAGCTCTTCTCACACAGCCTTCTGGCATCTTCTCGCACAGCACTTCTTGACAAAGTAGAAAAGAAAGCCTTCCGTCTCATTAACTCGCGTCCACTCACCAATTCTCTGCAGTCTCTCTCTCTTTGCTGCAATGTCGCATTTCTATCGCTATTTTACCGCTATTACAATAATCAGTGTTCCTCAGAGCTCTATGAGTGTATACCATCCCCTCTTCTTAGAGCACGTAGCACCCGTCTTGCAACACAATCCCACCCTTAATCTGTACAATTCTTCAACCCAAGAGTGAAACTTATGCTCAATCTTTCTTCTATTCAACAGGTGAGCTCTGGAACTCTCCCCAGAATCAGGCTTTCCCTCTTCCTATGACTTACAATGCTTCAAATTCCGTGGGTCCAGGCATTATGGCTCAAACGTCCCTTGATTTTGGCCCTGTCACTCTTTCAACTCTAGGGCAGGCACTCGCCACAGGCAGTTCTGCATGTTGTCTCCCTCACTTACATAGACAAAAAAATAGCTCCCCGATTTCCATTTACCCTTCCTAATATGAATACAATCGTCGAATGAATGTCAGAATAAACTGCCAAAACGCGTTATAATACTTAAGGGGTCAACAATACACAAATACTGTATATATAACAAAGGCAGTACATTCCGTAGATAGTTCCTTCGTTCATTCTTGTTATGCCCTGATTTTAAACAGGATTAACGATTGATACAGGTGAATTCTACTAGACTTGGACTTCCGAGTTCATACAAATACATATACTAAAGACAACAGAGGATACCTATATCGCCAAAATATAGTTTATAATACAGCTTTATTCCCTTAATCACTAAACATACAATGGAGTATGAAGGTAAGCTTAGAAACACAACCAATGAATAGTAATTCAAATATTTTCTATCTCCGAGCACAGTCGCGGATCTGGATAGAGTTCAGGTATTTAGCACAGCTTAACTATATTCCTTTTTTCTGGAATCGTGTTCATTATTTACGATCGAGGGTGATTACAAGTAATATCTTCAGCTATAATATTTCACTGTACTTGTAAAGAATTTGACTTGCAATGTTATTTATAAAAGAGAGTTATTTGTATCACTATGCGCATCTTGGGTTATTTACCATGCGCACTGGTACGAGAGTAAGTTCAAAGCCAACTGGAACTGGACTTCGTAAGATATCCTTCGTGTTGGAATAATGGCAGAGTCGCTGGAGGACTCTGAAATATTTTTACTTGGTCGAAATAATGGCAGAGTCGCTTAGCATCAAAATCGGCTTAAATGGACTAAATTCGGAAATCACTTCTACTGATCAGAAACACTTCAGTAGCTCACAAAACATTGATAACTGGAATTCGTTTATCTAAATTCTTAGTATTAACACTATTACGGATTTATGATGTTTTTAACACTTTCAGGGACTCTATTTATTACCTAAGGGTAAGGCAGGTTAGTGGATGGACTCGCCGAACACCACTGTAGAAAAATAGTGCTAACAATTGTTACGACCGGCACAACGAAATAAACAAGGGCACTTAATATTGGACTAGAAGATAGGCTATATCTGCAACAACGGTACGCTATTTCCAAACCCTCAAACTATTACACCGGTGAACAAAACACTTAAACCCTCCAGAGTTAATCTACTGGATAACGGGGTATCAATTAACTGGGTTTAGTGCACTTCTACAAAGGCTTTCCGTTGACGGCAAAGCCTACTCACAACAGGAGTACTTTACGATAATAAAATGCTCTCAAGTAATAACAATGCTTAAATAAACTATAACAAGATTTAATAAAGGAGTATATACCTACGTTAACTTTAGTGTGAGTCTGAACTCAACACTAACTCTTCAATGCTCTATGAAAACACTGGAAGTCTAGTCCTACAGCAAACAGATATGGAATCTTCTGAAAACGTCTGATGCTCTAAGATGCTCGTCAATATAGAACAGAAATAATGCAGGGGCAGGACACCAAAGCGTGTATCTTAAATACACCAACAAGTAGGATACATATATATAAAACAAAGGAGTGCAACAACTCTGTGACAGCACTAATAATAGCCACTCAAAACAGTACTTCCTTAGCCAAAGTAACAGCCATACTGGGTTGTGCACCATGCATCAACCTAGGCTAAAATTATATGTGAATAATTCCTAAAGCATACACAGTTAAAGTTAATAAACACAATGCTGTCTTTCCTTACTAATAAAGTCTAGCAGCGGTATAAAAGGTACAAGGAACCTAGGCAGAGCGCAAGCATGCTCGTAGCCTACTGTCTCCCCTGAACAGATTTCCCCTTATGTTACGTTAAGTGACTAGGAGGCTCTCTTGGTAAGTCCAGATCTCAAGTATCTGGTCTTGCCCTGGCGCTCCACAAAGGTCAACAAAATGAGGTAGCAAACATACAAGCAAGAGTAGGCAAAAGCCCTTCGCTTGTATGCTGCTACACTCACAAAGGAAAAATATGCACAAGGGTTACAGGCTACCTAACTCCGTCGAAGTCGTACAGGCTCTGACTTGCCACATACATAACTCAGACAACGACCAAGGATACCCTCTGTCTAGCATTAAATAGTAGGAAAGAACAACTCAATAATTATAAGCACCTCAATACTATAATACCATGTGACTATGACTCTAATAATCCCTAAAGCTAGTGCAAAACATATATGTGAGAACTGGTGCTGGTAATACGACTGGCCGACTATGGAAGTCGTATGCAGAGTCAGAAGGGATGGATAAATGAATAAAGATGAGAAGTATTGAAAAGAAGGAATTCAGAGAGAGAAACAGCAGTAAAGAGGGTTAGATTGGGGACAGATTGCAAGGGATGTCTAGGACCAAGCACAACATACCAAGCTCTAAGGAGACACGAGGGTAGGAGCCCCCCAGCACCATGCTAGAATAGCGGCCTCCAACCACCGGCCACTACGTCATGAAGATCATGCGTCATATGACACGCCAAGGCCCGCCATCCAATCACGAGCGTGGGAACCCCGCCCGAGCAAGGAATGCACACGTACATACACACGCACACACTACCACCTCGCTGCTTCCCTCGCTCTCTCCTTGCAATTCACACTACATATCTTATAACTCTATCAAAGATATAAAATACTTCCAAGTGTCACAGACAAGAATAAAGACAAACACTGATCTGTCTGTGACAACATGAATACTAAGAAAGAAAGAACATCGTTCTACGCTTATTATAGCCCATTTCACTACCCCGGCGAGCGCTAGCGAGTACAATTACATTCTGGCAAGCTGGCCAGTGTAACACCCCGCCCAAGATGTGGGACATTTTAACCTCAGGTAAATGCCACATCTGACCAGACAGAATGCCCACCAACCCCGCCTCACCCAGCTACTCCCCCAAGTTGTGAAAACCAGGCACAATCACAAACATAAAACACTTCAATGTATATATTTTTTTTTTTTTTTTGAAGAGACAATGAACGGAGGAAGGAAAAACACAGATAAAACAAAAAGGTCCATGTGCCTAAAGGCATCAGTGTAAATTCATGCTCTCAGCTGCCCTAGTTCTACAAGATGTGGAGAGGCGGCACAATTGAAGCAAGTTCCTCGGCTGTGAATATCTGTAGAAGCAGATTTGAATGAGTTAAGAGTAGACCAAAATATCTTGTTATCATTTGGATTATTTAGAAGTTTATTTGCCTGCTTATGGAGAAAGTTTGATTTAGTTAGGTTTAATACAGTTTTGGCATGATTTCTGATGTTTCTAAAGTAATTAAAGGCTTCATGTGTTTTTGATCTTGTGTATGCATTGTAGGCTATTGCTTTTTGTTCAGTTACTCTAGCACAATTATGGTCAAACCATTTAGGTGAATTAGATCTTTTACTGTACTTTTGATGAGGAACAAAAGTTTCCATTCCAATTTTTACAAAATCTTGTATGTGGCTCAAGGTGGAGTGTGCATCATTAGAAAAGAAAGAGGTCCAGGGAATATCAATAAAGAAACCTTGAAGACCCTCCCAGTCTGCCCTATCGTAATGCCATTTAGTCACCAAAACAGGTTCAGAGTGGGAAGGTGTGGTAGGTGATAGACAGGTGGCCTGTATCAGACAGTGATCAGAAGATCCAAGTGGGGACCTCACTGTAACATCATAATTTTCTGAATTGGTTGTTAAAAATAAGTCCAGTAGGTGGGAATTATGATTAGGATTATCTGGTACACGGGTGGGTTGGTTGACTAGTTGAATGAGATTAAATGAGTCTGCAAATAGCTCACATTCAAGACCAGCATCATCAGTCCTGGCTGAATGAGTGAGCCATTCAACATTATGGACATTAAAATCACCCAACACAGTGATTTCAGAAGAAGCATTTAAGTTGAGGACACTGAGTTGTGAGGACAGAGAATCAAAAAGACTTTGCTCTGGAGGAGTATTTGGGGAACGGTAGATGCAACATATGTATTTAAATTTACCAGCAGAAATTAATTTGTATATAGAATAATCAAAATAGGGACAATTGAAACTAGTAACCTCCTCCAGGGCAATTTCAGATTTTGCGAAGCAACATACACCACCTTTAGGTCTGAAATTTTGGAGCAGTTGATAACCTGGAAAATTAAATCTAGATGTGTCAGATGTGGATGTTACTTGAGTCTCTGTCAAAAAAAGGAGAGTAGGGGATTCTGCTTGAAGAAATTGGTGTACAGAATTGATGTTAGAGTGAAGTCCCCTTATATTACTAAAGAAATAGCTGTACTGACAAGCAGCTTTGGGACGTTGCAATGCTCTGGACACAGTCGCATGATGACGACCGGGAGGGCCCTGTGTCAATAACCCAACTGACTAAAAAAAACCAATATAAAAAAAATCTACAGAACACTTCCCAAAAATAATAGTATCACTTAACAATATTACGCTCAACGAGCAAGCTTCACCAAGCCTAGCCTACTAAGACAAAAACTCAGCATGTCTTAGATTCTTGCTGTAACATACTGCACTTAAATACTATCAAAAAGAAAGAGTTTTTATGTGAGGTTTTTATAATTTTTTAATAGTGTTTTTGGCGGCTTTGCACTACAGGGGCAAGCCTAATTTTTCTCCACTCTCAAACCGACACTGACTGAACGGCGAGGGTGCTCCTTAAAACATACCCTGCCGTGACAAACAATCAACCAGAACATTATCAGTGCCCTTAACATGCCACACATCCAACTTGTGTTCTGGCAGCAAAACAACACCTGACACTGATAAACTGCCCAGTCCATCACAAGACTGGCACATCTCTTCGCTCTCTCCGGCAACGGGACCTGCCAATAACCTTCCACTATTTCTACCTTAGTGATAAACGAGGCAGCCCCGATGCGGTCTATGGGGTCGTCAACTCTGGATAAGGTATAGGCGTCTGTCAGGGATAATGCACCAACACTCTTGCAATCAACACAAACACGGATCTTGCCACTTAACTCAGGTTGCAAAGTTACTGGCAACGACCAATCATGATATCCCTTATCCTTCAGACCCTTCTCCAACATGTAGTCCAGCTCTGCTTTCACAACAGGCTGTCGAGCAGGATTTATACGGTAGGGAGCCAATTTGAGCCTTGCACTGTCTCCAGCCTCCATGTCGGGTGCCACCCCGCACATCAGGCCTGTAGAACCAACAACCATGCGGACGTACTGCCACAACCTAGTAAACAATTTCTCTTGGCGCTTAGGAACAAGAGGTTGCAACTTATCTCGAATAACAACATGCTCATTGAACTCCCACAACTCAGCCGGGACTGCAGTTTCTAAACTATAGCCTCCCTCCTTCTCCACCTCTGTCCCTTTAACAGCCAGGTCATGAGAGGGACAATCTGTACCACCTGTGCAGTCACTCCCACAGTTCATAAGTGCTAATGCTTCCCCGCCGATACCGTACATGCGCACCCCCGCATTCCTTGCGACCACATCTGCCTGCGCAGCATCACCGCCTTCAGCGCCACGGCCAGATGCAGTCGGTCTATGGTAGGGCTGTTGCATTTTACTAGAGTAGCATTGGGAGGCTATGCGACGACCGGGCGCATCCACTCCACAGCCAACCTCACCAATCTGCTCAATGTCCTGATACTGACCACCACCCTTAGCAGCCATGGGTCGACCCTGACCTGACAACCATGCCAAAGCCTCGTCGCCCACCTTGAACAACTTAATTAACGAGGCCAACGGTTTACTCACACCCAAGTGACCTGCCAGCGGAACATCGTGCACCGCATGAGTTGTGAGGCCTTGGTGCTCGGCACAAACAGTGGGGTATGAACCGGGCAGGTGCTGGATCGCTGCACACTGTTGCTCAGGCAGGTGCTCCAGCACTTCCACAGCCACTTGACTCGTGTTCCCCGCCCACTGATCCGCCGAGACATGACAATCCCAACTTTCCACCACCTGTGCCTCACTGCCCCCCTCTCCTTCTCCACCTTGGCCGCTGCAGACCAACACAGGGACAGTAGGCTGCTCAGGTGGCCGCCTCACAAACTCCTTCAACAGGTTCACATGACATGCTTCCCCGTCCTCATCGAGTTCAATAGCCCCGTTCCCACAACTCTCAAGACTAGGATCTTCTAGTTGCACCTGGGAACTACTCTGTCGCGGAGTGTCATCACGCCCTACCATGTCACTAGGGGGGACAGGTTCTGAGGCCACTCCGGAGCTCAAATTTGGTGCAAGTACCGAGTCACCAAGGAGTGTCGCTGGGTCCAAACTCTCAACCCGACCACCAGCCTCGACTTTCTCCTTCCTCCGCTGGTCTGAAACCTGGGTACCAGGCTGTAACACCTGAGTGGACTGAGATCTCTGCTGCGTCTGGCACCTCTCGAGCCCCTCTTTCCCCTCCCTACTCGTGTCGGCCGCCCTCTCTGCAACGACTAAGGGTGGAACCTCGGAAGCAGGAACCGCAAAGTCGTTACCGAGAAGGAGGTCGACCCCCTCAACTGGCAATTTCTCCACAACACCCACATCCAACTCCTGTGTCACACCATCCACCTCAAGCTCCACTCTGACCAGCGGGTAAGACCGCGTAGCATTGATACCTTGAACCACCACAACCCGAGCCGCGTTAATAGGCTTGCCAGTGAAGTTCTTAATAAGTGTCTGGGAAGCGCCCGTATCACGCAACAACTCAAGCCTATGCTCCACACCATCCCACCTCACAGTGCCGTGCCTCCTATGACCGCAAAAAGCATCTCGGACGGGTGACGAGCCCTCCTGCTGCTTCTGCACCGACTGTGACTTCGCAACCGACATATTACCCCGGGCAAACGCGGAAGACCTCAAAGACACACCGATGTTGCTAACTAGTGACACCACTGCTGTAGGCGGTGTGCTCGGACATGAGCGCGCAATATGCCCCTTATTATGACACGTAAAACACTCCACCTCACTCATTGACTTCCTCTGGGGTGAGGAAGGGCCCTGGCCATTCTTTAACGGGAAGGGTTTCGACTTGGGATCAAAATTGGCACCAATACTCTCAAATGGGTAATTAGTCGTGTCATTAATTCGGGGGGGTGGAGTGGTACGCCCCTTGTTACCTGCCTCAGCTCTCTGTGCAAACCCGCACCCACGAATCAATGACAACCTGAGGTCAGCCAGCTCAGCCGCCTCCTGCAGAGTTTTAGGTTGCTTTTCTTTCAGGTTAAGAGTCAAGTCACTGCCAGTACATTTGAAAAATTGTTCTAACAACACTAATTGCTTCACTGCATCAAAAGTAGTTGCCTTTTCCGACCTCAACCAATTCTCAAATGCATCTGACAGCTCTCTAGCGTGTTCCTGGAAAGTACTCTCCTTTCTCTTAGGAACAGCCCTAAACTTCAGCCTATAGGTCTCTGGCTGCAATTGATACGCCCTCAGGACAGCCTCTTTCAACGCCTCATAATTCATGCAGGAATCTAGGGGCAAAGCATCGTACGCCTTGAGTGCTTTCCCCGTCAATCGTGACGAAACAAGGGCTGCCCAATTCTCCTCGGCCATTGGTGCTCCTGGCACTTTTCTCAAAACGGAGAGAGAATTCTGTAACTCCTAATTCATCAAACACTGAGACCAACTTTAGTAGATGCGACAGGGACTGGTCATGGGGTCGACCCCCCTGGACGACCCGGTTCCTCGTCACCTCTACACGAGTTTTCTCTAGGTCAACATCGGCACAATACCATGCAGACTCATACTTGAGCTCAGCCTCATGATTTTCTGCTCGAGCGACAGCTCAGCCTCATGCTTAGCCTGTCGCTCCTGCTGCTGAAGTTTGGCGAGCTCGAGCTGAAACAACATCTCGGAAGACAAACCCTGAGGAGGGGGTGCTACTACCGGGGACCCACCCCGTGAGTCACCTAGAGGCATACCCAACCGCCAGCGGACATCGGCCTGCGGGAACGTGCCCGGCTCCGGAACCCGAGGGGGCGCCATGATAGGAGTTGAGTGGAATGGGGGCTGGGACGAAGGTGCCCCAGCTCCCGTTCCACACGAAGCCCCACGCACCCCACCCAGCACACAGGTAACCAGCTCACTTCTCGACAAACCGCTAGTACCAGAAAACCCTAAGACCGTGGCTATACACTGCAGTCCGTACCGGTCCAGCCCCGACACCCGGTCCGCCGTCACAGGCTCCTCCAAAAAAATCCGAGCATCCTCCTCATTGTTCACCACCCGAACGCCGTTAACCAACTCCACCTTCTCCACCTCCTCGCCTGTCTCTCGCACTGTGCCCTCACTATGCTCAGACCCGTCCAGTGACATGATGGAGTCAACAAAAAATTCCCAAGTCAGGAGAAAAGTAGCCAAACTCTCGCGTAGCTTTATTCACAAAAAATATTTGAAGATGTTTTTGAGTGCAATACTAGGTCACCAATAAATTCCAACAAGTTCCATATATCCTCAAAACAATGTCCACTGCCAACACTGCGAGAAATAAATTCAACCCCAAATGGCAATAAGATTTCTCCAAAAAAAAACCCTGCAAGATTCAGTTCACTATATACTGAACTAAGGTCGCCATTTGTTACGACCGGCACAACGAAATAAACTAGGGCACTTAATATTGGACTAGAAGATAGGCTATATCTGCAACAACGGTACGCTAATTCCAAACCCTCGAACTATTACGCCGGTGAACAAAACACTTAACCCGTGGAGCCCCGGCTAGTTTTGTATTGTTTGTTCACCAGAACCCGGCCGGTTTTCAAATATTTGTGTTATTCCAGAAACAATAGCGAAAGGGTTAGGAATGAAGGAAAAACCACGAAAAACCGCTCAAAAAGCTTAAAGAATGGTCTTACAGAGCCCCCGAAAACGTATTTTACAAAGGTAAAAAATTGAAGGCAATTACCCCCAAAAATACACGTTATTGCGCGCTCACGCGCACGCACGTGGACTTTGAGAGTTTTCAACCATCGACACGGTTGCGTGGGATACGTACACAGTTCCCATACAAATCTGAGCCCTCTCGAGTGGCTACACCTGAGGTTACGGTCGGAGCAATTAGGGTGCCTCGTCAGACGCGTCGCTGGGGCTGTGCGTTACATACATCGCCGACACGTCAGACGCGTCGCTGGGGCTGTACGGGTTAAACCCTCCAGAGTTAATCTACTGGATAACGGGGTATCAATTAACTGGGTTTAGTGCACTTCTACAAAGGCTTTCCAGTGACGGCAAAGCCTACTTACAACAGGAGTACTTTACGTTAATAAAATGCTCTCAAGTAATAACAATGCTTAACACCTTATTGGCGGGCTAGGCGGTCAATTTATATGTACCGCCCAGCGGGGTGTTTTTAGCCAAAATAGGGCTGTTTACGTGATCATTTTCATGCCTAAATAAGACCCAGAGTGTAAAACAAGTATCTATCCCTGAAAGGGCATAAACAAAGCTTTCCAATGACACCACAACGATCCTTGTATGACCGCTAGTTTTCTTGCAACAACCGCGCAACACGAGTGCAAAAACCATGTAATTCGGTACTTTCCCCATACATTTCACTAAGTAGCGAGTGTGAGAGGGTGGAGGAGGGTGGGATTCATATCAGTAGGCCCGCCTCGGTGGTCTGGAGCAGTCATACGCTCGCTACTCTCCTGCCACCACTTGTCTCTCTCTCTCAGCAACATTATGTACTGAAATTGCCACTCGACTTATGTTGTGAGCCGCCACATAGTCCAAATTGATTTAACTTGACTTATGTTGTGGGCCGCCAATAGAGGGTTAAATAAACTATAACAAGATTTAATAAAGGAGTATATACCTACGTTAACTTTAGTGTGAGTCTGAACTCAACACTAACTCTTCAATGCTCTATGAAAACACTGGAAGTCTAGTCCTACAGCAAACAGATATGGAATCTTCTGAAAACGTCTGATGCTCTAAGATGCTCGTCAATATAGAACAGAAATAATGCAGGGGCAGGACACCAAAGCGTGTATCTTAAATACACCAACAAGTAGGATACATATATATAAAACAAGGGAGTGCAACAACTCTGTGACAGCACTAATAATTGCCACTCAAAACAGTACTTCCTTAGCCAAAGTAACAGCCATACTGGGTTGTGCACCATGCATCAACCTAGGCTAACATAATACGTGAATAATTCCTAAAGCATACGCAGTTAAAGTTAATAAACACAATGCTGTCTTTCCTTACTAATAAAGTCTAGCAGCGGTAAAAAGGTACAAGGAACCTAGGCAGAGCGCAAGCATGCTCGTAGCCTACTGTCTCCCCTGAACAGATTTCCCCTTATGTTACGTTAAGTGACTACGGAGGCTCTCTTGGTAAGTCCAGATCTCAAGTATCTGGTCTTGCCCTGGCGCTCCACAAATGTCAACAAAATGAGGTAGCAAACATATGAGCAAGAGTAGCCAAAAGCCCTTCGCTTGTATGCTGCTACACTCGCAAAGGAAAAATATGCACAAGGGTTACAGGCTACCTAACTCCGTCGAAGTTCGTACAGGCTCTGACTTGCCACATACATAACTCAGACAACGACCAAGGATACCCTCCACTGTCTAGCATTAAATAGTAGGAAAGAACAACTCAATAATTAGAAGCACCCCAATACTATGATACCATGTGACTATGACTCTAATAATCCCTAAAGCTAGTGCAAAACATATATGTAAGAACTGGTGCTGGTAATACGACTGACCGACTATGGAAGTCGTATGCAGAACCAGAAGGGATGGATAAATGAATAAAGATGAGAAGTATTGGAAAGAAGGAGTTCAGAGAGAGAAACAGCAGTAAAGAGGGTTAGATTGGGGACACATTGCAAGGGACGTCTAGGACCAAGCACAACATACCAAGCTCTAAGGAGACACGAGGGTAGGAGCCCCCCAGCACTACGCTAGAATAGCGGCTTCCAATCACCGGCCACTACGTCATGAAGATCATGCGTCATATGACACGCCAAGGCCCGCCATCCAATCACGAGCGTGGGAACCCCGCCCGAGCTAAGAATGCACACGTACATACACACGCACACACTACCACCTCGCTGTTTCCCTCGCTCTCTCTCCTTGCAATTCACACTACATAATTATCTTATAACTCTATCAATGATATAAAATACTTCCAAGTGTCACAGACAAGAATAAAGACAAACACTGATCTGTCTGTGACAACATGAATACTAAGAAAGAAAGAACATCGTTGTACGATTATTGTAGCCCATTTCACTGCCCCGGCGAGCGCTAGCGAGTACGAGTACATTCTGGCAAGCTGGCCAGCGTAACACAATATACACAGAGGGCCTCGGAGTCGGACGGATCCCAAATTGAGTGGTCAATCCTGTAAGTCTTTCACTAAACTGGCTCGGGTTGTCCCTCTCACAGGGAATAGGTCCGCTTGGGGACATTCTGTGTATGGCCACCCGCGTAAGGGGTCCGGCAATAGATAGATAGATAGATATTTATTTACACTTGGTCGAAATAATGGCAGTAACTTAGAATTCTGGGCACCATGACATTTGGGCTTAAATATGCTAAATTCAAAAATCACTTTTAATGGTTGGGAATGCTTCAGTAGATTAGGAAGCGTTAGCTAAAGTAATTATTTTCTTTAATTTCCGAATAGTAGCACGATTATGGATTTTTGAAATTTTTGTCACTTTACGGGACTCTGTTTATTTTACTCTCGAACTTGGATTTTTGGCAGAGTCACTTGGGGGACTGTTTATTTTGCGAGCACTTAGCAGGTTACACTTAGACACTTTCTCTCCTTTTATATCATCGACTTAGACATCTTTTCTATCTTCTTTTCCACGATGATTCTGGTGTTTGCTGGCTGTCGTCTTCTCCTCCTCCGTGGCCGTCCAGGTTGGCCAGCTGTGTGAAGATAGTTACAGATGGGTTGATGGGCTTGGGGTCTTAAATATGGCTCCGTAACATATAGTAATTGTCTGGCAATTACAGTTGGGCACCATACCGGACTAACGCGATTATTTCAGAGGTTTGGAGAAATACTTGACTATCCTGACCTGTATATCACCCGTTGATGAAGTACTATGAAGGTACTCTTGAAATAGGGTCTTGAATATCGTGCCTCAGTAGGAATGTATATGGTACGACATCGGACTAACACAGTAAGTTTGTACAAGTATTCTTACTGACTGTTCTGACCGTTTGAAGAGGTTCGGGGGGCCCAGGGCGGTGGAGTCTCTTCACTTTTACTAGGGAAAGTGGGACCTAACAGAAGGGACAATGTTAGATACTGGTGGTGCCAGTAGTAACAAAATTCCTCTACAAGGACACTTTAGTACAGTGTTCACTTCCAAGAGTAATAATAGAGAGGTCGGTGGTGCCGGAGTCTCTCCACTTTTACTAGGGAAAGTGGGACCTAACAAAAGGGACAATGTTAGATACTGGTGGTGCCATTAATAACAAAGTTCCTAGAGCAGGACTTTAGCACTTTTCACTCTAGAGAATATTGAGGACGGTGGTGCCATTCACCTCAACTTCTTTTAGAGAGGGTGCTTGAGGACTAACCTTTAACTAGGAGAAAGGAGCGGAGGTGCCGTAGGTCCTTCTTCCTAAGTTAAGGAAAGCTTTTTACCAGTAACAGTAGCTATGTTAATCACTGGTGGTGCCAGTGGTAACAAAGTTTCCTGTAACAGACCACAGTTTCGGTAACTGAATAATAATAATGAAGCTCTGGGAGGCCGTTCACTTCACTACTATACTTTTAGTAGACACCGCCTATCAAGAGTCTCTATGTTAGCCGGGTTGTGCCGCAACTAACAAAGATCCCTAAAATAGGATTTGTTTTCTCACAGACAGTATATTGAACTTTCGGTGGTGCTGTAGGTCCAACTGAATGGAGGTTTAATTTTAAGACTTTTAAAGGTGGGAGGCCAGTACTCAAGAAGCCTTAAAATTGCATAACTCTCCTAATTTATCCTGACCTGGTATTGAGGATTACTGCGAGGGGTCCTATCTAACCTATAGGATGGTAAGGGCATGACAAGGTATCCCTAAAGAGCTCTATAGAACCTTCTGGTTCTGGTGCTCAAGATATTTTCTTTATAATCAATTTACTAAGTGATGGGATGATGCTTATTTCAAAATACATCTCAACTGTGAAAGGGACTCCATCAAGGGTTAAGTAAATAATTATATTATATATCGGTAAGCTCAATAAAGCCTTGGAAAACACTAAATTTGTTCAAGGAAAAGAGTTCCTTAAATTTTAGTTTGAGCGGGAGGTTTGGTGTCGTGTGCACAACAAAATAAAGAATTGCAGGATGCGCATCGAAGTATTTTATAGGTCATACTCCGTCATGGGAGTCTATTAATGCGGATCTACTGATGTATCAATGCTAGTAGGATTTATGCAGGCAATGATTCATAAAACATATCATTGTAAGTGATGTATTAATACAGTATTTAGGTAGGCATCATTCTCAGAACGTGTTGGTATGCCTGATGAGTTAGCGCGTGAGCCGCCCGTTTCCGGTGCGTGTTGGGAAACACCAGGGCCACTTCGGCGTGGTGTCTATATTGGTACTCTCTGATATCTATATAACTTATGGAAAGAAGAGCATGTGTATTGTATATTTAGAAGATATAATCATAGGATAAAAGGAAGGCATATATCTATGTGTGTAGGAAACAATGTCCCAAAGATCTATTGAGGTGTTACTTCATGTTAATATTGCATAATAAGGTTCTAACAAAAAGCATCATAACATATTCATTTCATACTGGTTGATTATATTCTTAATATCTATAATAAATCTTATTATTAATCATACATGATACATATTCTTATTTACTATTGCCGCATTTTCTTTTACCATCACTATCTCCGATAGACTGGAAATGGTGTCGTATTTCACACCCAAATACCATAAAAGGGTGTCCAATATCAAGCCAACTCAACCATGCTCTTCCACAGGGTCTAAACTCAACCCGATTCAGACTTTCGGAACTTGATAACAGTTTTAAGACTTTGTGTATATATCCATATACAAATAATCTATTTGGATGTGATAATTATAAATGTACCTAGCTATATCCTCAGAACATCCGAAAGAAGCGTCATAATCCTATAGAAGGCCGATAACCTACCGGAGTTATTATATATAATACCTCAAAGTAAGCGATTATATTATAGGAATAGTCATTACAATGTTTTACAAATTCAACTAGATCAAAATAATATCGAAATGATGGATCATTAATTATTGATCTTGATATGTAGGCCTAAAGCATGTTGTATAAACATTGGCCGCAGCCGCGGTGCCATTCCATTCGAGCCTAATCACGATTATATTTCGGTGTATTCTTACTTAAATGTATATCATTCGGGTTGATTAGGTTACACAATACAATATTACTAAGTAACAGTACACGCATATATATAAATATCATAACATTTGTGAAATATAGGTTCGACCGCGCTAAGCACCACGGCTGCGTGAGGGCCAGTAGGAACGTAGATATATCGAGGGGTGGGTGGGGTATCTAGCATCGTGACCTTGACCAAGAGTCAAGTTCACAAAATCAGTGTTCGTCACGGTAATTAATCCGTCACTCTTCCTCAGAATTATTGAAATGTCTATGTATGCGAATATTTCTTGCTCTACTATTAACCCGTCCAGCCCCAGCGACACGTCTGACGCATCGGCGATGTATGTAACGCACAGCCCCAGAGACGCGCCTGACGCGTCACCCTAATTGCGCCGACCGTAACCTCAGGTGTAGCCACTCAAGAGGGCTCAGATTTGTATGGGAACTGTGTACGTATCCCACGCAACCGTGACGATGGTTGAAAACTCTCAAAGTCCACGTGCGTGCGCGCGAGCGCGCAATAACCTGGTTTTTGGGGATAATTGCCTTCAATTTTTTACTCTTGTAAAATCCGTTTTCGGGGGCTCTGTAGGACAATTTTTTAAGCTTTTTGAGCGGTTTTTCGTGGTTTTTCCTTCATTCCTAACCCATTCGCTATTGTTTCTGGAATAAAACCATTATTTGAAAACCGGCCGGGTTCTGGTGCGCAAACATTACAAAACTAGCCGGGGCTCCACGGGTTAAACAAATAAATATGTTTTATAATTTCACCTAATATGTAATGTCACAACACATCTTAAATTGTATATATTCAAATTTATTGCCGATATGTTCTGTTGTGGATTATTCCAGTCCCTGACATACCTAATGATATTTGCTATATTACGCTATTTCGCTTTTATATTGTCTTTATTTGCTTTGTAATAATTATTCTGCAATGCATATTTACTTTCATTCTTAAAAATAGTCAGGAAAGGTTGTCCATATAATATGTATATATTTAAAAGTCTGGATCGCCCCTTGTCATTTTGTGCCACCACACTTTAATGAGAGTGGGTTATCAGACTTTGGGGTGACACAAAATGCAACTTAAATATGGTACATGGATTACAAAGAGAAAGACAAAAAGGAAAACATATATTGTGTCTTTAAATTCTCTTCAAAAGGGTTGACGGAACACTATTATCTTTCCCGGGGATGTTGTAGGGCGAATCGTCTTGCCCGGCGTGGGTTGAGATTCCTTCTTCTGGGTGTCCTTCTTTAGCACAGCGATTCATCTATTCTTGAGCTTTGCCACTGTTGTAGATCCTTGTGATGATGTGGTGGATGCTGGTGTCCCCGTCTTTGTCCTTTCCTTCCTTGGTTCTTTTCGTTCCTTTCTCTTGCTTGTTCTTCCTTCTCTTTCTACTGTTTCGGTCTCTTCTATTTGGGGGTCTCTCCTTTTCCGGGGTATTTTAATTCTTATCAGTTATTCTCAAATATCAGTGTGTGAAGTACTGTCCAGTAAATAGGGTATTTGCTCCCAGGGTTCTCAGCCTTCTTAGCATGTATAGACGGTAAGTAGCTGCCTTCACTATATTGAAGATGTGTTGTTTCCAGTTTAAGGAAAATGTCGGACAGGTTTGGAGAGAGGTGTCATGACGAGGATTTGAACCCACTCACTTGTTATGTGTACAGCTACCGACAACTGTGCATGAGCTCTAGCGATTTTCTGTATGCAAATATATCTGTTTAGATGATTTTCAGACCAATTCAGCTTTATAATAATAGATACATATTGAGTATTTATTATATTAATATACAACAAGTTCATCTGTACACCAAGAAGTGAAAGTTCTTGGGTAGGGGTAACCCCATACTCCTACTACCCCAGAAGGTAGGAAGGGGGTGGTGCCTTCCCGTTCTCCCTAACTACTCCTGCCCCAGGCAGCAGGGACGGGGTGGTGCCTGTCCGTCACCCCTTCCCTCCCTTGAAGAGACCAAACTAGTAGGCCCCCCCACTGACACCCCACCCTCAACGCCAGACAGAAGGAAACCTCCGTTTGCAAACTCTGTAGCTCCACGAACACAGAACAAAGTATCCTTGCAACGAGGTCGAGGCTATGTCAGCAATTGGTATCCTATACATATCTTATACAGACCAGAACAATTGTGTTGCACTAAACTATCTGACTTTACAGAATTAAGATCATTTACAATATCGGTCACCTATCAGGAGGTTGACACACACACACACATTATCTCATACCTTAAAACTGTTCGATCACATGTATTACTGTGTATTCATACGTTAATTACTTATTCTGTTAAATATCCTATTGCACACATCTATACCAATTATAATTATCGATACAATATCTTAAGTAATTCGTTGCACCACACACACACACACACACACCATTATCAATTTCGTAAGTAACTCCATCGTGTATAACTTCATTGATTTACCCTCTGACAATTTTGACAGTTTATCCTAGATATAATTGGTCGATTATATACAGCTTAGGAAGGAACTGTATGTATTTAAAGGGTTAATACTATCTCAATCAACCCTTTTTGACTTTCATTAACCCTTCCTAATCTGAACAAAATCGTCTAATATAATTAATTAATTTTACTCCCAACACCAAACACCTCCGAATTAGATTAATTAAAGAATGTGACCCTACCGGGATTCGAACATGGGTTTCCATATACAGATATTAAACAGTCTAACCATTACACTATCAGCACAGTTAATAACCATAAAATGAAACTTTTCGAAAATAAATACTCCAGTCTCTCTATCTCCCTCTCTCTCGCCCTCTGAAAAATTTGACTGAGCTCTTAAGTGATACCAACAGATTTGTAATTTACTTTTATAATTAGTGTTTGTACTGTCTCTAGTTTATCAGACATATAATATTAACGTACATCTTTAGAGTAAGTCAAACAGAATCAATTAGATTAGTACTGTAGCTGAATAGTTAAGGTCATGGGATTTACCCTGAAACATGTTGGTAGTCCTTTAAGTGTAAGAAATGTGGAGTTCCTTTATTAGTAGCAGATGTGTTGGTAAAGAGCTCTAAATGAAGACCCATGCTAATCTCAACCTAATGTCAGAGCAATAAAGGTTGAACGAGACAAACTATAGGAAAATGCCTTACCACAAATTTTTGCCTCGATATTAAATAATTGTTCACTATATATGTGACATATCTCTGCCATTTGCTTATTACTGCTTATTTCAGTAATATATGTTATCATATCTGTCATCCATCTATCTCTCTCATATATATATATACAGTATATATATATATATATATATATATATATATATATGCAGTATATATATATATATATATATATATATATATATATATATATATATATATATATATATATATACAGTATATATATATATATATATATATATATATATATATATATATATATATATATACAGTATATATATATATATGCAGTATATATATATATATATATATATATATTTTATATATATATATATATATATATATATATACAGTATATATATATATATATACAGTATATATATATATATATATATATATATATATATATATACAGTATATATAAATATATATATATATATATATATATATATACTATATATATGATTTTACAGTATTGTTTTTTGTTTTCGTTTTGTTTTTCGTATGTGGGTGAGGGAGACAAAATGCAGAACTGGCTGTAGCGAAGTACCTCCCCCAGAGTTGAAAGAGGGACAGGGCCAAAATCAAGGGACGTTCGAGCCAAAATGCCTGGACACACGGTGTTTGAAACAATTTAAATCATAGGAAGAGGGAAAGACTGATTCTGGGAGAGAGTTTCAGAGTTCAGCCGTTGAATAGAAGAAAGACTGAGAGTAACGTTGCACTCTTGGGTTGGAGAGCTGCACATAGTAGGGGTGGGATTGTGTTGCAAGACAGGTACCACATAACCTACGTAGAAGAGGTGGTATACAATGGGAGAGCTCTGAGGAACACTGATTATTGTAGTAGCGATAGAATAGCAAGAGAGATGCAACATTGCGGCAAAGAGAGTAGTTTGCAGCAAGTTGGTGAGTGGGCGGGAATTAATGATACAAAAGGCCTTTCATTCTACTTTGTCTAGGAGTCTGGTGTGAGAGGATCCTCCCCACACATGTGAACAATACTTAATACAAGGACACACTGTGCCCCTGTACAGAGCAAGAAGCTGTGCAGGGGTAAAGAACCCCTTGAGGCGGTTGAGCACATCCAGCTTCTGGGAGGCTGCCTTAGCAAGACTGGTAATATGGTCCTTCCAAGTGAGAGCAGTAGAAAAAGAGACACCAAGAATATTGAGAGAAGATGAAGCATTGATTTTTGTATGGTTGACGAATAAGAGATATTCCGCTGGAAGTTCCGAACAGGTAGATAAATGGAGAAATTGGGTTTTGGAAGCATCAAAGGCAACAAGGTTTTCTCTGCCCCAATTGAAAATAGTAGTCAGATCAGAAGATAAGTGTTGTATGGCTTCATCACGTTTGTCTTTGAGGGATTGCTGGAAGGGGCATTCTGAAAAACTAGTTGAGTAGTGTAAGGTAGAGTCATCTGCGTATGAATGGATGGGATATGAATGAATGGATATGTCTAGCGCAATAGAACAAGTCTCATCGAAGTCCCGAATGGAGGATGACCAATAGTTAGTAAAATTAGAATGAAGATCACCAGTAGAGCGGCCTTTAACCCTCAACAGGGGAGGTGTGGCAGAGTGGTTTTGCCACTGGACTGGTAATCCAATGGACCCGGGTTCGAATCCCAATATGTTAATGGGAAGATATTATTGGGATGGAATTTGTGCTGTACCTAGTATCAGTGCATTACCACAGCACACCGAAATGCCAAAAAAATACCCTCATTGTTCCCTGATTAAATAGCATTGTATGAATATTCCCATATTCAAAAATATTCTACAGGGGGGCAATGCCTAGTGAGTTAATTGCTCAATAGGTGGCGTTCTGAGAGTGAGACTGTGAAGCGCAGAGACGAGGTGGCTTCAGAGATGGAGTTGCTTCAAGCTGTGAAGCTTCACATGTCTCACTCCCTAGACTGGAGCAAGACCTCACGGGCCTCACCGTGTTCAGCGGTTGAGTGTAAGGGCTATCATCCTATGCCCGAGAGGGAGTAGTTGGAAGAAAAGAAAAAAAAAAAAAAAAAAAAAAAACGACGGTGAACATCATATGACGGGAGAGAGAATATTGGCCACCCCTGCGGTGCCCATCATATGACGGGTGCCATTTTGAGGACATTATGAGCTATGAGAGAGAGTCCGCGTTTTGAGGGGACAATAGTTGGCCTCAGACCACTCGTTACCACCTTG
The DNA here is from genome assembly GCA_032716605.1 of Paralithodes platypus. Lineage (NCBI taxonomy): Eukaryota > Metazoa > Arthropoda > Malacostraca > Decapoda > Lithodidae > Paralithodes > Paralithodes platypus. The sequence goes on along the minus strand of CM064483.1, from coordinate 38,116,550 downwards.
GGGCCGTCACTGACACATACTGTGTCTCGTCCCCACCTCCGTACCTAGCGCAATAAGATAAAAACCGTGAAAAATGCCTTATTTTATTTTAGGGTATTTTTACCTCCGGTTACACGCTCGTTGCAAGATAACTCGTGGTCGTACAAGGATGATTCAGGTGTCATTGGCAAGCTCTATTATCGCCCTTTCATGGATATATAATTGTATTCTTGCTTATGCATGAAAAAGAGCATGGAATGAACCACGTTTTCGATAAAATATACCAGCCCAGCAACACGGTCATGTTGTTGTTGTTGTTGTTGTTCCCCATGCTGCCTGGCCGAACAGCCCCAAGACCCCGAGCACGGCCAAGGCCATAACCGAGCGCCCCCACAGAACCCTCCCTGCCGACCACAATAAAGCCTGGGTGACCGAAGCCACTCCATGGCGGGGAGCTGAGGAGGGTGCGGAAACGCCCGGGAAACCAAAGCCCCACCCAGGGCTCTGTGCCCCTCAGCAATTATGAAGAGAATGTTGAGGGGCAAGGGAAAAATGTGACGCTTTGGCTTCCAATCTTGGTAGATTGGGAGGTCAATCCACGGAAGAGACGCCGTCACTCGAGATCTAGAAGATATATAAGTAAAAGGAACAGTCAGAGTAAGCTATGGGTATGGCAGAGATCGCTCAGTTCTCACTCTGATAGACCAGCCCATCACCAAATACGGTCATGTAAACAAGCATGCCAGCTTTTAGGGAGTTAATGAAGCCATTCTGGTGGTCTGAGAGTAGGTTATAGGAAGTTAAATGCTTAAGAAATTTTGAGGTAAGAACAATTTAAAAACTTTAGAGATGCAAGAAATAGGAGCAATTGGGCTATAGCTGAAGGGCTGAGAGCGGTCATTCTTATTTGAGACAGGTTCAATGAGGGCAAACTTCCAGCAAGAAGAGAAGACGTTAGAGGAGAGACAGAGACGGATGAGTTTGCCTATGCAGGGAGTCAGCACGGAAGCACAGTTTTTTAGTACAACAGGAGGAACACCGTCCGGTCCATACGCCTTCTTAGTATTAAGCCCAGAGAGGTGGAAAGTACATCCTTGGAAGATATTATGATATTAGGCATATGTAGGAGAGAAGGGGGTGGAGAGAGAGGAATAACACCGGAATCATCCAAAGTGGAGTTTTTAGCGAAAGTGTTAGCGAATAGTTCAGCTTTGTCTGAGGAAGAAGTGACGGTAGTGCCCGTCAGAGTGGAAAAGAGGAGGGAAAGACGCAGAAGAAAAATTATTGGAGAGGTTTTTGGCTAGATGCCAGAAGGCTTGGGAAGAGCTAGAGTTGGATAGTTCAGTGCATTTATTATTGATGAAGGAATGTTTGGCGAGTCGAAGAACAGACTTGGCATGATTCCGGACAGAAACATAGGAAGTATGAGATTCTATAATTTGAAGGTGACAGCCACGGAAGCAAAAGTAATTCCATGGGAAATCAAAGAAGTACAGCTGAAGAGCCTCCCAGTCGGCAGCGCCAAAGTGTCGCAAGTACCGCCAGCTGGGAGGATCGGGTGGTCATATTGGAGGGATAGGACAGGTGACAGAGATAAGTTCATGGTCGGAGGAGCCCAAAGGAGAGAAAAGATCTTCAGTATAAGCAGAAGGCTTAGAAGTTAGAAATAAGTCAAGAATGTTGGGCAGACCTCCGAAGCGATCCGGGATACGGGTGGGTTGCTCGATTAACTGCTCTAGGTTATTTAGAAGAGAAAAGATGTAGGCTTGTTCACCAGGCTGGTCAGTGGAAAGTTGAAATCTCCTAAGATGGAGATTTCTGCGAAAGGAGAAATAGATAGATTGTGTTCCACTTTAGGAGTTAGATAGTCAAAGAATGTTGTATAGTCAGTAGAAATAGGGTAGAGATAAACAGCGCAGAGTTGAAAACTCAGAAGAATCAAAGTTAAGAACGCAAGAGAAAGCGAGATTATTGCGCACAAATACGCAACATCCACCTTTGGCTTGAAACTGAGGATAGAGATAGTAGGACGATACAGAGAAGGGTCAGCAGTGCGAGGCACCTGAGTTTCGGTGAGAAAGAGAAGGTCAGGGTTGGCAGAGGAGAGGTGGTATTCCACAGAATGGAAGTTAGAGAAAAGGCCACGAATGTTGCTGAAGTTAATAGTAAGAGTAAAAGGTAGTGGTCCAGAGCATTTTAAGGAGTTATTGCCAGGGGTCAGTCCTATGGGGGCATTTCTGGTGTACTGTGTAATGTGTTTGTAATATATTATATTGATAGGAGGAGAATGTGTTTTGGAGGGCAGGCTGGGGTTGCCCTCATTATTGATGAGGCTTGTGGGCCTTCACGATGCCATGGGCGTAGCCAGGGGAGAATTCGCCGGTAAGTTTCTTATGGTGTAATTCCCCTAATTTGGCGTTAATGACGGTAATTATTGTGTTAACTTTTTTCTTGATCTCTTTGGTAGGGTTTCTCGTGATTCTTTTTAATTTGGAGTCGTCACTTAGTATGTTGTCCATTTTTTGTAGGTATTCTTCTCTGTTGTGCATGACGTAGCTGGCTGTTTTGTCGGCTCTGCGGATGATGATTTATTTATTTTCCCGTAGTTGTTTATCAGCTTGGATGTGTCTCTTGTTAACTATTTTGCTGTGGAAGGAGCCTCTTGTTTTGGTAGTTTCAGCTAGTAGGGTTGTAGATTCGTTGGGGTCTTCACAGTTTCGATTTTCTCGAGTTTTTGGAGGTCGTCTAGCATTACTTCAGACTCCAGGCCCTTGCAGTGGGGTAGGGGTTTGGTCAGATAGTGGCAGTTTAGTCCTTTATTTAGCAGGTCCTCTTGGTCGGGTGTCAATTCCAGGTTGGTTGATGCATTGTATCCTTTTTGTGTTTCTTGAAGGTTTGATGTTACCTCCGTATAATTTTTATGTACTTTCCACCAACCCCGAGAAGCAAATCAAACTTATCATTTACTGTAAGTCTAAGAAAACCTCCCACCTCCTCCTCGTAACGCCCTGCTCTGATCAAGACGTCTCTACCGGAAGATCACGTCATCTACCGACATACCTGCAACAATGTGGACCACATTCTTACATCTGGAAAATGCGTACACGAATGACAAGACGTCTCATAATGCATCACCAAAACGGCGCCATAAATACACACTACAAAGCCACCTTTCACCAGGCCCTCAGTCGACCAGACCTAGACCATATACCACTGTACTAGACCACGAGAACGACCTCAGACGCCTATCTTTCCTTGAGGCTATATACATCCAAACTCTTTGCCCCACTTTAAACACACAGGTAGAAGACTTTCAGGCTCTTCCAAGCGCCAAACTTCCTCCCATCTATAGCAGCCAGATGCTCCCTGCTAACCTAGCCCCTCCCTCTTCATCACCAGCCAACCAGCAATCAACCCCTTCCTACCACTATCAATTGAGATCAACCAGGCCACCTCCAGCCAATCAGGACCCACCGCACCAAGTGTAGCCCAGCCCCCTCCTCCTACTCAGATCACACCAACCCCTACATAAACCCCGAGAACTCCAGATCAAACCATTACCTCTTCCTACCGGACGATGGAGACAGCTATCTCCAAAACGTTATCAAACATAGGCCAACTACGACAGAATATCAACGAAGATCAGAGAAAATTAGTTAGACAAATTAAGAAATTCAATAAATAACTTACAAATGTTGAAATTGCCATTTCATTAACCTTGTATGCCTTAATAAATTGTATATATATATATATATATATATATATATATATATATATATATATATATATATATATATATATATATGTGTATTGTTACGAATCTTGATCCTCAAGTGGTTAACTTGATGAATCTAGATAGCACAGAGATATATATCAAGGTATCAGTCAGCTGAAGGCAAAACAAAAGTAAAATCGAATAAAATTATTTCCTGTTGTTGCTTCCTTTCTTTTTGGATCTTAGGACTTAGTATCCTTTATTGACTGATACTCTTTAATTATGAAAAATACTGAAACTAATTAAAGTCATGTAGTATTTATAAAGAATTATTATTTAACCGAAGCTTAGTAGGCTATGGTTATGAACCGAAGAAGTTATATCTAAAGAAGGACTATTAATTCTATAAAAAGTCTTGAAAGATAAATATTAAAGTAAGAATATTTCTGTCTCTTACCCTTTTTTAAATGAATAGATAGTTTTCTTATATGTCCTTTTATTTATATATAATGTAGTTATTATTCTTGGTTCTTGTCTTACGTTAATAGTATTATATTATTATTATCATCAGGATTAATATCAAAGTCACATACAAAGTTAGATATATATTTAATAAGTAGTTAAATGTATTTCTTAACCACGTAACATTGAGGTTTGATTATGAATAAATTAAGTTACAGGATCGCTTCATAGATTCGATTCAGGTCTCACTCAAATAATATGAAAAGCAAAAAAAATATTTTGAAGCTAAAATAATTTTCTTCAGCTTAGGAAATCACTAGAAGTAACATTAAAACAGCCATGTTAGTCTAAGGCGATATTACTAATAAGAGACAATAGCATCACCGTACTATGCACCGTTAAGCAATGTAAGCTTAATTAAAAGAAAATGAAAGAACTCGTAAGTATCAATATAAAACAATAGTATTACTTTCATCATAACCCAATTACTTAAAGAGTTGCTTTAGTCCACAAGTTAGTCAACTAAAATAGTTAAGTACATAATAGTAGCGTTCACGTTAATTCTTCCCAATCAAATAGTTAAGTACATAATAGTAGCGTTAATGTTAATTCGCAATCAAATAGTTAAGTACATAATAGTAGCGTTAACGTTAATTCGCAATCAAATAGTTAAGCACATAATAGTAGCGTTAACGTTAATTCCCAATCACATATCTCACTAACTAACATAACGTAAGTGTTTACACTGAACACACTTAACACACGCTTATATAATCTGACTGACAGTCACAAACCCATTATAATACTTCACCCCGTCTTCCTCCAGCTGCAAGTTCACCTTCCCAACTCCAAATGAGACTGATTTGAATGCCCACTACTCGGGTCTTATATACTAAACAATGATGGTGTAGGAACGAATCAGGAGGCGAGTGATGGTGCGCGCCCCTATCATAGCTCCTCGAGTTGCGTAGCAGGTGCGTGGTCCAATGGGGTCTCCTGGCGTCGATCATACGTCATAGCGTCGGGTCATCTAAGTAGTTTGCGGAGTCCCCTATGACGCACGCAGGTGTGAAGGCTTGTTTGCTGGTATGCGGACGAGCTGGTTTCCCACTCGCAGGTTCGCTCGCTGGTCTGCTTCGCCGCTTGGGTAGTTTGGCACTCCTTCAACTCTTAATTCTAACTCTTAAATTAACATACAGGGCTCCGTATGTCAGACCTCCCCCCTAGAAAAGAGTTTAAGGAGTATAGTACATAATATTAAACATAATACATAAATAGATTCACCACCAGATTGGCAACAGCAAGATAATAATGAGGATATAATAAGGATATCACCCAAAGTAGGCAACGTCTCCAGGTACCACATCAGAACATAGCCGGAACGTAGCTGGAGCGCTATTCGAACTGCAAGGCATCTCACAGCTGAAGGCTTGAAAGCGCACTACTAAAGCATGATATTTACCTCGCTACAAGGGAGAGCAAATTGCCAAAATCCTCTCATTAAGTTAAACTTACTGCTGTATGAGGCCAACCCGGTAAATGTAATCTTTGATCCGTGGCAGGGGGTAGGTATCGTTCTTTGTGACAGCATTAACTTGCCTATAGTCCATACATAACTTATGGCTCCCGTCTGGCTTTGGCACAAGTATGACCGGACTACTCCACTGGCTTAAGGCCCTTGTGATCAGCTCGTTAGATAACATGAAGTCAAGCTCGACCTGCAGTATACTCCTGCGTTGTGGCGAGACACGGTAGGGGGATAGTTTAATGGGAGTTGCATCCCCTACGTCGATGTCATGCACGGCCAAAGAAGTGAGCCCTGGAGTATCACGGAACACACTGGGAGACTGAGATAAAACAGATATTAGTTGGTTCGCTTGATAAGAGGGAAGATGACATAGTTCAGATGGTAATTCCCCCCAAGCTATTGAATTATACTGAAAGTTGGATAGGCTACATGACAAGTCAAAGTCTGCATGGATACCTTCAGGCTCTGGAACAGTCTGTTGCGGGTCAGTAAGAGAACTGAAGACTTTGTCCGCACCAGGCTGTCCACAGGTCCTGACATTCACTGCCACAGTGGGAGAATCTGGAGGAGAGGAATCAGGGGACCTATGGTAGGGTTTCAACATATTTATATGAAATACTTGCGTGGGCTTTCTCCTGTCTGGGGTAGTTACTAGATAATCGGTAATGCTCACCCTCTGAATGATCTTATATGGGCCCCTGAACTTGGCAGATAAAGGTTGGCCAAAAAGGGGGAGCAGGACCAAAACCTCATCACCGGGCTGAAGCCCTCACAGGCTTTTCTGTCTTACCAGGTCTTCATGGAGCTTTTAGCCACTGTCAAGTTTTGAGCTGCAAACTCACATGAGGATCTCAGCCGGGTTTTGAAATCTGAAACATACTTGAGGAGGTTTTGGTTCCCCTCCTGGCCAACTAGGCTATCCTGCAATAGTTGCAAAGGACCTCTTACCTGGTGACCGAAAACTAGCTCATTAGGGGAAAAACCCAGGGATTCAGTTGGAACCTCACAAGTAGCAAATAAAAGAAAAGGTACCCCCTTATCCCACTCAACTCCGGTCTCTGTACAATACTTACGTAACATTCCCTTTAATGTCTGATGATATCGTTCGAGAAACCCTTGACTCTCTGGGTGGTAGGTGCTAGACTTAACATGCTCAATACCCAACTCCTTCAGGGACTGCTGAAAAATGTTAGAGGTAAAATTAGTTCCTTGATCACTTTGCACCTCATGGGGGAAAACCCATTCTGGTGAAGAATTTGAGCAGTTCCTTGATGACAGTTGGAGCAGAGGTAGTCCTTAAGGGTATAGCCTCTGGGTAGCGAGTTGCCATGTCCATGATAGTTAATAAATAAATGTTACCTTGGGAAGTCTTAGGCAATGGGCCTACAATGTCCACTACCACCCGAGTAAAAGGATTCTCGAAAACGGGCAAGGGCACCAGAGGAAGTACAGGCACCTTCTGATTGGGTGTTCCTGTCATCTGGCAAGTGTGACACACTCTACAAAACTCCACTACATCTGCACGCATTCCTGGCCAATAAAAGTTGGCTCTGATTCTGTCTAGAGTTTTTCTCACACCTAGGTGTCCTGCCAATGGTATACAATGTGCCATTTCCAAGATATCTCTTCGACAAGGTTTGGGGACTACTACTTGATGGATGTCCCAGGCCCCGTCATCGATTGGTCTGTGTGGCGGTCTCCATCTACGCCACAATACTCCTCCTTTGAGGTAGAAACATTCACCACCCTCCTTCTCACATTCCTCTTCACTCACGGACCTGGCAGCTAACGCCATGCATTCACTATCATCTCTCTGTAGCTCTACCAGGCCACTAGGACAATTTGGAGGGGTTTCATGGTCATCGTTAGGGTCAAGATGAGCCATAAAGGTGTCAGATAAATCCACCTCAGTCACCTCATCAGGCACAGTTGGAACGTCATTCACACTCTCATCATTCCTTTCATCAACTCTTACATTCGGTACATTTCTGTCTGAGGGAACTGCTACTTGAGACATTGAACGTGTGACAGCACACACAGGGAAAACTGTTGGCATCTCCTTTTCGAGCTCACCGGTTAGTGGCTCGTTAACAGGGGAAAGTGACAAAATGGGGTCTGGTCGGACCTTCTCACCTGCTACATCATTCCCCAAAAGGAGTGTTACCCCAGGCACAGGGATATCTTGAGACCTACACAAAGGTATGGTGGCCTCACCCTGTAGTAACTCACATTCAATTTCGCCTTTTACCAAGTGTGCATAAAATTTGCCTCCAGCACCTCTCATTACAACTGGTTCGCCAGGTGGGCACTCAGTGTAAGGATTCACCATGAGGGTGCTAGTAGAACCTGTGTCTCTCAGAATGTTTACCTCATGCAAACAACCATTTAATCTCACGTTGCCAGATGAAATAAAGGGACGGTAACTGTCCTGCACTGATGGTGAAATTATTATTGGCTTAACCCTAGTGGGTTGCACCACGCATGCTACTACACCCCTGTCTAGATGATTTACGTTAGCTGTTAGGTACTCCTTCTGTCGGCAGTCCTGTATTAAAGGAACTTTTGGTGATAGGTACTCCTTCTGTCAGGAGTCCTGCATTACAGGCACATATGGAGTTTGAGATACGGTGGCAACTGTCTGCCCCGATCTCTCTGTTCTCTCCTTGGCCCAGCACTGATAAGCTAGGTCACCTAGGTGGCCTCTCTTGCCACAAAAAATACATACTTTAGGGGATACGGGAACGTTCCCTCTTTGAGCATTACTATTACTTTGGGGCCCACCTCTGTTACCATTGCCCTGAGTCGCATTTTTAGTTGGGGGAACAATTCTATTTTGGCTAGCTGGGGAAGACGTTATAGGCTTGTGACTGGGTCTGTCAGATTTGTGATTGGGATACTTAAAATTAGAACTAGAATTATCGTAGGGCTTCTTTCCACGAAATTTGTTGTTGAGCACGTATGTGTCAGCCATGTCAGCGGCGTCGGCAAGACAATCTACCTTTTTCCCCTTTAAATGATAGGATACAGAAGAATCAATTTTCCATAGGAAATTTTCTAACAGGACCAACTCCTTCAGATCGTTGTAGCTTGTAACTTTCTTACTCTTGACCCAATGATTGAAAGTTTTAGTCATGGTCCTGGCAAATACCTTATGGGTTTCTTCTTTTTTCTTCTGGTTTTTACGGAAAGATTGCCTGTAAGCCTCAGGCTGCAATTGATAGGTTTTTAGGATAGCTTCTTTGAGATTGTCATAATCCTGCCTAACCTCTGCTACTTCTGACAAATATGTGGCTCGAGCCTGCCCTGTCAAAACGGTTTGTAACATAAAAGGCCATTGATCTCTTGTCCACTTCATACCTCCAGTAACTTCCTCAAACAAAACAAAGAAATCCTGCACATTATCCTCAGTGAAAGGTGGAATGACACTAGTCATAGTCAATCCCAGAGGGGGAGCAATTTCGGGAGCATTTGTATTGACATTTAGTTGAGCCGTATGATATTGATATTCACATTTTATGCTGGTTTCTTCGGTATTTGTTTTATTCTGGCTAGTTCTAGTTCGACATTTAGTCTGGCTTGTTCGGCATTTGCTTCGGCATTTATTCTGGCTTGTTCGGTCTTTATTCTGGCTAGTTCCAGTACTTGATCACCGGTCAAACCAGGTGGCACTTGTTCATCAAGTTGGCTAGGTTTACTCGGGATCCCACCAACTGCTCCGTCTCCCTCCCCGCTTTCTACAGGGAACAGGTGGGTTTTTATGGTCTGAGCCACCTCTACTTTGGACATGTTTGAGACAGTTAACTGGAGATGTGAGGCAAGCACTTTCAGTTCAAATTTTGACAGACGGTCAATATCAGGGGCTGTGGGTTCTGATTCTATGAAAACTCGAGCATCTTCGTCATTAATTAGTTGAGGCATGATTAATATTTGATTTTTAAGTAGTGAAACGGTAATGAAACTGAGTGAAACTGTATGAAACGAATCCTGGCGAGGTCGCCACTCTTCTGTTACGTATCTTGATCCTCAAGTGGTTAACTTGATGAATCTAGATAGCACAGAGATATATATCAAGGTATCAGTCAGCTGAAGGCAAAACAAAAGTAAAATCGAATAAAATTATTTCCTGTTGTTGCTTCCTTTCCTTTTGGATCTTAGGCCTTAGTATCCTTTATTGACTGATACTCTTTAATTATGAAAAATACTGAAACTAATTAAAGTCATGTAGTATTTATAAAGAATTATTATTTAACCGAAACTTAGTAGGCTATGGTTATGAACCGAAGAAGTTATATCTAAAGAAGGACTATTAATTCTATAAAAAGTCTTGAAAGATAAATATTAAAGTAAGAATATTTCTGTCTCTTACCCTTTTTGAAATGAATAGATAGTTTTCTTATATGTCCTTTTATTTATATTTAATGTAGTTATTATTCTTGGTTCTTGTCTTACGTTAATAGTATTATATTATTATTATCATCAGGATTAATATCAAAGTCACATAAAAAGTTAGATATATATTTAATAAGTAGTTAAATGTATTTCTTAACCACGTAACATTGAGGTTTGATTATGAGTAAATTAAGTTACAGGATTGCTTCATAGATTCGATTCAGGTCTCACTCAAATAATATGAAAAGCAAAAATAATATTTTGAAGCTAAAAGAATTTTCTTCAGCTTAGGAAATCACTAGAAGTAACATTAAAACAGCCATGTTAGTCTAAGGCGATATTACTAATAAGAGACAATAGCATCACCGTACTAAGCAATGTAAGCTTAATTTAAAGTAAATGAAAGAACTCGTAAGTATTAATATAAAACAATAGTATTACTTTCATCATAACCCAATTACTTAAAGAGTTGCTTTAGTCCACAAGTTAGTCAATTAAAATAGTTAAGTACATAATAGTAACGTTCACGGTAATTCTTCCCAATCAAATAGTTAAGTCCATAATAGTAGCGTTAACGTTAATTCGCAATCAAATAGTTAAGTACATAATAGTAGCGTTAACGTTAATTCGCAATCAAATAGTTAAGCACATAATAGTAGCGTTAACGTTAATTCCCAATCACATATCTCACTAACCAACATAACGTAAGTGTTTACACCGAACACACTTAACACACACTTATATAATCTGACTGATAGTCACAAACCCATTATAATACTTCACCCCGTCTTCCTCCAGCTGCAAGTTCACCTTCCCAACTCCAAATGAGACTGATTTGAATGCCCACTACTCGGGTCTTATATACTAAACAATGATGGTGTAGGAACGAATCAGGAGGCGAGTGATGGTGTCCTCCCCAATCATAGCTCCTCGAGTTGCGTAGCAGGTGCGTGGTCCAATGGGGTCTCCTGGCGTCGATCATACGTCATAGCGTCGGGTCATCTAAGTAGTTTGCAGGGTCCCCTATGACGCACGCAGGTGTGAAGGCTTGTTTGCTGGTATGCGGACGAGCTGGTTTCCCACTCGCAGATTCGCTCGCTGGTCTGCTTCGCTGCCTGGGTATTGGCACTCCTTCAACTCTTAATTCTAACTCTTAAATTAACATACAGGGCTCCGTATGTCAGAGTATATATATATATATAATATTATATATATATATATATATATATATATATATATATATATATATATATATATATATATATATATATATATATATATATATATACTGTATATATACCCCTGGGGATAAGGGAATAGATTTATGCCCCATGTGCCTCCTGTGTGTCGTAAGAGGCAACTAAAACGGTTGGGTTGGTGGGCTTGTGACCCCCCACCCGTGAAAAATACTTACTGCAATGATGAACAAACGAACAGCCTCAGATGTAGACGGACCTAATGATGACATACCCCGACCTACCATGGACAGTCTTAGAATAGCGACTTAGAATGTGAGAGGCTTGAATGATGACACAAAAGAGAGAGAGGTCCTGGAAGTGTTAATGAATGCCAGGCTGGATGTAAGTGGAATGACTGAGACCTAATGGAGGGGTACAGGTGTGAAAGAGTGGGAGTCTGGAATGGGGGTGTGTGCTGGAGTGAGTGAGGGAGCAGCGAGAGAAGGTGCATGTTTGTTTGTAAGTAACAAAGGGAAGGAGAGTGTAAGAGACTGTAGGTCTGTGAGTTCAAGGATTGTGTGGGTGAGAATGAAAGTAGAAATACAAACGTGGGTGGTCGTGTGTGTGTATGCTCCGACAGAGGATAAAACTGTAAGAGAGAAAGAGGAGTTCTGGGTGAATGTGGAGGCGTGTCTGGATAAGTTTGGCAAGAGTGAAATCATATTACTGATTGGGGATATGAATGGGAAGGTGGGTGATAAAAACAATTGTTAATGGAGTGGTGGGAGGGTGGGGTGTACCGTCAGAGGTGAATGGGAAAGGTAGTGTACTTGTGGATGTGTGGATGAGGAGGGGGCTGTGGATAGCCAACACTTTATTCCGACACAAAATGGTACACAGGTACACATGGAAAGTGGCGTGGAGGAAGAAGAATGAGACAGTGGTGGAATGAATGGCACTGATTGATTATATATGTGTAGATGAACGATTGAAGAAATCTGTGCTGGATGCTAGGGTGTATAGGGGTATTGGAGGGGGTCTGTCTGACCATTATGTAGTAATAGCTAAACTTAGGATACACAAGAAGTGGGTGAGGAGAGCTGGAGGGAGGCGAGAGGAAGGTGGAATGGCGAGGAGGGTGGAGAGTTTGAAGGAGGAGGAAATCCAGGAATAGTTCAGAAGAGCAGTAGAAAGACGACTAGGTAGGTTTGACCTGGAAGGTATGGAGGAATGGAGGAGGTGAGCAAAGTGTTTAAGGAAGAGATCTGTGCAGCATGTGAGGAGGTGTGTGGAGTAAGGAGAACAGGGAAGGGAGTGAAGGGTACAGCATGGTGGACAGAAAAGGTAAAAATAACTGGAAGACAAGAAGATAGCGTATAGAGAGTGGTTGGGTAGTAGAGGGAATGAAGATTTGGAGTGACAGAAAAGAGTGAGGTACTTGGAGAAAAAGAGAGTGGTGAAGGAAAGTAAGAGAAGAGTAGATGAGGAATTTGGAAGGAATCTGATTGTAAAATGGAGGGAGTGTAAGAAACTGTTCTGGAAAGAAGTCAAGACAGTTAGGGAAGGTAGCAAGGGAAACAGTAAGGGTGTCACAGATAAGAATGGGCAAGTACTAGCCGAGAAGCAAGAGAGAGTCGAAAGATGGAGGGAGTACTTCAACGAATTGCTGAATGTAAGGAATGAGGGTATGGGAGGAAGAAGAAGAGAAGTAGTTGAGGAGGAGGTTGGGATCAGGAAGTCAGAAGTGTGTGTGAAGCCATAAAAAGAGTGAAGTTGGGGAAAGCACCACTAATAGATGGAGTGTGTGGGGAAATGCTGTGGTATGGTGGTGAGATAGTGCTCAAATTGGTAAGGAAAATGTGCGAACTAGCATGGGAGAAGGGGAGTGCACCTGATGACTGAAAGACAGGCATAATAGTCCCCCTATATAAGGATAAAGGGGAAAGAGGAGTGTATGGTAATCACCAAGGAATATGTCTTCTAAGCGTAGTAGGGAAGGTGTACAGCAGGGTAGTGATTGAGAGAGTAAGAGCGAGAACGGAGAAATGTGTAGGTGACAGGCAGGGCGGTTTTAGGAAGGGAAGAGGATGTGTAGATCAGATTTTCACCCTGAAATGTGTTGTGGAGAAATATCTAGAGAAGCAACAAAAGCTGTATGTTGCCTTTATTGGACTTGAAGAAGGCCTATGACATGAGTGGATAGAGAAGGTATGTGGAAATTACTTGGAATATTCGGAGTAGATGGTAAGTTGCTGAAAGCAGTGAAGAGCATGTATGAGGGTGCAAAGGTGGCAGTATGTGTGGAGAATGAGCAAAGCAAGTTCTTTGTTCTGAATTTTTGGGTTGAAACAGGGGTGTGTGATGTCCCTGTGGTTGTTTACTGTATCTATGGATGGAGTCATGAAAGAAATACAATGAAGAGCAGTGAATGTTGGAGTATAACTGATAAGGGAGGGAAACAAGTGGAAGCTACCTGTACTTCCGTTTGCTGATGACACAGTTTTGATGAGCAATAATGAATGGGGCTGGTAAACATGTTTGGAACAGTGTGTGAAAAACGGAATCTGAAGATAAATGCGGGGAAGAGCAAGGTTATGGTCTTCGAAAAGGGTGAAGCCACATAGTGTGAGGTGAAGTTAATCGGTCAGGCTATGGAGATTGTCAGCTCATTTAAGTATCTGGGCAGTGTGCTGAGAAAAGATGGGAGTATGGATGAAGAAGTGCAGGAGAGGGTGCAGCATGGGAAGAGGGTTGTAAGAACACTGAAAGCAGTAACAAGAAATTGGGTGGTCAGCATGGATGTAAAGAAGTCCTTGCATGACAGTGTGGTAATCCCAACACTGACTTATGGAAGCGAAGCATGGACGTTAGTGGAGAAACTTAGACCAAGAGTGAGAGGGGTGAAAATGAGTTACTTGAGAAGTGCGTGCAGAATTACATGGAGGGATAGAAAGACGAATGAGGAAGTAAGAAGATGTGGAGGTAGATGTGCTGGAAATTTTAAAATGGAACACCTTGAGATGGTTCAACCATATGGAACGTATGGGAAGTGAGAGAATGACTAAGAGGGTGTACGAGAGTCAGGTGGAAGGACAGAGAGGGAGAGGTAAACCGAAAGAGAGGTGGAAGGATGGAATGAAGACGTATATGGATGAAGGCGGTGCTGGTTGGGAGGAGGGGCGTCGACTGACTGGGGACAGTGGAGGCATTTCCTTCGTGGCCACCCCTTCGGGGATCACGGCGTCAGGCAGTAGATATATATATATATATATATATATATATATATATATATATATATATATATACACTTCAGCATTACAAAATCAATCCTTCATCTTCTCTCAATATCCTTGTTGTCTCTTTTTCTTCTGCTCTCACTTGGAAGGACCATATTACCTGTCTTGCCCTAAGGCAGCCTCCCTGAAGCTGGGTGTGCTGAACTGACTCAAGGGGTTCTTTACCCCTGCACAGCTTCTTGCTCTGTACAGAGGCACAGTGCATCCTTGTATTGAGTATTGTTCACATGTGTGGGGAGGATCCTCTCACACCGCACTCTGAAACAAAGTAGAAAAGAAAGCCTTCAGTATCATTAACTCCCGTCCACTCACCAACTCTCTGCAATCTCTCTCCCTTTGCCGCAATGTTGTATCTCTCTCGCTATTCTATCCCTACTACAATAATCAATGTTCATCAGAACTTTCCCAGTGTACACCACGGTTCTATGAAATTTCGGCACCAGAAACTTGGGCACTGGAAACTTGGGCACCGAATTTTCGGCACCAGAAATTTCGGCACCGCATTTTCGGCACCGTGATATTTGGGCACCTAGAATTTTGGGCACCATGACATTTGGGCACCTCAAATTTGGGTCACCATGACATTTGGGCACCTTCAATTTTAGGCACCATGACATTTGGGCACCTTCAATTTTAAACACCATATGACATTTGGGCACCTAGAATTTTGGGCACCATGACATTTGGGCACCTAGAATTTTAGGCACCATGACATTTGGGGACCTAGAATTTTGGGCACCATGTTATTTGGGCACCTAGAATGTTGGGCACCATGACATTTGGGCACCTAGAATTTTGGGCACCTTGATATTTGGGCACCAAAAGTTGAGGGCACCGTGATATTTGGGCACTTAGAATTCTGGGCACCATGACATTTGGGCACCTGGAATTGTGGGCACCAGGAATTTTGGGCACCATTAATTATTTGGGCGCCAGGCACATTGTGGTGATGGAGGCAAACATTCTAATAATAGTGATGATAGTATTGGCAGTAGTAATGATAGTCATGACAACAGTGATGATGGTAATAACATCGCCATACTGGCGATCTGAGAGCAGATTATGAGAAGAGAAATACTTAAGATATTTGGAAGCAAGAATAGTTTAAAGAACTTTAGAGATACAAGAGATGAGAGCAACTGGACGATAGTTGGAGGATTGAGAGTGGTCACCCTTCTTTGGGACAAGTTGAATGAGAGCAAACTTCCAGCATGAAGGGAAGACATTTGAAGAGAGACAGAGACGAAAGAGTTTGCCTAGGCAGGGAGTCAGCACGGAAGCACAGTTTTTTAGTACAACAGGAGGAACACCGTCGTCCGGACCGTACGCCTTCTTAGTATTAAGCCCAGAGAGGGTAGAAAGTACATCTTTAAAAGAAATAAGGATATTAGACATAAGTAGGAGAGAGGGGGGTGGAGAAGGAGGAATAGCAACGGAAACATCCAAGGTAGAGTTTCTAGCAAAAGTTTGAGCGAAGAGTTCAGCTTTGTCAGAGGAAGAAGTGATGGTTGTGCCATCAGAGCGGAAGAGAAGAGGGAAGGACGAGAAAGAAAAATTGTTGGAGAGGTTTTTGGCTAGATGCCACAGAGCTTGGGAAGAGCTAAAAATGGATATTTCAGTGCATTTATTATTGATGAAAGAGTGCTTGGCAAGTCGAAGAACAGATTTGGCTTGATTCCGGGCAGAAACATAGAAAGAATGAGATTCTTGAGTTTTAAGGCGTTGGTACCGTTTGAATGCTTCCTCCTTGTTGCGGACAGCAGTAGAACAAGCGTGAGTAAACCAAGATTTTTTTGCTTTAGACTGAGAGAAAGAAAATGGAATGTACACTTCCATGCCTGAGAGGATTACCTCGGAAACGCGTTCAGCACTTTCCAAGGGTTCTCGGCTACGGAAGCAAAAGTCATTCCATGGGCAATCAAAGAAGTACTGCCAAAGAGTCTCCTAGTCAGCAGCGCCAAAGTGCTATAAGCGCCGCCGACTGGGAGGATCGGGTGGCCGTACTGGAGAGATAGGAGAGGTAACGAAGATAAGTTCATGGTCGGAGGAGCCCAAAGGAGAGAAAAGATTGACAGTAAAAGAAAAGAGGTTAGAAGTCAGAAAAAAATAAAGAATGTTTGGCTGATCTCCGAAGCGATCCGGGATACGGGTAGGTTGCTGGACCTGCTGCTCTAGGTCATTTAGGATAGACAAGATGAAGGCTTGTTCACCAGGTTGGTCAGTAGTAAGAGAGGGGAGCCATTGGCGGTGATGAACATTGAAATATCCTAAGATTGAGATTTCCGAGAAGGGAGAGATGGATAGAATGTGTTCCACTTTAGAGTTTAGATAGTTGAAGAATTTGGGAATCTCGGTAGAGTTAGGGAAAAGATAGACAGCACAGAAATATTTAAAATGAGAATGACAGGATATTTTGAGCCATAAAGTTGAGAATTCAGAGGAGACGAAATCGGGAACAAGAGAGCAAGTGAGTTTGTTGTGCCCGTATGCACAACATCCGCCTTTGGCTTTGAAACTATGATAGAGAAAGTAAGAGGCTACAGAGAAGGAGCTGCTGGCAGTTACCTTAGACACCTGGGTATCAGAGGAAAAGAAGATCAGGTTTGGAAGAGGAGAGATGGTATTCAACAGAGTGAAAATTAGAGGTAAGGATGCGAATATTGCAAAAGTTAATAGTAAGAGTGACTGGCCGTGGTCCAGAGCATTTAGACGGGTCGTCAGGGGAAGGTTGGGCGGGTGTGGGGGCATTTATGGTACCCCCCCCCCCCTCCCTTTGGGGACTCCGAGGCTTGGTGTATGTTTATCATCGTATTACTTTTTGTTTTGTTTTTATGGAAGGAGGGTGTGTGGTGTGCATGTTAAGTGTAGTGAACTATACAGTATAGGAGGAGGAGGTGTTTGTGAGAGCTTGCTGGACTACTCTCAGTGTAAGTGAGACACAATAGGAATCAGTAGGATAGGCCAAGCAAATGAAACAGGAGTTCCAGCGACTCCTTATCAAATGCCTACAGCCTCTCCTGGTTATAGCTCTGTTCGATTGGTGCCTACAATCTACCCCCATCCCCCCTATTAGTCGCCTTGTACGACACGACGCGCGCAGTAGGATGTGTGGGGCATATTATTGTTTTCCTCCACCATAAGATGAAGGCCTCCTTCCCCCCCCCCCCCCCCCCAGGGGAGGGGGTGTATATATATATATATATATATATATATATATATGCAAGAAAGTCACAGCAACACATGAACTTATAATATGCTAAATATCCACAGGGAAGGAAGGAAAATAAACACGGAGTCCCAAGCGCTTTCGTGTATTACATCTTCAGGGGACAGAGGCCAGACAGAGAATGATCATATACAATGTAATATTATTGAAGTGCGAAAACCTAAACGAAAAATATTAAAAACTCGTACTAAGTAATATAAAAATATAAAGGAAGGACAGAGTGATATTCATAAATAGAAGACTCAAAGGATTATTTGAGGTTTCGATTATACTAAAATCTCGTCATGAAATACATACCGGTTCAGTATATTTAAAACAAATAATAATAATAATAACGATCAAAAAACAATTGTTTCGAATTGTAACAAAAGATCGAGTCAAGTTATGTATCAAAGACTGCAAATTCGAATTCAATGGTGAATTTTTCTCACAAAAATTTGGTATGGCGATGGGCAATCCGCTTTCACCCACCTTTAGTAACTTGTACAGTACATGTAATTTTTTGAAACAAATTTACTTTGTGATATTCTCCCCGCAAATGCATATTGGTTTCGTTATGTTGATGATGTCCTGTGTTTATGGCCAAGTGATGCAAACTTAGATTCATTTTTGGTTTCTCTCAATAACCTAGTTCCGTCTATTAAGTTTACTGTGGAGGTTGAGCAGAACAATAATTTACCATTTTTAGATTGCGTAATCCACAGGCATAGTAATGGATTCAAATATAGCATTTATAGGAAGCCGACTAATGTATCATCTTATGTTCATTATTACTCCTCACACTATGATAAAGTGAAGCATTCAGTTTTCTCATCCATGTTTCTACGAGCCTTTCGTATTTGTAGTCCAGAGTTTTTAGATGATGAAATTCAATATATATATGACACAGGTACAAAGTTAAAATACCCTAAATCTTTCATTGATGTTTCTCTCAAAAAAGCAAGAAAATCATTTTATAGAGTTAATCCTAAACCAGAAACTAATTTTCATAATATGCTAAAGTTACCATACAACGCTTATCTCCTCCAGGTACTTCCTATGCTGAAACTGTTTAATGTTAATGTTGTTTTTTGTAACAGCAATACTGTTAAGAATATACTCATAAATAATTCTCCTGATATGTACGGTGGATGTATATATAAACTTCCTTGCAAAAATTGTAAGAAGGTATATATTGGACAAACTGGAAAACAACTAGCCATTCGAATTAAACAACATGTGACAAGCGTTCAAACAGGACAAGCCTGAAACGGTGTCTTTATACATGTTCGAGATTATGAACACAATATTGATTGGGATAATGCTTCATCAATTGTTTCATGTAAATCATATGTTGACCGGAATATAATAGAATCTAGTTTCATTAAGCATACAGATAATATAAACATGAATATAAGCAGTGGCACGTACAAACTAGATCATTAAGTATACAGATAATATAAACATGAATATAAGCAGTGGCACGT